>VZRO01005011.1:469897-813649 GCA_013397915.1 Daphoenositta chrysoptera
GGCGTTCGGCATCCCCCGGGCAGGTAGGGCCCGAATGCCGCGGGCTGTATTCCCGGATCGGCCAGGCGTTCGGCATCCCCCGGCCCAGGTAGGGCCGAATGCCGCGGGCTGTATTCCCGGATCGGCCAGGCGTTCGGCATCCCCCGGCCCAGGTAGGGCCGGAATGCCGCGGGCGCGTCCCCCCGGGCCTGTTCCCACCCGCCCTGCCCGTGGCATCCTCTGTCACCGGCTTGTGTGGACGTGCCTACTTTACACTTCTTGGCAGAAAAAAACTCCCTTTGTTACTCCAAATGAGCGTTACCATACGGGAAAAGACAAAAGTGTGACTGCGTTTAACTCTTACATGGTACAAACAATGGTCCTCTTGACCAAAACTGCAGTGTCTCGGTTAACCTGTTGCCAGCTGCTGTTTGACACAGCAAAAATCCCTGCTCTTAGGGATTGCTTCATTCTAGTTTAAAAAGGGACAACGGATGTATGAGGATAAATACCCAGAGTGAAGGCACTGGAAAGGGAGCGGGTGTGGTATAAATGCCCTATATCATACTACATTTAAAAATTTCAGCCGAATATGATGTTTGGAAAGTTTTCTGCTTTGTCAGGTAATTATTTTTAAAAGGCTCACTGTTCAAGTGGAGTTATTTAACTCTGTAACAGGAGTTTGTAAAAATTCTGCTGCCTTTTTGATCTTTTTTTTTTCCCCCGAGCCAGGTTATAAACATTTGTTTGTATAATGATTCATTTGTGTTTGTAAATGCATTGTTTTCTCTTAGTTAAAAGGTAGTGGCCATATCAAGTTCTTCCTATGTGGTGCTGTGAACCTTAACCTCTGAGTGGCAAATTGAAACAAAGGGCTAACATTTCATTATGCCTACGTGTGGCTGTACAGCTTTACTTGTTCTGTTCTTCGTAGATGACTTTTTAAAAAGTTGTAAAGACTACTACTACAACAGGCTTTGTTCTGAGAGTTTGCTGTGGCCTGACGTAGCATTTCAAACAGTAAATTGTAAAAGGAAAGTGGCAGTGGCAGTGAATACAGTTTAACCAGTCACTGTTGCATTAAGTAATTAAGCGGCAATGCACCCATGTCCCAGACCTTCCCAGCTGCTTTCTGATCTTCTGCTCCTTTGTTTTCTTTTCATCCTGAGCTGCTGTTCCCCTTTTGTTCTGTTCCATCTTAGTTATACCTTTTATTCTCAAGTTCTCATTATCACCAGATTGTCTTCTATTTTAGTTTTCTTCCTTTCACTGTTGAACTTTTGGCTCCACTGACTTGAGAAAGAACAGCGTTCACAAAGAAACTTAATTCTGTATGAATGGTGTGCTCCTGTTTCTCTTGCTAGATGTATAATCTGACACCCTCAGAGGTTTTAGAGGAAGCACCACATATCATGGGCACATATTGCCAGCCTTGTGCCGGACTAGAGAAGTTTCTTATTTTCTTTTTCTCCCCAATGTTCCATTCCTTTTTTAAATATTTATTATTTTGAATGTGGCTTATCGCTAAAAATGGATGGAGAATTTTTGCTGGAGGCACTGAACTTAAAATCTTTTACTCTAGAAATTCAGTCGGCCTTAAGAAAGTTGTATGAAATGAAAATAGTGATCAAAAATATTTCCTGGTGTGAAGGTGGCATAGCAGAGTGAAGAACCTTGGCCAGAGGGTAATGGAACAGAATTTTGGATAGACAAGATAGATCAGTGACCAGCCAAGAAATGAATGAATTTAGAATTTATTTTAAATGGTATTATCTATTCATTAAAGCTGCTTGTGGACAGATAATCTGGTGTAAAGAATAATGCCAGCAGCTGCATCTCAGCAGACTGAAAGAGGCCGAGGTACTCAAATGCCATTTGTAGGTGTTACCTGTCCAGGAAAGTTTCAGTGACCTAGCTCTGCTGAAGCCTGTGGGCAGCGTGACACCCGACTGCCTTTGGAAACACCTCCTATCACAGAGATCTCTGCCCTGTAGTGGCTGAGGTGGAAAATAGCTGGGGGGGAGTGGTGGGGAAGAGCTCGGTGTAGAGAGCATTCAGATAACTTTTGCAGAAGTGAATACATTTAATATGATATTTGAGTTTACCGCAGGGCAGGCAAGAGTATGGGTTCTTGGATAAATTCCTGCCCAAGTGTTTTAATCCGATTCTGAATGAGCCACACTTGTAATCTGTCACTTCTTTTGACTCCACATGGTTACAGCACCTCGTTTCCTCTTTGGATCACATCTCACAGGACCAGCTGAGTTTTGCTTCTGCTGGAGAATCCTTTCCAGGTTCTGTGATTGACTGCCAACAGTGACAGGGAGAAGTTTATATAAAACACAGTATTTGTTGGACAGACACTGAGAGAAACTTGTGCAGGCCTGGATCATGAGTAGTGTAGGATGGGGACAGGACAAGATGGGAATAGCTTCAAAGGGGATGTTTGCTAGGTATCTATGAAGGAGTGAGACATAAAAGCAGCTTTCTGAGGCTTTTCCTGTGCTCATCCTTTCTTGTAGGTATTTTATTCTTCACCCATCTTCCTAGGTGAATATATATCTGTTACCCTTTTGAAGCTGAGGGTTAGAAGCCTCCCTTTCTGCCTATCTCTCTGACTATTACCATGACCAGCATTTCTTCTTTTACTGGTCCACCGTGACTGTTCTTTCCACAGGGAGGAGGAGTGAATATGGCTACTAGCTATAGATTGTCATTGTCACTGAAACTGCAGGAAAAACAACGACTCTCCAACGATATCTTTTTATGTTAGAGAATAAGGGCATTACTTTATTCTGGCCAGGATGTTGCACTGGATGTGCAATTTCAGAATTCATTTCATCCACACATGCCCAGGTTGTGCAGTGAAAACCATCCCATCACACATAATCCATTATCAGAACTTTCCACACATTTATACAGACGAAACCCAAAGAAATTCTTGTTCATTGGTCTTAAATTATGCAATTCTTAGTATTCGGTCTCCTCTTGGTTATTGATCCCTTTGCCTTCGATGCTAATTTGGTCCTCATTCTTCAGTTCTCTTATCAGTCTTTTTCCAGACCAGGTGTCTCAGACCACGCAGGGGGTGATGTTAGGGGATAAGGTCTGTTAATGATCATTATTGTTCGCTTATCTCCTGTGTATCTTCTGGCTACTCCCAATCTGTGGATGTTAAACTCATCGGGCCGCTCCCGGTGAAGAGTCTTGTAATGAGAAACTTCAATCCTCTCCCCCTGGGCAAAGGAGAACAAACCCCTGACTAAAGTTACATAAAAAAATTTAAAGAGTTGTATAATTTCCAACATCATTATTATGAGTGTTGTTTGAGGTAGATCACGTTGTTCTTGACTTTTAACTTGATTACTTCAACAGGCTTTCAACAAGAAAGCACAGAGCTAAAAAAATATAGATAGATAGATGCAACTCTTAACTAACAACACAACCCACGCACAGTTACGTGTATGTTTCTCTTTGCATAAATAATAGAAATATCTCCCCCTATTTTTTTCTATGGAGGTTGAAGTAGGAAAAGTAGTTGGAAGAAGTATTTATCTGTAGCTTTAGCCATTTAGGATTACTACTCCTCTATGACTATTAGGAATGTAACAGGGAATGTTATGTTCCCTGTAAGGGTGAAAGTGCTGAGTGCAGCCTGTATGATAAATAAATGAGCACTGACTGAAGGACAATGTGGGTCTGTTAAAGCATTTGGTGGTGGTGTGCTCCTGTGAGAGCACATGGTAGAGCTTTAAAGTATTCAGAGTAGCTAATCGGGCACTGAGAACGTGGATATTAAAGTCCAGCTCTAGCAGGGATATTTCTTGATGAGATGAAAAGGGACTGGTAACCCATAGAAGCTGTATGGACTTTTGGTTTGTCTACTCACAATTTGAACTTTTGATTATTTTGTTTGCTTTAAAAGGTGAAATATGGTGGGGCTGGTGTAGTAAGCTTAGTGCTCAGTGGGTGTGTCTGTCCAGAGCCCTTGGAGTTTGGGGTTTCTTTCACAGTGTTTGCATCACAAGGGTAACTCAGGAAAAGAGAGACCTTTCTGGCAGCAGTACGGGCAGAAATGCAGCTTCCTCTTTCTCTTCCACTAACAAGAGCTCAGCTGCTGAGCTTGTGTGTGGGCTGTTCCACAGGCCTTGCCTCCTCATGCTAAACAGTCAAGTATACTGTGAGGCTGTGCCACATTAAACTTTCATAGAAGTATTTGATTTAAACCTGTTCAATTTAAACTTTTATGAAAGACTACTGACAAATAAGCTACTGCTGAAACTTGGTTTCTGAACAAAACTATCCTTTTAACAATAACAAAATCTGAAGTGTATTTTAGAGAAAAGGGTCAGCTTGTGAAATCCTCATCACCAAAATGTTGAAAGTTTTATTGTTATGCTTATCTGTTGAAACAAATTGCTCACAATCTCGCCTACAGATTGAATACTTTAAATGAGCAAACTTAACACTCCCTCCAAACCACCTCCTCCCAACCCTATGGCAAGAATTGTTTGCTTGCTGTTTCCCGAAGCAGTGCTTAAATGTCACACCCATATTGCATGTGGTGCTTGCTGTGTCTTTTTCAAATACTTTAATAGAAAATATTCGAAATATTAGTATGCAAATAATTGCATGGAAGGACTTACACTGTAAAACTGGTGCCCTTTGGGTTAAAAAAACCCAAAAAAACCAACCAACCCAAAACAAACAGTAAAACACTGCTTCTTTTTATAAGACTTTGAATGTATTGACCAAGTTGCATACGTGACAGAGTATCAAAAGCACATGAGAACTTGGAGGAGCTGGTTATTCTTCCTTTTGCTGAAGCTGGTCAAGGCTCCCACATTTTCCTCGGGGAAGATAAATTAAGTAAGTTACCTAGAAAATGCGTTGGTGACTTCTTGATATGATGACATCTACATATATAGGGAAATATGTCAGTGGGTGTTACATCTTGCTCAGAATTAAAATTCCCAGTTCCCTACCTCTTAAACAGAAAGTGATTATGATCTCGGCTGTAAAGTTATGTGAGATTTTTTAATACATTTTCAATAGCTTCTGAGTATGTAATCTATCAATCAACTTATTGTTGAGTCCTTCTCAAGGTGTAAGCTCAATATAGAAGATGAGAGTATAATTAATGTATAGAATATGCAATATGGTACTGCATATATACTTTATATAACACATCATGTAACCCTCTCTTTCTTAGCTAATACCATTTCTTTATATAACACACAGTATAGCCCTGGTTTTGTTGGCTAATGTGCTCTCTTCCAACTGAAAATATGGATGCAGGGAATAATCTGTTAGTAATCTTTTTGGACAAATCTATTTTATGAAGTTGTGCATAAGGCCCTAGTCTCCAGCCACATGGAATTTCCTTGTTCTGAGTGCTGTAGAAGATAACTCCCGGTGAAGGAGGTATCCTAGATACTTTGTGGCTGATGTAACAGTTCTGATTTATATTATCTTGCTAAAGTTGGCATGAAATATCACAGCACTGGTATGCTGAGTTAAAGACCAGATGCCTGTGAAGGTTTAGGGTAAGGACAGAAAACACTCAACAATGAGAATTGCACATTGAATTTTTTTCTTTGCTTCATTTTTGGATAAGAAAATAACTATTAAAAATATTCAAAAGTTTGAGTAAGTGGAAGCTGTCCTTTAAGTATTCAAGTATATAATCCGTCATTAGGTACCAATATTAAACTTAGGTAAAATCTGAGAAAAAATACCATTTTTGAATCAATGGGTCTCAGTTGTGTACAAATAAAGCTGTGCTCTAACTGGTAGCTGGTGTAGTGGTATGTCTTTCCAGGTAGATACATCTTTAGTACATTACTCTTTGCATATATCTGTTCTGAGAAAAGGCAGTTGTTCACTAAAGAGGATAAAGAATGATTTAAGTTTTATTTTTGACTGGCTGATGCTCCCTGAGCCTTGTGGTTAGCACAGAACTGACTCACAAAAAATTCTGCAGACTTATAGGCTGTAGTAGGAATGCCATCCACATGAAGATCTATAAAGAGAAACTCTGGATCAAGTTTCTAAATATCACATTTCTGCTCTGTTGCCAATTTTATCTATTCAAAGGTGTGACAGTATTTACTAGATGATTGTCTGTTTGACAAGGTCAGATGAAGGATGCTAATGTCTGAAATGTAAAGACAGTGCTTGTTATTCATGACAGAAACAACGAACAGAGAACTAAGTTGCCGTTTTAAACTGGCGAAGTTATGTAGCTTGAGAGAGCTGAAAATGTGTATGTGAGCTTTATAACATCTGTTTTAATTTCTTGGTTTAAGAAAAAAAAGTCTGTCATTAGAGACAGGCTTATTTATAAAATAAAATGTTCTACTTAAAACTATATTATTTTCTCTAGGTGTTGTTACTGCTGGAATACTGTTTAACTGAAAACCTTTGCATTACCTGTGCAAATAAAACTAATGTCTGTTAAGAGTGTGCTGTTACGACTTTCATTGTTAAATAAGGTGTTAGATTGCAGTGGATGTTTGATGGATTAGATGAGATAAGCAAGCAGCCATTGAAGTAAGGCTGTTTGGTGGGGGGGGTTGTTTGTTTTGTTTTAAAAATCAACGACTAAACAAGACCTCCATCAAGAAATGCAATCTCTCTATTAACTTCCAGTCTTTAAGATTAAAACCCCCATAGTTACAGAATCTAAGTTCTAGAAAGCTCTAGAAACTTGAATGCTCTCTGAAACACATTAGTAAAAGTATCCACCCTTTGTTTAGCTGGAATAAATTAAGGCAGGTTGGTGACTTTCATTTCAATTTTTCTGCTTTCATCCAGCGATGCCAGAAGGAAGGAACAGGCATGCGTAGTGTTCTGGTGTGGAAAACCTGAGTCTTTGCCTCAGTGAAGTAGATTTTAGGGATTCTCCAAGTTTCTCTTGGAGCACAGAGTCTCTGGTTTGGCTGCTGCTCTGTGCTTTTGGGTGCTGCCCAGGAGGAAGCTGTGTGGTTCCCTTGGCCCTCACTCCTCTCCTGCCACAGCTTGGAGAGGCTTAGGCGAGTGTAGCTACTGTAGCTGTGACGGGGTGTGTTGGGCTTAGCCAAATTCCTCCGTGCAGCTCCGTGGTGGCAAAAGCATCGCTGTCCCCTGGCAGTACAGCTGATAACTTTCATCCTGCCTATGCCCGGGACAACAAACCTCTCTGCTGAAGAACTTGCATAAGTGTAGGGAGAAAATGGAGTGTCTGATACCCAGTGCTGAAGGGAAATCCCTCCGAAAAGCTGATTTAGAAAGAAGCAATTTGATCTTTTTATTAAGCCTTGCTCTTACTAAGCTGGAACAGGCATGACCCCAACTCATGCTGGGGAAGGGTAGGAACTAAGCAAACCCATTGGAGACAATGTGCTCTGAGCTAATGGGGGAACACTTGGAGCAATACAGAACATTTCATGCTCTCTCACGACTAGTTTGTTTGGATAAGCTCTCTTTTTTTTTCCCCCATTAAACTGCTTTCAACCAATCAAGTTTTAATGTAGTCCCTAGTGATCTTTGAATCATGTGGAATTTGAGGTGGGTGAATGATGAAGCAAAATATGATGATAGCTCTTCAATTTGCTTCCTCTAAGCTCTGGTGCAAGCTGTACCAGCTCAGGGTGCCTCTCTCAGGGCTGGTGTGCTGAGCCAGGCCGTGCGAGGCTGCTCACACAGGTAGGATGTTCCTATGTTCCCTGCCAGCTCTTATCTGCAGTTTGAGCTACTGATACTTTCTGTTGTGTGTGGATGGAGAGTATCCTCTCTCCTGGTACAGCTGGAGAAGAGGTATCATTTTGGCTATGGACCGGTCACAGGGGCCTGAACTGTGCTCTCATTTTATCTTCCTATCAAGCTCACCAAACCTAATACACTGTTAAACTTAATGTGTTTGCTTTCCTTCTGCACAGATCATGTTTTGCACTTTGAACACTCATAAAGTTGATATGGACAAGCTCTTAGGTGCACAAATCGGCCTTGAAGATTTCATATTTGCCCATGTGAAAGGACAACGAAAAGAAGTGGAAGTTCTTAAAACTGATGATATGCTGGGGCTTACCATTACAGACAATGGAACTGGCTGTGCCTTTATAAAGGTAAACTTAATTACCAGTGAAGTACTTTGTTCTATAGAAGCTCCTGTTACTAGAATAAGTTAATTATTGGTTTAATGATCCTTTAGAACTATAAAATCCTTTATTATCATATATATGGTAAGTAAAGAATAAAGTCGCTTTTCTTTAGGTATATAATTCAAAGTTAGTTCAGCTATTCTGTACTGCATGTCATTCAAAATTAGTTCATTTGTTCATTGCTTCTGTAATGTGTATCAGCTTTACAATGCAACCATTGTATCTCCTGAGCTACCCTGAGGTGGTAGGTGTTAGATACTGCTTGCATCTGCCCCCTCCTGTTTTAAAGTGATTTTCTGATGTCATTTATTAGATGCTTATAGAACTTCTGTCACTCATGTGATAATGAGATCATGTTCTTTCAGTCTGGCTGTTCCCAGGGTAGAAGCCTTAGTGCTGTACAAGAGTAGGGGCAAGTACAGTGGTTTTTCAGCTTTCCAGTATCGTTGCCTTAGATAGGGTGAATTCCAAGGATATGGATTAACACAATTTACCACAATTAACTTGAGTAGCAAGTATGGGCAGTAACATACACAATATATTAATCATAATTGCTTTCCTTCTCTTCTTCTACATGACCTAGAGGTAGTATGTTTTGAGACAAATAGGGGCTGAGGAAATGATGCTACCCTTCTTGCTAGACTAGGTATTAGGAACCTTAATCACATTTTCTGCCTTTTTTAGATTCTTTGCTCTAATATACTCCAATTACCCATTATTAGTGAGGCATTAGCAATTGCTGCCCCAATCGCTGTTCTCATTGTAAACAGAGCTTCTTGTATGGAGAGGTTGTATTTTCTGTTCATTCCTTAGCTACTATGGGTATAAAACAAGATGTGGTTTAGAAATCGGTTTGCTTGTCTTTGTCATGGAAAAAAGTGAGGTCATGTTTGTGAAAGTCAAGATGCAGTGAAGGTTTCACTAAGCATTTTGGCAAAATCACAGCCTAACTTTTATGTTTATAGACAACTGTGAATTTCTAGTGATGGCATCTGTGCAGCCCATAACATTCAGTCATGCTGCTGCTTATGTGGCATTTTAAAAGAAGGCATTGAAAGCAGTGCTCCGGTGACCACGAGTGCAGCACTGTGCAGTGACACTCCCTTTGTGCTTGGTTGGTAACAGGCAGAGAACAGCCATCACATAGACTACTGCACAATTGGAGCACCCTGGAAAACCCTCACCACATTACCCAGACAAGCTGCAATTTCCAGTAAATAGTGTAAAACTCCTCTGAACAAAATTATATTTTTCCTTGTACTGGTCTAATAACAAGCACTGTAATGAAAATGGTGTGGTCTTCATGGGAATGCATCAATTTTAAGGAGTTTCTAGGAGCTTACATTTTTGTTGTTGCTGCATATTTAGCTGATGGATCTTTTTAACCAGCATAGAAAACACACATACAAAAGTAAAAGCTGCATCTTTTTTTTGCTTGGTTATCTAGGTAAATGACTAAGCAGAGACTGTCTGTAAAGTCTTATAGAACTGTTTTTGCTTATATACATGTATATGCCTTGAAAATTTGTAATTATGTCCCATTCTTAATTAAAAATTAATACTAAATGCACTTATTGGTGGGTTGTTGAAGGTTTCTATGGGTTGCAGTAATTTTACTGCATTTTGAATAACAGGGAGGTTTCTAGGTTTGATGTGGTAACCCGGCCAATTTTAAACCTGACACTGAACTGCAGGTTTTTTTCCTATGAAACTTAATCTTGTTTTGCCCTACCAAGAACAAAATTTGGTGTCATTATGCTTTCACAAATTTGTTTTTGGGGTACATGGGGAGGTGGGAAAAAGTAATACGGAGTCAAATTAGCGTTCAAAGAACAGCAGTTGAAGTATGACTGAGTGGTATACAAGGGGACATTATCAAACGGGGTAGGCGTTGCATAGGAAATATAGATCCTCATAGCTTTTCAATGGACTGTAGAGCACTTGAAATACAGGCAATTGCATCTTAATTACTGTGACAACGTAGCTTGTCTGTCTCAGGCAGTTAACTTGGAGTGATGATAAGAAGTGACACAAATAACAGTCAGTGAATATTATTTAAACAGTTTTAGAGTTGGGATCCAAGTACAGAAGAAAAGCTAAACGAATATGAATTCAACATTTGACTGAAGCCTGGTGGGACAGTTTCGAGTCCTGGTAACAGAAACTCATTTGGCACCCGGTTTCTGGTGTGTACGACAGCCACGTCTGCCTTCACCACGAGGTTTCTGCTTGGTGCTAGAAAGAGTTAAACTCAGCCTGAAGCTTGAAATGATTGCAGTGCACTAAAGGACGCTGAGCACTCTCACACTTCCCACTGACTCTCAGATGGAGGCACATGTGTGGGCTCAGCCCTGCAGGGCTGGCAGCAGCTCCTGGGAGGACTGTGCAGCTAGGCTGGCTGCTGCAGTAGGAGGTGGCAATATGTTTATCTGCCTTGTCTCACTGTTATCTCACTCAAAGTTAGCCTGAACAACGTCAGTCTTTGTCGAAAAGATTGTTAATCAGGAACATACCAGAAGGGAAATTGTATCTCTGCTAAATATAAGGTATTTTACTGTGTCACAGCTTTTCTGTTTAATAGCCATATAATAATGGCTTAGGTGATGTGTGCACATGATGAACAAATATGACAGTACGTAACAACAATTAACAGAATCACTGAAATTTAAAGTGTGATAAATCATAGAGATATTTTAAAGCTTTTTCCCCATACTTTTAAAATTACACTTCACAAAAGCTGTAACTTATGTTATGACCTTTAGACTATTTGTATTTTCCATGAGATGGCAGTTAGATTTTCTTATTCTTTATTATTTCAGAGGAAATCCTTTAATATACAGCTGTATACCTTGATGAGAAAAATAGTAGTTTCACCACTGGGGATGGGTCTTATTAAGATAAGCCCTTTACAGTATATAATATTTTACTATATAACACATTTTTAGGTCCCTTAACCATACTTGAGAAGAGAAAAATTCTTTTACTATGCTTGTGAAGCTATTAAATAAAAAAAATCCCCAAAACTTGAATAAACATTCACATTACTGAGATGTCTGTGATCAGTTTTAAAGCACAAAAAATACTAGGTTATTCAGAACCCTAATTTCTGAAGTATGGTTGCATTCTTTTTTTCCCCTGGCTTATTTTATATTCAATGCTTATTAAAATACTTTGCTTGAAAAATAATTCCTTTCAAAATAAGTTTTATGATAATCTTATAGACAAAACACACTGCTGGAATAATAAGCTCAGTGGTATTGATATTAACTGACATTCTTGAAACTCTGTGGTTTCACTCTTAAGAACTATCACCTTTTAAAGAAATGTTTCTAATTCTGATGGTGTTTTTTTTAAACAATAGCGAATCAAAGAAGGCAGCCTTATGGACCAAACCAAAACGGTCTGCGTGGGTGATCACATAGAGACCATAAATGGGAAAAATGTGTCAGAGTGTCGCCATTATGAAGTTGCCAAAATGCTGAAAGATCTGGAGAAAGGTCAGAAGTTTAAGCTGGAGTTGGTAGAGCCTTTGAAAGCATTTGGTGAGTGACCTGACTGTCCACCTTGTTCACTAAAACACCTTGACAATAAAATCCCAACATTGCATGACATTGTAAGTTTGTTTTCAGAATGCAGACAGGTGTCCACCGAAGGTAATACAAAAACTACAAGAAAGTACATTTAGTTTTTTTCTTTGAAGTGGAAGATTTGTGAATGGATTTTCTTCCATCTTGCTTTCTGCAGCAGCCACCCTGGTGTGGGTTACCTCAGCCTGAGCCTTAGTCTCAGTCTCTTTTGCCACTACATGATGTTGCAAAATAAGTACAGGAATGGTTTCATAGGTACAGTTTTAAAGCATGGATTACTTCACTAAAGTCCTGGTCCTCGTAACTCCTTTTTTCCTCTATTGATTCATAATCCCTGTTGTTCTGTGTGTCTGACTTTTGTATTTCTGTGCCCTTTACTGGGCTCTGTGCTCTCTAATGCTGAAGGAGGCTGCAGAAAACGCTGTCTGGGATTCCCCAGAGCACCTCCTCTGCTGCCTGCCTGTTCTCCCTCTCCCCAGCCCTTTTGTGGATCTCCAATCATGCAGCAGCTGTACTCAGAACTGGAAGAAAGCAGAATGGCAAAGCTCTGTCTCTGCTTACCACCTGTGTGCTATGAGCCAGTGCTGCTTAAATGGGAGGAATGCATACCTACTGCGAATTCTTGTATATTTTAATTCTATCCATATAGCAAACAAGCAAACAAAGTAGGTTTTGCTCAGGCAGTCAAAATAGAGACTGAGTTACAATTTTTATTATCTCAATTTTTTTGGTATCACCCCAAACCATGTAGCATTATCCTGTAATAAAAACTTCAAAATAGTGCTAAATCATAAATTTGTATGAGGTCTTCTGCATGCCTGCAATAACAGTTAATTCAATATCACTGTCTTCACTACAGCAGCAAAAAATCTAAATGTTTATTTTTCAAATATTTTTTTTATCTGTTAGTAGTTTACAGCTACTGTCATACACCAGTCTTGACACTTGGTGTCAGAATAGCAGCAGAAATTGAAAGAGAAAATTGCAAAGATTTCTTTTTGTTTTTGGTGCTTCTGTGAAGAATTAGGGTTATGAGTTGATCTCAATGCATTTGTATATAAGTTGATACTCCTGTTAAGTAAATGTGTATGTTATACGTTATGCTAAAGAATTGCATATGTACTCTATCAAAATTAGTAATGCAGCCATACCTTTTCTTAATGTGGGCCTATAAATTGTGTCCAATGCTAAAAGTGTTACACAGTCTGTTTGTAAGGAGCAGGGTAAATCAGCATTTGATTGATGACTTCAGCCATTATTTAATAGTATTTACTTTAGTCAGGAGACTAAGATACCTTTTAGTCTGCCTGTGATGTAGAGAAAGAAATGCACTAATTTAATGGCAGTACCTTTTTTCTGATATTGAATGAAGAGGCAACCAGAGCTTTGTGGACAGATTTTTGGAAGATGCATGCTATTTTTTACCCTACAGAAATTAACTTGCAAGTTGCAGTGCTCAGTAGGTTAGAAGGTCCTGCCTCTAGCCTTAGGTACAGTTGGGCTTTAGGCACAAATTTATTCAAGATAGTGCTTAAGCTGCAGCTTAAGCCCTAAGAATAGCCCGAGAGGAGATGACAAACAAGATCCAGATCCTGCTGGACAAGTAGGTGCTGAATTCCTGTTAATTTCAACGGAATTTGGAAATGAGAGACAAACCTCTGTGTGAAATGATTTTTTTTTCTTTTTTTCTCTCAGCAGAATGTGAAATAAGTATAATTTACTGGTTGGGTATCTTTCTACCATGGACACACAGACTGTCTCAGCGACTCTAGGCAAGGCTTGTAGCACAGAATTAAAGATTTGTACCAGTCACAAGCTGGCCCTCTACAAATTGTGAAAAATTAATAGAAACAAAGTAAAGGCAGCATAACACAAACTCTGCACTTTATTATGTGAACATGAAAAATACTTTGTGATAGCCAGAGTGCTTTGGTCTGGAGGACTGCAAATAAAGGTTATGTCAAATCATGAGTTTTAAGGTGATAATGGTGACAGAATTTGAAAAATCTTGGTTTTTTTATCAGGAATGGCTTTTTGAAACAAGTCTAGCAGAAATGATGACAATCTTGAGGATATTTTAAACTGTCCTTAAAGCAATAAAAGGATTAAGAAAAAGTGTTGATCCTAAGTATATATATGAGACTGTGACATAGCTATTTGTAAAATAAAAGCTAATAAAATTTACTTTTCAAGACTTGTTCAGCATAATAATCTAGATTTGTGACTGCTTATGTAAGAATGATGAGTTGAAGTCTATCTGAACAAAATTAATATAACATCTTAAAGCCTTGCCTTCAAGCAGAGCTTATTAGAAAGGCCTGCTATTAAAAGGAGGAATAATCTGTTAGAGAAAAGAGGACAATTAAAAGCAGTTCTGCAAAATTATCTACTCTCTTCTGGCACTTTCCAGATTCACTATGTAACTCCCATGTCAGTGAGTAAATTAAAGCCTTGCCACTCTTGAATGTAAAATTGTGTCCTGGAACAAGAAAGTCGAGTCTTAAATGATTCCATGCTGCATTTACTAACTGGGGTGCCCTTACCCAAGATTAAGCAAGAAAGGCTGAATTCAGGTAAAAGAAACTTTGTGTAAACTCAGATACTCTTGTAGAGATTAATGAGGTGTGAAATCATTTTGGTGAAACCAGTGAGAAAACTCCTGCAGATCTGCTTATGGACGTTTCACCTCTGTGACTGCTGATAAGCGAATTGTTAGCTCAGTGTGGCTCATCATCACCTGCTTAGCAGGAGAGTTTGCACCATTGCATCAGGAAAAGATGGAAATGTTGCAATGCTAAACCAGCTGTGTGTTCTGCCTGTGAAGACCAGAATAAATCAGGAGCTGGCTGGTGACTTCAGCTGTCATCTAATATTAAGGTGTAAATACTTATACTTTTCTATAGAATGAGGAAATAAAGTTACACAAGGTGCACGTATGAAGTGAATGCCATAGGCCTGCTTAGATATATTGGTCAGTGGAAGTCCTAGCCTCAGAGCAGTTGAGCAGACATTAGAATTTAAAGACAAGAGATTGTCAGCAAAGCTATACTTAGAATACACTTAATTTATAATTAAAATTTTACACAGTCTAGATCTTGATTAGCATAAAATGTGAAGATAATGTAATAACCAGAGCAGATACATCATATTCTGTCATACTGTATACTTAGTTCTGTTTAGTATTTCATTTTTGTTATTTTTTTGTCTGTAGAAAAGCTGGAACCAAGGTCCAAAGGTAAAACTCTGTCAGAGGCTAAGATCTCCAAAGGGAGAGAAACACTTCGCCTGAGAACCAAAGGCCCTGCTACTGTGGAGGAAATGGTATGGTGTGGTGTGTTTAATCACCTAGCTTCTGATTTATTCTTCCCCAAGGCTGATAAGTAGGATGGAAAAATCTGGATGTTACAGAGCTTGTGGGACAAAAGAGAGCAACTAGAGTTGACCACTAGCAAGGATAGGATGGGACTGAGGAACCTGAAGCAGAGAACCTATATTTAGATGTCATGGATTACATGGATGAATTTAAGGCAGAGTAGACCAAGGAGTGCTGAAAAGAGGGAAGGGGGGAAAAAGAGGTGGGGTGGTTGAAGAATTGGTTCCATTTCTGACACTGAAGTGTATGGGGTTGGTGTAAGGATTGTTGTTAGGAGAGGCTAATTAGATACATTGACATGAATTTGTGCAAAACCAGGATTAGAGTTTGGTGAATAAATGCTATTTGTTCTGGGCTCTTCTAAAGCTGATGAGGATTTAATGAAGATCTGTATTATTAGGAGATATAAGGCCCCTGTTCAGTTTGAACATGTGAGCTGTGTGTCTTCATATTAGGAAAGCTCATGTTTGTGAGAAGAGGGAAAGAGAGTGGAATAGTGTGTTTTACTTGTAGATTTTGTAAGTCTAGGTGGCCAAGATGTGAGTAAGGATAATTACTGGCACATTGCTGGTTATTTTGAAATCTGCATGGATATAATCATGCTTTTGCTCTTTTCTCCCTTTATTCCAACAAAGCCAACTGAAGTTGAAGAAAAAGCAATTAAAAAAGTGGATGAGCTTCTTGAAGCATACATGGGCATAAGAGATATTGAATTAGGTGAGTTTTTAGCAGATAATTACTACAAAATTAAATAATTTCTCATTTTCTGTAGTTTAAAATTTATTGAGTCCTTTAGTCCCTGGATGTAAGTGAAGCAAAATTTGTCCAGCATGCAGGCTCAAAAACTTGCCTGTATTTCTACAAATATGTTTGTCTGATAAAAGAATCTCCCTCCCACTTCAATCCTTATGATGTCATTAATTAATGAATCTTCTATTCTTCCTGCACATTACCTATACACTGTTGCATGAATTTATAGTTGTTTGCTATAAGTGTCACCACTGTATTCTTTCTGGCATATATTTTCTTAGTGCATCTCATGTGTGCCATGATTAAGGATTCTTAAGGATAAGTATGTTTATTTGCTTTTTTGCCTCTTGGCATAGACACATCAAAGTTGATTGCTGAGGTTTGAACCTGAGATCTTCATCAGTGAAGAAGCAACTATTTAGCAAGGGAACTGACAGAAAAATTGCACAAATTGATCAAACTCTCTAAAACCTGTGTTCTGAAGAACATGAGAAAACTTGTAGAATATTTGCTAGTTGTTAGAACTATTTATAATGAAAGAAACTCCTTAACCCCAGTGTCATAAGTTCCTTAAAGATGCACCGAACTTGTCCTTGCAGCTGTTGCTTTTCTTTGTTATTCTGACAACAACTAAATAGGAATTTCTGTTTGTGTGGGAAGAAGCTGCAGTCTAGCTGTTGTAGCCTGCTGTGGCTAGTGTAGTCCTCCTAGGATCTTGTGGAACTGCTGGTACTGAGACAAAGAGGAAGGTATTTATTGTTATGGTAATATCTTTAAAAAAAAAATCAGCCAAGACTTAGGAAAGGATAAGCTAAATGGGAAGTGATCTAGAAAATAAAATTTTCATGAGAGAGAAGTGGAGAAGGCAAAGCAGAAGAGAAAATAGGTCTGGCATGAAGCTCCCGAGGGCAAAGCAGCAGGGCTGGAGGGACAGCAATTAGCACAGAGGAATGAGAACAAAAGGTGGTTATCTGAATAGCCAGAAGTCCTTTGTTGGCTGCTCCTACCAGCAAGCATCTGACTGGCAGAATCTACTAGTTTTCTCACAGGAAAAACGGTAGGTAAAACAGTAATTGTCCCTCAGTCTAAGTTAGAAGAGGGCTTCCTGTCATAAAAGACAGGGCAGAGCTGCCCAAAACCTGAGTTCTGTTCTGTTTTGTAGGTTATATCTAAACTTTCTTATTCCCAGAAAACTAGAAGTCCTCAAAAATTCTGGTGCCAGCAACTCCAATATGTGATGCTCTGCCATGTACTATGCTCCTGGGAGGCCTGTGTGGTGCTGAGCCGTGTTGAGGTTAGGGGGGGTTCCATGTCCTGTCTCACTCCTGCAACCTCTGTGCCTCAGCCCATCTCTGGCTCGGGCTTCCAAGCTCTGAGTCTCGTGCCAGCTGTCCCTCTGGGAGCTGTTTTTGTCCTGCAGCTGTTGCAGTTCCTGGCTCAGGCTGGGCTTCTGGAAGCTCCTGTCCTTGCAGGTTACTTCCAAGGTCTCCAGGCTCCTTGCCCTACAGGAATAAGCAGCTAAGGTGGTCTGCTTTTGGTGTCCATGGGAACAATCCTGTGGGAACTGGTGTTCCCTCTGGTTTTGGCTCTCAGTACTGTAAACAGGATGGCTCGTCACAGTAGACTGAGAAGTTCAGATTTGAACACATATGGCTCAGTTAATAGCCAAGCACTTGGTAGAGTTTTCCCATTAATTCCTTGAGTTCCCCTCAACCCCCGAAAGATCTAATGCCCTTCATTTTTCAGTATGTGGTTTGGAAACTTAAAAAAAATGCTATAAAAGAATATTCAAAGAAGGAAGAGGTCTGTCTTCGTAGAGAGGCTCTCTTCTTCCATCTGGGTGGTTGTTTTGTCCCTCACTTCTTTTCCTCCCCAAAAGGTAGTGAAACTAAGAGAAGCTGTCAAAAATCAAAGACTACAGGGTTCATGTTGCTTTAGTGTGCACCTTTGAAGCCATATCCTGAAGTTCAAATCTGAAAGTCAACAGCCAACAATGATGACAAAAACCCCCCAACTTTACCATTTAAAACCAATTAAACATCTCTAGGATTCTTTAGGAAAGGAGAGCTAATCACCTGTCACAAATCTGTTCAATTAACACATGTCAGTTTTTCATATACTGGATGTGATCAGTCACCCATGAAAATGAAATATGAGGAAAAGATTCATTCAGAGAATGCCAATCACCACTTAGCTGGAAATTTCACTCATTACTCAAGCCAGATTAGTTGAAAATGCAAGTCATCACAATGTGCAGCTGACAAGTGATTAAGATCTCAATCATTGCTCACTTCCATGCACTTCTGTTTGTCAGAATCTTTGGATGTCAGTTAATGTTGCTCTTTCATCTCCATTAAAATGACACTTCCATGGTGTGATTGAATTCTAAAACAGTGCCCCAGTTTTAAGACATAAGTTAAAAAGAAAGGAAAGAAAAACTAATGTTAAATTACAGACAGAATTAAAGGTGAGATAAAGCCCTTAATTTTTGCCTGGTTAAGTATCTTGACAGCTTCAAGAATGGCTGACTAAATCTACACGTGAATCTGGGAGCTGGAGCAAAATACTTGGAAATTGTTAAAGAAAATGCATGGTTTTTTTCTGGCACGGTTTTTTATTTTTATTTTCAGAGATCTAAATGCTGTTGAGATTTACATACCTGCTTTTGGATGCATTTTAACCTTTTTACTTCCTTGCTCCTTTTTACTGAAAACTGGACTTAACCCACAGAAGGGACAGTTGGCTCTGAAATTTATTCCTCAGCCATTTTATGGGCACATTAGAAATTGGGCCAAGGCTTGACTTCAGCATTCTTTAAAAGATAAATGCACAGCTGAAACATAATTCAGGTTATTTTAAATTCTATGGGTGCTTTCTGATAAAGGAATTTGAGCAGTTGATTAATAGGAGTGACTCAGGAAACAGTGTTAGTGAAAAATATTGGCATTTATTTTTTTAAATCAGTAGGACTTGAATTGTTATGGACTGTATTTAATCCCAAAAATTCTTGGTGGGGGGAAGCCTGGAGCTAACCTCAGGATGTTACCAATTGTAAATGATGGCAAAAAGGGCTTCCTGTCCAGATTTTTTTTCAGCATCTTTTGGCTTCATCCACTGATATTTTGTTCCCCTTTGTTCTAGTTTTCTACTTTTGGATGATTACTTCCTCTCTGTTGCTCCCTATAATATTCTCAGACATGACATACCATACAATCATTAGGGTTGGGAAGGACCCCCGATATCATCGAGTGCAGGCTTTGACCAGACACCACCATGCCAACTAAACATAGACTAAGTGCCACACCCAGTCATTCCTTGAACACTTTCAGCGATGGTGACTCCACCACTTCCCTGTGCAGCCCATTGCCATGCTTAACCACCCTTTCAGTAAGGAATTTTTCCTGGTGTCCAACCTGAACATCCCCTGGTGCTGTCATGGGCTGCCAGCTTCTCCAGCAGAAAGCTGTGGGGGACAGTGTCAAGGGCTTTACTCAAGTCCAGGTAGACACATCCACAGCCTTTCCCTCATCCATGGGTGGATCACCTGGTGGTAAAAGGAGATCAGGTTGGGCAGGCAGGACCTGTCTTTCCTAAACCCGTGCTGGCTGGGCCTGATCCCCTGTTTGTCCTGTACATGCTGTGTGATCACACACAAGATTGTCTGTTTCATAACCTTCCATCACTGAGATCAGGCTGAAATAGCCTTGCATATTCTGTCTTTGTTTAAAAAATTTAAAAACTTCTCCACACTTGTCTTCATTTTTCAAACTTACCATCTAGTCAAAATATCTTAACAGGTTTAAACCTGTTTTGTTACCCAAGCTTCTTCTCTTGCCTCACAAATCCAACCCATCAATATTCAATAGACGTTTTTATCTCTAAATGCTTTAACTGAAGTGATATTCTCCCTGAATCTGTTGTTTTCTTCTCCTTCTGTCACCAGGCCTCCTTTCCCAAAGGATTTTATTGCATACACTCTGGGGCATACTGTTTATGGCTGTTCATTTACTCTGAAAGAATAATGGGAGTTTTTTGAATAAAGGGAGTGCAGCAAGTCCGGTTAAATAAAAAAACCTTCTCCACTTCAATAAGAGTTAGTACTTAATAAAAAGGAGCAAGAAGGAATATTTCTAATAGTTCTTGAGTGCCAGATCTGACAGTATTCAACATGAAACTTAGAACAAGTAATGTTAAATACTGGAAACTGCAATAACTTCCTTCATTTTCTGCTTTAGAGTGACAGGACAGAATAGTAATATTTGTTACCTTTTGAGGAAGGCAAAACTTCTAATAGCATTACAGCTAAATAAATATTGAGGTTTCTGTCAAGACTTCTGAAAAAAGCTTTTTCAGAAGTTACAGCATAGGATATAGGTAGCAAAACCACTATGTAAGGTAGATAATAAGAATGGCAGGCAGAAAGTAGCTTTCATGGCTTGTGCCCCATGTGTCTATTAAAAGTGAAAATAAGGATTTTGTGAAAGATCTTTGAAGTTATTTTAAAGGAACAATGTTTAAAAAGCCAACATATTTCTTTGTTCATATTCTGGGCAGTCTGATATTGAGCTTCTCAGTTAAAGTTGACAAGATTTCTAATTCCTTTCATCACTTTTAAGATTGCTGAACTTTTCACATTTTATGTAAAAACTTTTCAGATATTAACATTGCCTGAAGTGAAATGCAAAAAGGAAAATCTGAAAACAATTGAGGCTCTTTTGACTGTAGAAAAACATTCCATTGGAATAAAATTCCTGAGATCACTTATTGTGCAGCTCTTACAAGAAGCAGTGGGGAAAAGGGAGGGGAGACAATTTGGCACAAAGCTGTCACCCTCTGAGAACCAGCCAAGTTTTCTTCAAGCTGGCAAGTATCTACTAAATGATTGGGCAATCAGCAGGCTTTGATTTGCCCTGGGAATCCCGCGCTGCAAATGTCAGTGTGTGAACACCGAGCGCTCCCACAGCTGTGCCGCCCTGAGGATGCGGCTGGGGCAGCTGCCCGGGGAAACGGGAGGGTGTTCGCGGGTGGCAGAGAAGGCTGGCCGGCTGCGGCATTTCTGGATGGAGGTAGCGAGGCAGGGATCGGGTTCGCGCTTTGGTACACTCGGGGGATGCAGCTGGTCCGCAGAAATCCGCAGGGAAGGCGGGCACCTGGCGCGGGGATGCGCGGCAGTACAGCCGGGCTGGCACTGGAGGTCAGCACCAGCCCGCTCCCGCAGGCTTCCCAAGGAGCCTGTTTCATTACATCGGGGGTTCTGGGAATGCCAATGTGCTTTAATAAATACAGTACATGAAATGTGCCCTGGCAGTGCTGATTAGACTCAATACAGATAAAGACGGTTTTTTTGGAGGCTGATTTAGCACGGCAGTGATGTTCTGATTCCTGCTTGACTGGGTTGAGAGTTGATCAACTAAGTTTAGTGGATTTTGTTTTCAGGTTTCGTAAATCTGTAATAAACTGGTTTTTAGATTCTATTTCATTGTTTGGGAAGCTCAATCTTTAAAGAAAGTTGTGTTTGAAGTTACACTTTCTGTTAGTGACTTTTATTAATGTGCAATTCTGAAGCTTCAGCTAGGTTAGCTGGATTGTGATATGCTGTGTTGTCTTGTTTTATTGCTGCTGTCTGTGTCATGGTTCTTCCATATCTCTTGGCCAATTTATCTTAAAAATGGCTAAATTCCTCACTTCCACCCTGCTTGAACACTTGTCTAGATCCTCATTCTCTCGATGGCAGCTTTTTCTAAATATCTGGTGTAACAATATCTTGACGTGTTTGCTCTTATGTCACCTTGCACAGCTCTTTTCTCTCCACCCTTCTCCCAGTGTCTGTTGAAAGTACATTCATACCCTGCCTCAAATCCAGAAATGAAGTGTCAATTATACCCTTCACCTCATTACCTCCAGGGTTGCTTCCCTGTAAGTACCTTCTTATGCCACATTATCAGGAAATACAGAGTGGCGTTAATAGATCAAATCCTTGTGTTCCACCTGTCAGGAAAGAGTCCCTTCTTTAATTCCCATTTCCCATCCAGAGTTCTCTGAATCAGAGTCCCAGGAACTTCATGGGGGACACAGAGAGAATCAGTACAACAGGGATAGGGTTTCTTCTGGCAGGAAACAGTCCTGAGGGTCCTTGAAAACTACTAGTCATGTACAGGAAGCTTGTTTATGCTTGAACTGTCTCCATCACAGCAGTTTATTTGTCAAGGTTTACATAAATTTTCCTTGGACAGCTTTGTGTAGTTTGACACACTGTGATTGTGTTTGGAGCCTCACATCTGAACACACTTAAAACCAAAACATCAAGTTTCCTCAAAATTACTGTTGTTGACTTTTACAATGTGGAATATGGTTCAAGCTTGCTTACAGCTTGTTACGTGTTTGCACAACAGCAAGTACTGTTTGCCAGAAGTTCATAACTGTCAATAAGTTTGAGCTGAGTTTTAGGTCAACAAAATAAAATTAAATAAATTTAGTAAAACTTCAGAGCAGGGAAAGTTTATTTTTGTTTTTGTCAGAGAGATTTGGCCGTGTTGATTCAATACAGTGCATGTGGTAGATGGCAGACTGCCCCAGTGAAGATGTTTTTCTGTGGCTTCAAAACTTCCTTCCCTTTCTCAGGCACTGTATTATGTGTTTTGCATTTGGGTATTCCTCTGAGAAAAGGCTAGAAGCTATCAAATCCTTCACTCTGACACTTGAATTCTATATGCTCATGAAGAAAGTGGTGGTTATTTGATTTATAACAAAAGATGGAGGACATCTTGCAGTTTAGGGCAGGTGTGTAAAGTCACCACAAAATGAAGCAGATTTTGAGGTTTCATCTATTGTATAATACCATAATTTTCCTGTGAATTTGAACAGAGGCTGTGGAACAGAGATACAGGTCAGAAAATGAAGTGTATTCAGCAGTGCTGTTTGTGCTGAATGTGTCTTACAGAGCATTCTGCATCCCTCAAACCAGGGTACCTTGCTGCCAGTGCTCTCTGGGCCCAGCTTAACCAGGAGAAACCTCTGCACTGACTCTTTTCACCCTTCATGGAGGTGCAGGTGTCATGATCAAGGGAGGTTTGAGCCCTCACAGTTTTCATTTGCTCTACTCTCCATGGGTTGCCAGCATCCAGTGTTGTTTGGGATAGAGTTCTAGGTTGTCCTGGAATGTGAGAAACTGCACTGGCAAAAGGTGAGGGATAAGCACAGCAGCCTAGGAGTCAGTACCAAGCAGCAGCCCCAGTGTAGCTGTTTCAAAACTGAGATCTGACACTTGATAAATTCTGGTACTTGTTTGTTAAATAAGAGAAAATGCTGGACAGTATTGATACAGAAGTTATCACAGTTTACCTCTGTTATATCACACCTCTGCTTTCATTTTCCTGGATACCAAGATGTTCCTGGTGTTTGGTGGCTCCAGTTTATTGTGCACAGCATCAAGGCCTTCCTCTTGCTTCTGCACAGTTTGAACCACCTGGCTGAGATTTTCAGAAATAACTTTTTCACTTTCTAGAGGCATAAGCACAAACTTTAAGTGCATAATTCCTATTGAATCCTAAATTCAACTGCTAGACTTCGCATCTCCCTAAGCTGACCTTACCAGGTTTTGAAAATAGACATCTCAAAGCTGTCTTGGCCCTATGTGTTAGCTGTCACTTTCATGATAATCACATTATTTTGTTTTGTTGCTTCTTAGCTGCAACAATTGTGGAAGCTGGAAGAGACAAGAAAAACCCAGATGAATTTGCAGTGGCATTGGATGAAACCCTTGGAGACTTTGCATTTCCAGATGAGTTTGTATTTGATGTATGGGGAGCAATAGGTGATGCTAAGCAAGGACGACTGGAATGAGAACTATGCAGTTTATCAATCCCTGTTTTAAAATACAAAATGATTTGCAAATATGTACATCAGAATTTTACTGATTTTATTGATGTGAATTCAGGGTGCTCTGCACAAGTATTCTGCCTGAGACTTTCCTTTGCAAAGGAAAGTTTCTAATAAAAATGAAGATAAACCCAAACTTCTTAAAACTGCAATTTAAAACACTTTATTTACTTACAGAAACCACTGTGAGGAGAGTGTCAAGGTGATATATTTATACAGAAATTTTATGAAAATTAGTTAATTTTTATTGTACATACACATTGATACTTATATTCTGAAAAGTGGTAGACAAATGCAACAAGAAGTTTGAATTATTTTATCTATTTAGAGAGTTTTATAAAGTTATTGAGAAACTACCTAGCCTCGTGCTGCAGTTCCCTGGTTTTCTGCTGTCCCTATGTATTCACCTAAAGCCTTAGGTTTTCCTACAGTTTGGCTTGGATATTGTCTTTACTGTAGGCAAAGCTGGGAAGAAGCTGCCCTGTTTCTTTAGAACCCAAATTCAGGAAAATAGTTTTCCTCTGAAACATGACAACTAAGATCTTTGAATGAGAAAGACTTGCTTGCATTTGAGTCATAATATGCTCTGTCTGGGTATTACTGAGGTAAGTAGAGTAGAAATGCTTAAACCAGGAAGCTGCTGCTTTGCTCAGATGCCATATTATTGCAATAGGAACTGAATAAGAAGAAAGAAATGTTAATTTTGATTATTATTAATGCATTTGAAAAATATCTGTGATTTGGCACTGGAGACCACAGTGTATGACCAAGTGCTTAATTAAACTTTGCATATGATAAACGATTTCTTGAGATCCCATGGAGTTCCCCTCTTTTCTGGAACAAGAATAGAAAAAACCCATTTTTTCAACATGGCAACACAAGAGAGATATTGAAGGTGTTCAAACCCAAAAGATATTGTAAAGTCACAAAGAATTGGAGTTTGGATGACAATGCACGCCTAGACCCTGAAAAATACGTTGAACTAATTTTAGATGTTAGGATATTCAATTATGTTGTACATAAATGTGTATTATAACTGCTAATTTTTTACTAAGAAATCTGATATTGTTGCAAATGAAATTGAACAAGAATGTGGGTTCTGACCTGGGAAGGTGTCATAGCTTTTTAGTATTTTTATATTTGCATAAGAATATAAAATAATAATTACTACAAAAGTTTTTTCTAAATCACTACCTGGAGAAAATGTCTTTCACTGTCTTGCAGAGATCTCTTTAAAATAAAGACTATGCCAATAATCTTACATGTTCTATGTCAGTAACTTTTTTTTGTCTAAAACCATGACACTTTGAAGTATCATTGAGACAACAGGTTCCTGTTCTCTTTACTAGGTTATTGAGGAAGGATTTCAAACTCCACTTCAGTAAATTTCTGTAAAACTTGAAAATAAAATTTAAGAAACTGTAGGGATGTGGTGAAATTTTTTACGTCCCTTTGCTCATTTGGGCCCTCAGTGATATATTACTTTGCAAAAGGAGTTTGATACCATTTCTTCTTTTTTCATAATTGCAAGTTTGAGCCCACAATCTTTTGTTGCAGTTGAGCACACTCTGTCTTGTACAGGGTTACTTTAGCTGACTTACTCATGGTAATGGAGGGCTAAAGTGTTGTGGGACGTATAATTTGTTCTTTAAACTTCTAGGTGAAAAGCAAAAAAGGAAATACCAAGAATTCCTTGTTGGTTTCAAATCATAAACCTCAAATGTCAAATTTTGTGGAAGTGTTTATGTACACTAGTGTTAGTAAATTATACTGATTATAAGATATTTTAAAATTAAGAATTCCTTATTCAAAAAAAAAGAGAAAGAGTACTATGGATAATGTATGAAATGTTGCCTGTAGCAGATAACCCCTGTGTTTTGGCCATTCGTTTTATTTTGAGAAATTAAGCTTGTTCAATTTATACTCAGGAGAGAATTTGTCTCATTACACTGATAAAATAGTAAGATAAAAATAATCTCTGAAGCTCTAATTCTGCAGAGAGCTGCCTCATATCACAGTGGCCTATTTTTGTGGAGTTTATTTTAGGCCTAAGATTTAAATAGTGATTGCAATTTTACTAGCATTTACTGCAATAATGCATGCCAATATATCTTATTTTTTCTGTTTTCTCACAGCATACAGTATTTCCAGCACCTATGACATAATGGTACCACTACCTAATTTAGCAGATTATTTGCATTTTCCAGCCATGCATGAATAAATTGTCACATGAAAGTTGCACTGCCTTATAAAGCACGATAAATACTTCTCTCTCTTCGTAATGATTTATCTAGTAAATAACGTTGTTTTACTAATGAAACACAGCCTTTAAAACCTAGTCAATAATGACACTAATGCTTTTAGATGCTTTGTACAGTGAAAACGTCATTAAATGTCACTACAACAATCTCCCAAGTTAGTCAGGCATACTTCCATTGAAGCGCTGATGAGAGCAGGACTGTGAACACCTCAGTGCGTGCTGCACCTGGGGTGAGTGTTGGTCTGTCACAGTCTGAGGTGGAACGACACAAACCCATAACTCAGCCCGAGTGCTGTCCTAAAAGTGAATCCTTACTTTTGTCATTTGGTGCAGAGCCAGCACAGAGCTGGCAGCCAGATGCAATTTGTGCCTTTGCTTCCAGACTTACTGCTATCTACAAGACGATGGAAAACACTCCGCTATTCCTTTTCTTCTTTTTGCAGAGTCTTTAGATGCAACAAGGGGATTTAATGAAGTCTGGTGTTCATAAAGTTCTGAGCTCATAATCTTAAAAGTATGATGAGAGATGAATATTTTACGCTTTTAAAGGAACAAATTTTGCAAATTACAGATGTATCTTTTGTGACACCTTTAATATGCCAAATTATGCTTCAGTTAAATCTGATTTTATGCAACCCTATTCATACAGCTGTTATTCGAAGAGCTATTAATATAATCAGTCTATTTAGAAAAATCTTGTCTGTTATTCAGATTTGAATCATGTATATACTCTTATTTCTGTATATTATTTTCTTCACAATTTGCCTATTTTCCCTTTTTTTGAGATAAATGTAACATAAAGTTTTGAAAATCTTAGTTTTTGTGACTTTGAGAGTGCAATATTAATGTTAAAATTAAGCTAATTTGTAATATTTGTGAGATGTTTTCCTTTCAGCTTTTTAATGAGAGCTTCTGCTACTTTTCAAATTAAATATTGTTTTTGATGAAAACAGATCTGAGAATGTCTCTTCCAAAGTCTGAGTATTGTAGTAAGATGATATATTACGTTTTTTAGTTTTCTTTTTTTTTTTTTTTGGTCAGGAGATATTTCAGAACAATTAGAAATCAGGGTGTTGATTTTTCCCCTTTTGAAATCAAAGGCATCTTTGCCATGAATTTCAGAACTCAACTCTTGCAATAGGAGCTTCATCTGAAATTTATATTAGTATTGTTTACTTTTCCAGTTCTCTGACTCAATATGTTTGTAAGGCATTTTGCATTTAAATGTTGTTATGCATTGAAAGATCTCTGATTTAATTTATGAAAATATGAACAAATTTACAGACTGGGAAGTCAAAGAGAAAATTCTCAACATTTCGTGAGGATACTTGTAAATAGTAACAACTTTGGGTAAAAAGTATGCAGCCTGCAGTACAGACTTTGTCCTCAGAAAATGTATGTTTAATGTGTGAGATTCAGACACTGACAACTAAAATAGACTGAGACTGCATAAATGTACAGAAAATATTTTTTTTTTCCTATTGAAACATGCACTGTCATGAAACAGAACAACACAGAGTCTAAATACAACAACAAAGAGTCTGTAGATTGAACAGAAGCAATCTCCTGTTACATTAATAGTCTTATCTCTCTTTTCTTGTTGCTTGTAAACAGAGAGGCTGTAAACAGCTTTTTCAGTTTTCTTTAATGGCACTCCTTACCTAAATCTCTATTGTGATTGTTGAGCTCTTTCAGAAAAATGGGGCTGTTGGTTTTGTACCTGAATCATTATTTTGTGGGGTTCTCCCAGTCCCCTGAGAACAAATGCAGATTTTCAAGTTGTCATAAACTAATTTTACTGCAGTATTTGAAAGAGGGAAAAAATCAAGGAGAAAGAAACGTCTGCTTTTCTTTGAAATATGAAGGTACCTGGCAGGTCAGAGCAGAGGCAGTTCAGTGTAAATCCCTGACAGAGGATTAGTGTGGGTGTTGGGTACTCGGCCCCGTGGTTCTGGTCAGCAGAACTGTGCTGGGGTTCTTTGGATGTTTGGCAAGGCACTGTCTTGCCCTGCTAATGTTTAATAGGAATGTGGGCTCATGAATGTAGGATAGAAATTATTGCCTGATGAGTTTTGTGGGCCTGCGTGTTTTATCTTGGAAATTAACTGTGATTTTTTTTCTCCTTGGAGTGAGATAGGTTTTCCAAACCTAAGGGTTATGAACAACGGTCCCCAAAGGTTTTCTTTTGTGTTTCTCCATTTTGTGTTCTAACCATTGCATGTCTGAACTTTTCATGTAGGCAGAAAGAATGAAAATAAAATTCACTCTAATATTTAAGCATTTGATTACTAAATTTGCTTTATATTGACTTGCTTTTTTCCTGTTTTCTTTTGGGATGAATAATAAAATATTTTATTGTAAATTTTTTTTTTTTAGCATGAACTGAATTAGTTAACTATATGAAAACAATAAGGTATTTGAATTTCAGATGAGCTCTAATTGGAGAAACATATTGCACCACAATATCTAATAACACAAGTTTCTGCTTACTAAAAAGATTGTTTTATTAAGTTTTCCCAAATCTTTTCTTTGTGCTTTTAACAGGGAAATAATGGCGAACGGTCAGGGAGGAGAACTCTTAGTTTAGTGGAAAAAGCTTTTAAGGACAGACTTAGAGTTACAAGTTGTGCTTGTAACACAGATGACCTGACAACGATTTGTGTAATCCTTTCACTTGACAGCTCTTCCAGTAAAGGCAAAATTTGTACTTTATATATATAAACCCTCTCTGTCTTGAAATGGGAAAGCAAGCATGGTAAATCCATTGCAAGTCACAGTCTCCAGGCATTCATATCATAGAAGTGAAATCTCTTTTAAAACCCTTCACACAAACTTTCCAAACATTCTTATTTTTACAATGTGGATTTTGTTTCCAATGAGTGTTTTAGCAGATAATTTTACTTGCTGAGCTTAAGTTTTGAAACCAGTAAGCCTTTTTTGAAGTATCTCTAGGTGAGCTAAATTTTTAATTATCAGATACAGAAACCAATCAACAGAATGATATAAATCTCAGCTCTGTTGGTAACAATAGCTGAAATGTCCAATGGATGTTTGCCATTAGCATGCACAAATTTGGTGGTGAAAAAATCCTAATTGCAGGACTACAAAAGTGGAGGTTAACCTATCCTTTCTATGTTAACAAACTAAAATTGCATGTTGTTTCACTGTTGATATGTTTTCAGCAAACCAGGAAAGAAAGGGACCAACTATTATCAGAATAAATGTCTCAGAGTTACAAGTATGACTTCTTTCCAGGAATAGGAGCATTGTGAATTGAGGTGCAGCTCTAGATAAATATGCTATCACTACTTTCTCTTTTAGTAAAGAATGAGGTAATTTCAAAATCAAGGATAAGTGAATATAGCTTTAACATTACTTGTCTGTTCAAATATAGAGAACTGTGTGCTGCCAACTGAATGTGCAATTTTCTTGGCAAAGTTCTTGATTAGAGTGAATTCCTGCAAGGGAAAGATTCATGAAACTCAGCTCAGGTTGGTGGTTTGGCTCATAAGGTCCAAGGCAGATAATACATTGCCTGTGAGGGAACCAGCTCTTTTCTTGAGCTGTGCTAATTGCCAAACTATTGAGCTAGTGAGTTTACCAGAAGACTGTCTCAAGAATTGACCTGAGGGATGATTTCTTTTTTAAAGAGGAAAAAAAAAAAAGGCCATGGCACAAAAAATAGGCTTATGTTAATGAGATTGCTGAGGACACAAACTGGGAAAGATGACATGACTAAAAAGAATAGTGGAATATTGTCCAACAAGACGGCCTTTAAAACTTGATTAATAGTATTTTAATAGTTTAAAATGAAAGCTCATAAACTTCAAACTTCAGGGACTAATAACTGAGGGAAGTTCTTAATTTGAGATGCTAGATGAAAAATACCTTGATGCACTAATCATTCATTGAATAACTGTAACCCACCAGAGGCTACATCTGGGGAAAAAATGACTGGTGCACATCACAGGGAGGAAGACCAGGAGAAACTGGGAGGTAATGTTGCAACCCAGAGCAATGGTGAGATTTCTATTTTCAACCCTGTGCTCAGTGCAGGCTTCCCCTGTTATTTAAACACTGGACAGATTTGGAAAAAAAGCCTAATAAAATGATAATGAGAATCTTTAAACATCTTTGAGAGGGGACTTCTTCAAGCTAACCAACTGCACTACCAAGATTACAGGTGTGGCCTTAAGTTGCCTTCAGTCTGGAAACACAAAGGAGGATTTCTAACCCAAATGGAACAGTACAAGGGAAGAGTATGGGTACAAAACCCAGGCTGATTTTAGGGCAGAACTTTAATCTTTATAAAGAGAGGCTGTATTACTTGGTTGCTGGAGCACCAGCAAACAAGGTGTGATTCCCTAGTAGGTTCCTTTTGGTCCCAAGAATTGTTTTATCTGTGTTTAATTGCCAGGTGTTTTGAACTCTCACAGCTTGAATTTAAATGTGGACAGATTTGAAAAAGGCAGGAAGGACTGTAGAGAGTTTTTAAAAACTGGAATGTAGGAACTTGCTTTTTTGACTGAAATGCAACACCAAAGCCCTCCTGAGGTCTCTCAGCGGGGTAGGTGGTTTTGGATGTTGCTGCTCCAAAGGTGCAGAGGGACATGGCTTTTCTTCTGTGTGCTGAAAGTAGGGAAGCTGTGTCAGGGGAGGAGAAGTCTCTGGAATGCTGAGCTTGCTACTGCTGCTGGAAGTCAAGAAGAATAGTTTCCATCAACAGCTACTGCGCTTTTCCTTTGGTGTTAGAAAACAGACCCTGGTTTTTGTGTGGGTTTGGTGTGCTACACTAATTTTTCTGTTCTTGAACTGTGTTTAAAGCCCTCACTACAACTTTTGAGTGTGGGAAAGGAGGCTGCCAAGGTTTCATCCTATCCCCAGGAACAGGTGAGAGAAGTTCTAGTCTTCATCTGGAATTAGGTGTAGGCACTGAATTGCCCAGGACATAGGAAGGGGCAGAGCCAAGTTCTGTTTATCTGCTAGCTATGCTGGAATGAAGAAAGGGTGCAGACAAAATGCTGTCTGTGGGTTATGCTGCAGGCTGTTGCTTGGGACACTATTTTCTCCATTGTCTAGATTTCTAGTCCCTAGTAAATACAAAAATGCCTGCGATTTGTACCCTGCTAAACTCACTACAATATGCTCTCCCCCTGTATTTTTGGCCTTTCAAACTTGTGGTTAGTCTCTTGAATGATCAGGGAAAAAGGATTAGTAAATAGCTTTGGCATTAATCTGTATTCAGCTCTGTGTTGAACATCCATTATTTTTATGATTATAATAAAATGAATAGCAGTGTAACAGCTGCCTTGGGTTTTCAATTAAATGCATTAATACATATGCAAGAAAATAGCCTGTCTCAACAGTATTTATAGGGAAGAGAATATTTTTCAAGATTTGTGGCAAATCATTATTATGCCTTTTTTTAATATGGCATTTGGAAATATGAGAGTGGAATTGCAGGCATGCTGCTTTATTACTTGCAAGTGGAATGTGTGATAATCAGCCCTTTGCAACACTTCTTAATGACGACAATTTTCATTGCATAAAAATCAGACTTTATTACTTGATGAACAAGTCTGTAGTCAGTGCCTGGTTTAGTACAAAGATGGTTAATGCTGGCAAAAGGTCCTAAATGCATATTTACAACTTTGCAGAATTATGTGTAAAAGAATTTTTGATGGCATGAATGAAACGTGTAAAATCCTGGTTTATTCTGACAGTTTGAGAGTTGGGGGCAGTTGCTTCACTCATGGTTTCCAGACTGCTTTCTCCAATGTGCTTTATTTTCTTCATCTTTGCTCCATGTCAGAATGATGCCTTTGACAGTTTTCTTTGCTTACAGCTTTCATTCTTCTCCTTTGTGCCTCTAAGCTTTGCCAAATGACACTGAACAATAAGGGAGTCACTTTTCCACCCAGCTCAGCTTTTGTCAGACTTTGCACTCCAGCTCATTTTTCTATTCTTTCCAGCTGTATCTTGTATTTGGGGCCTCATGTTCCTGCCAATGAGTCTGAAAGTATGGTCTTATCACACTCTTTTAGATCTTATTCCTTATGTGTGAATAATAGACTGCCTGGTGTCTATTAATGGCAAAAATCACCGTGACTTTGTAGCATAGAAGTTGACTGATTAAAAAAAAACCCAAATTACTGTCCTGCTGTATTATTTACTTCAGCTCTAGAGCAAGTAGGAGTTTAAGAAGTTTTCTAAATCTTCATTCCGTTATCCAGAGCCAGTAATAAAGTCTAACACCTAAACAGCCCACTAGGATTAGTATGAGACAAGTAGTGTTACGTGCATAATTCAGTCATTTCACCTGTAGCATTAAACTCCTTTTATTGAATTGTTTGACTGCAGAAGGATTTTAATCTTCTATTAGTAAGAACACCTGAATAAAGTAATGAATAACCTTGAACCAGTTGGACTGTGAACTTGCAGGACTGCAGTTTTCTTTCTTCCCGATGCCACTCTGTCTCCCGTGATCTCATATCCCAAGATTCCTGGGCTTTCCCGTTTACCAAATTGGTGTTTGCTAATTTACACAGACACAGAGGTGGGTAACAGAAATTTTTGAATGTTGAATTGTAGCAAGGGACCCTTATCTCTCATAAACAGTTCTCAAAACATTACCCTCAAAATCATCCCAGAAAGTTCTTTAGAATCCATGGCAACTGGCTCAAAAGCTTTAAAAAACAAACTGAAGTTGTTTTTACCTGATACTGTCACTGTATAGATAGAAAACAAGTCCTGTGATACCTTTAAGTGGACAGACAGTGCAGATTTCATGAATTTAAGAAGTTTATTTTCTACAGCCCATCACTGTGAATGATTTATAAGGGAGTCATGATTGATGAGAAGGTTAAGTAAGGAGAAAATTATTTCTATTTACACACTTCAATTTATGAACAGGGATGTATTTCCTTTGTCTGGAAAAAGGATTCTTTATTGACTGCAGTGTAATAAACCTGGATTTTCATATCAGGTTTTCACTGTCTGAGGAAGTACATAAATCTACTCTCAAGCATCTGTCCTGAAAAGTATCTCATCTAGGCAAGGACTAGTTAAGTACAAAGTTATGTGTATGATCAACTCAGTAGGACTTACGAGAAAAAAAGTTTTATATTTTTTTACAAGCATTTGGGAACATACACATGAGTTCTGCTTTGTCAGACATCATAGAGAAGTGGGTAAGGATTTCTCCTGGAAAATGTGGAATGACACTTCTCTGTCAAGACTAAAACAAGCTTTTCAGCAGTTTCTGCTTCCTGCTCCTTCCCTTGGATTAATTCCAACCAGCTTCTTGCAATTACATCCCCATTATGTTCATGTGGGATGGGAGTTTAAAAGATGACATCACTCAGACCCATACTGTGATACGTATGACTAATCAGTAGTTAACAATGCAACAATTAATTCCTCTGTGGCATTTTATTTGTCACTTAAAAATATTCCTTTGACTCACAGAGTAACTCATACCCTGCAGGAAAAGATCTCAGCTCATTAGAGCTGATCTGCGGTTATCACTTTGCTGGTCCCTCCACTGACGTCGCTGGGCCTCATTTATTTTAACCTTGATCTGAGATCTCACCTCTCTTTTATTTTTTATGTCCTTTTATTTGCAGTGGAATGTCTGTCTTGCTTCCAGGCAGAGCAAAGGAATAAAAAAGTATTATTAAAAGGAAATAAAAAAGTTTAAAAAAAAAAAAATCGGCCTTTCTTTTTTCTTCAACAAGCCTGTGTGAAAAAGGACAAAAATAGCTAAAACAAGGTGTGCCCCTGTGTGAATGTTTCCTCTGTGCTCTAGGCTCAGTGCAAGAAGCATCGGTGTTTTCCACAATGTCCTCATTTGCACTTCTTTGCCTTTCCTTGAGATCACTCCTGCTTGTAGTTTCTCTGTGGATTTACTTATTCTTTGGGAGTTCATCCTCACAAGAATAAAACTTTTTTACCTCTTTGCCTGAATCTATTTTCAGCATGGCTTATGAAACTGAGAAGCCCATGACATCTGTTTTTCTGAAGAAAAAAAAAGTCTTGAGTCTTCTCTACTAGGTCAATCTGCACAATCTGCACAGATTTTTTTGAGTACTTTTTTCTTTTTTATTCATGATGAGAGTTCCAATTGATGTGGTTTTGGCTGTCATGTGGCCTGAAAAGCATAAGGTTACATTATAAGGTCTTGTTCCATGGGAAATCTTGTTATACACTCATTATTCTACACATGCAGCTGAGGCAGAGAGGGAGTGAATATTCGATTAACAATCTCACAGAGGCAAGCAGAAGGAATCAGAGGCAAAACAACTTTTACTCTATGCAGATAAACCAGGAATTTTTACTGCCAAATTATTAACATATTTCTAGAAATATGAAAGCAAAATAGATTATAAATGGATTATAAATGTGAAGGCAGCAGAATATTTAAAATGCACGCTGGTAACTACTGTGTACAGTCAGTGAAATTCCCTATATTCTTAAGGAGGCAATACCTACTTGGAAAGATATCTGAAACATGTGTACGTGCTGCAGTGCACTCTGTCTGAAATGATAATAGTTGAGATGTTTAAAGGTAAACTAGATTTATTCTTTTGAGAAATCTGGTCTAATAAATTTTAGAGTTTTTCTTTAAGCTGAAAAATCTGACTTGTCCGAATTGAACCTTTTCTTAATGCATTTAATTCAGTTTGATAGCTAAAGATATTCTGTTATACAGGGAGTTGGGCACTCCTTCAGCCAGAGAACAGCAAATCACTTCATTGCAATACAGGTGCAGTCAGAGCTATATAATGGCTTTCAGTCACTTTTGAAAGCTGGGCAATTTTAACCACTTGCATAACACCTTCGTACTGGTCTGGTAATTTCCACATCAATATCATAATTTCTGTCTGAGGTCTTAGCATATCTCTGAAATGTGTGGATAGGAATAAAAAGGGCTTTAGAAGATGCGGGGTCTGTTATGCTGCCAGGTCAAGTGCTGTAATGGGTGAATATTCTAAAGCTGAAAAAATGCCTCAAACAAGAGAAGTGCCATTTCTTGACTTAAACATGAGCTTTCAAGGAGCTCTTTCTGTTATGAGAAATGTCTTCCCCAGTTTGATCTTCCCACAGAAGCTGATGTAAGTCTCATGATTTAAAGGTAATAGTGCTCCTACTGTTTTGGTGCCTTATATTTATGTATCTGTGTTCCTGTATCCAAGAAGTATGATTCCAGCTCCTTTCAACAGAACATGTGAATGGAATGTTTTTACCTACATCTGTGATGCTTATACTACGCCTTTGTTCTTGGCCTTGTGTAAGTAAAACAAGGTAAGTTGTATACTCCACACAATCCAAGTGTAAATAAAAGGAAAGGGAAAGGAAGGAAAACAGCAAAGTGATCCTTAGAGGAAGCTCTTAATCCTGATATCGTGGTTGAACAACGGTTTATCTTGATTAAGTTAGATGCCCTCAGCTTGCAGGCATTAGTCAGGACCTTTCTCAGGCACAGTGGGGTTTATATCCTTTCGTGTGCTGGCTGGGATTCTGTACCTGGGACAAGTGACTGATGCTTGTTTTGGGTGTTCCCTCTGTTCCTCCTGGCACTGAGGAAAGCAGGAGGGGCAGGACGGTGCTGTCCTCGGGGGGATGTGAGCTGGGGGAGTCGGGAGGGCTGGAGAGCAGCACGCTGGGTGCAGGCTCAGCAATTGCAGAGCTCCTGGTGAGCTGGAGGCTCCTGTGTGGGAGGATGTCTGTCCTCATGTACATTTTTGTGTGACCATTTCAAGGCCACAGCTGTTCTGTTACTACAGATGTCACCCCCGCTCTGCCCTCAGAAGGAATACTCACAGATATGCATATCCCTGTTATTTTTTAGCCCAAGACTATATATGTAAAATCTGGACATTATTTGAAAGACTAAGGATTTTAAATATTTTAAAATATTTAAAATATTTTCTCTCAGCAATACTTAAAGAATTTAAAGAACATTAACATTATTATTGCAGCTGTATTTCTGTTCCTTTCCATTACTCATGAAGAGTGGCTTAGGTCTCAGTGTTTGTCAGGTCTTAAAATCACGTTGTGGGTATCTACTAAACAATGAATAAATGAAAGCTAATTTAAACGGTAGTGGAGACTAAAAGTCTCTTCATGTTCCAGACATTTCATTCTGCAGAAATTTCCAATTGCTTCTTAGGCCCATTTTATATATCCCTCCTAAATGTTTAAAGACAATAAATCCTGTATTTTCTATTTTCAATCTTTTTTTCTCTTCTTTTTTAAAAGAAATGTTAATACACCAAACTACAAATAAATACATTAACATGCAGTGCAGTTTTACCTATGATGACAAATACATTAGACATTAATTGAAAGGAAGGACTGGGTATTTGGCTATTTCATAAATATATCAGGACTATGTTCTTTGTGCTAATTAAATAATCAGAACACATTTAGCTGGAGCTAAAACCATGCTGCTGGAAACTAAACAGGGAAGTATTTTTCTGTGAGAGAAGGCTGTTTTGGGAAGCAGTGACTCAGAAAAGGACTCTGGGGGTGAGTGGGCTCCCAGAGCAACAATGTGAAGGTGATTCTTTCCCTGTCTGAACAAAGGAGTAGGAAATTGTTCAAGCTGTAACAACCCACGGTACAATGGTTACCAGAATATCACATTCCGATTGGAAGTTTGTTAGTCAGGGAGGTGTAAGAGAGGAACTCTGAGATTAGGAAGCCTTTCTTTGCAGCAGGATTCAGCAAAGTTTATTAAAGAGAAGAAAAAGGAGCAGCTTGCCCATATGTGAAGCATAGATTTGATAACAGCAGCTCTCCTGTCTGGCTGGAAGAGGTAAAATGAGAACCATGCAATTAAATTTAAGACTAGGCAGTTTAGATTCCAAGCAGGCACATCTTAAACAGTGTGAGTGATTTACCAGTGGAATGATTTAATAAAGATTGCAATAAATTTCCCCTTATTGGACATTCTAAAATCAGAACTAGATGCTTTTCAGAAGGAAATGCTCCAATTCAAACAAGATGAATACATAAGTCTTATAGCACAATTTATTCCAGGGGTCACACTGGAAAATTGTAACGATCCAGTCTATCCTTCTATTGTGCAAAAGAAATTGTTCAGTGGTTGGTCTGTGCACTTACATCATAGGAAAGGATTATTTCTATAGCAGACCCAAGCTATATCAATTTAACAGAGAGCTCTCAAGTCCATTTTTGAGACTCTAGCTTTTGTCCTAGAAGGAATGGTGGCCATAACTCCTTTGGTTTTGTTGCATTGAGTTAGTTAATCAGATTAAGAGCTGCTAATATGTTTAATGTTTCTCATGTATCTTTAGCCACCACGAGGCAATAATGAAGAAGGCAATTACTAGTTTTATTTTCCAATTTTAAAAATCTACAGCAGTGGGACTGTTGTGGTTTTGATTTGAGGCAGTATAAATGAGGCTTCATACAGCTGATTTGTGAATAAAGTTAATTGCTGGTCTGTGAGCTCTTCCTGACTGCAAAGTCATAGGGAAAGAACAGGTTGCTGCTGTGGCAGCAATGCAGATGTACAGAGTGTTTCACCCTTCCTTAATCAGTACTGCTCCTCTCTCTTGGTTTCTCTATTGGATATAGAGACTAGGTGGATACTAAAATAAAGCTATTGCAGACTTCAAATGGAGGCGATACTAGGGAAACAAATCCTCAAAACAGAGGAAACTGTGGCAAATTTGGAAAAGAGATGGTTGTGCTAAATAAATATTAAAGACAGTTTAATTGGAGAAATGTCACTTAGAATGGGCTAATTAATGTAAAAAAAAAAATTAGTTACTTGAAATACATTTGATTTGATATTCCAATCACAGTTTAGTGCAAGTCTGAAAGATCAGCATTATTCCATGGTGTTTTTAGAGCTAATATTTAATACTACTGATTCTCACTCAATTGCATATTCTTAAGCTTTCTGAATTAGACATGTTTCAGTGTGCAGGGGACATTGCTGCCAGGCATTTCACACCTAGAGGGAGTTCTCGTTATTTCTCCTCCAATAAAGCCATTTCTTTCCTGCTCACTGTTCTGCACCTGTGTACCAGAAGCCTTGAATTCCTTCCGATGAAGATTACTGTTCTCTGCAGCTGCTGGGAACTCTGCTGCCTTGTGCTTCATTGCAACTGGATGCCCTGTTTCTCTATTCCCGACCACAGGCTTTGTCCATGTTTTAGCTACATGCTTTACCTGCCCCTTTCCTTTTGTAACATTTGTTTAGACCTAGACATAGACATGTTATAAAGAATACAGGAATAATTGGAGATGGGAATATAATGCAGTCTAGCTCCTCCACGCCTGCTCGTGGGGTCATTGGTTTGATTGTCCAGCTGATTTTGGGACACAAGCTCCTAGCCTTTGCTTCCTAAATAAAGAGGCAGAGTGTTAACCTTTGGTGCTGCCATACCTGGAGCAGATTGTGTGACTACAGCCTTCATTATTTTTTCATCCAGCATCCCAAGTTTCGTTTTCTTGATCGGGGTTCCACGTTCAGCCCTACAGTGTTCAGTGAAGTCAGGTCCAGTAACACTGAGAGTGCCCTGTTCCTCTGGGTATCCTTTGGATACCCATCTGCCCCTTAAAATTTGCTTGACCTAATCAAGCAGCAGAAGCAATTGCTGTGTATACTGGGATCTCACAAAATATGACATTGATCTAGTTGTTTCCATTTAACCGGGTATGAAATGGACAGAGATTTCTTAGATCATTGTTACTTGTAGATTCATGATTTATAAAGACTACAGAGTGTGAGTGCTTGAAAAGGGAAGTATGTTTTTCATGAGTTTAGTATAATGCTGCCTCTTTTGATGTAACTGTTTAAGTTACATAAAATTAACAGGTTTTTTGAGAACCACACCACATGTGTGCACATGCTGTAAGTTTGCAGAATTTGCAATTGTTGGCAATGAAAAATTTTTCATTGAATACTTTATTTCTGTTTAGATAATCTTTAGCTCCTTTGAAAAGAAATGTTAAATTATTCATGGACTATATGTTTACTTTTCTCAGTACTTTAGAGATTGTCAAACATTTGAGAAGAGAATGTTTGTCTTCCATTACTCCACTTAAAAGGTTTAAGAATTCCTACTCAGCAGATCAAAGAGGAAGTGGAGACCCTTGAATTTGATCACAAAACCCCCAGATTTCCTAGCCTGGTTTGTATACATAAAAAATTTCAATGCAAGAAGAATAAAGTTAATCAAAGTCAATTCAGGTCCAAAGAAAATTGTATCTTGGCAATTTTGAGGTTGATTAACACTGATGACATGAAAAAAATCCATTGGTGGATTCTCCCTTCTACTTTTTAAAATCAAGACTGGACTTTAAAACCAATATTTTAATAGAAATATTCTGTGTCAAGCAAGAATAAGTGCAGAGGCATCTTCTTGTCCCTTTATAGAGATTACTTTGTAACTAATCTGTCGTAGTTCTTATGAAGTAGTTTATTTAGCAGACATAAAGTATATAAGTTTTAATATGGATCTTTTGAAACTTTTTCAGACTGTGACTCAAATTTTCTTAATGAAAAGCAGCAGGAATCCTAACTTAGATTTCTAGAAATATATTCAGTTTGTTTTCATTGTGTGTCATGTGAATTAGTTACTAAATCCAATGGATTATAATGTGTTTTAATGTTGCACATACATCTTAAAAGGCAATTACATGGCAATAAGAAAGAAAAAGTAATTCTTGACCTCTTTTAGCAAATTTTACAGTCAATGCAAATGCCTCCTTAGTGAGTTGAGGCAATCTGAGACATGGATTAAACATCACTGTGTTTAGAAAGCAAAAATATTTTGGAATTAGACTTAATCAGCATGTCTGAGTCACTGTTTTAATGGCACTGTTTTAATGTAGGATCTGCCACTTGGCCCTTTGCTCAGAAAGTCTGATTGTCATACATGTGGTTTGGTTAGAAATAATGTTTGCTATTTCATTTAAGTTGGCTCCAAGTGAAAACAAATGCTACCATGAAACACACAGCGGTTAGAGGTGAATTTAACAAAAACTGTCAGACAGTAAAACAAACAAAGGGAAACATGGGAAGATGGAAAAGTTCAGTAAGGTTGTTCCCAACACATGGTCAAGGAATCCTCTGTCATGTAGTGGTGACTCAGCTGTGCTTTGCATCTTGGTCCCAGTGTCACTGAAATGAAACAACCTTGTTCGTTACTTTCACTGCAACTTGAACAAGATGTGAGGGATCTTTTCTGATTTCCATGCTGTCTTTTATTATCCCTGTGTTCCTGTGCTCTTAGTAAATACCTGTTCTTTCTAGACCTTATTAAGACCCATTTGAAACAGATAACTGACTTAGAGAAACATCTTTCAGTTTGAGAAATCCAGATACTAGATGATAATGCCTTCTAATATTTCTCATAGTGGCTTATATAATAAGTATAAAGGGTTTATGTAACAGTATTCTAATACTAAAAATAATATTTGCTATCTCATTTCTTATGAACCCCGCTGTTCTTGTTGTAGTTTTTTTGGGTTTTTTTGTCCTTCTATACCTGGTACAAGGTGAGCAGATACTCTAATCTGCTCACAGTGACTACCTCATCTTCTGCCTATGCACTTGCAATCTGTGTAGAACTCCATAACATGCAAAATTAATTGGTAGAATTGTTAATATTGCATCAGATTGTGACTTTGGAGGCCTTTTGTTAAGAAAGTTTGTTCTCCTAAGTGGTTACAGCTGGCAGACTGCACCCTCCACACCTGTTTGAAATTTGGCTCAGGCTTAAATTCTGTGTTCCTGTGATTTGTCATGTCTTTGATTACCAATGCATTACATGTTATGGAAAAAACACCAGGAAACCACATGCCTTTATTTGTTTAGATTTTCCATTCTTTCCATTTCAAGGTAAGTAGGAATTATGTTTTGAAATGGGTGATTCATGGGCATAATCATTCCAATTTGGCAATGACACTGAGCCATAGTGTCACATCCTTTAAATACAGCACAAAATTTGCTAGTCTAAAGAAAACGACCCTCTTTATATCACTGAAACTTCCTTGGTCTTATCATAGCTCTTTTAGCAAATTTCTTAGAGGAGTTTCCTCTTCTAATTGTGCTTTTTATTCAGATAGCAATGAAGTCAATAAATCAGACCTTCCTATTTAGTCAGGTGTGCAAATATACTTTACTTACCAGAAGAGCAAAGAAAGTGGATGAGCTGACTCACTGCAGAAAGATTTCTTCTCATTTTTTCCCATGTGTGCAGTACTGCAATGGCACAACTACCTCTCTTTTTATTCCTACAAAAGCAGAGCATAGTCACAAATTCTATTGTATTCCATGCATCCAAGTTATTTTCCCATTTACATTTTTTGCTTTATTCATTTCCATTGATTTATAGATAAGATATGAAGCTTTTAGAACTGAAAGCAAAACTGCAGATATAATTACCATTGGAGCATCTACTGTGAAAGGCAAATGATTTGTTTACCTTCCAGAGAACACAAACTTCTTTCATTGCTTCACCCTCCACGACCAGTGGAAAGATCAGGGCTCGGCAGGTGGCATAACTTTCTGAAGAGTTATTTTTTTGCCATAAATGCTCAATGTAATAGTATTTAATTGCTTCTGCTAAGCTTTTTTTAAGTGGAAAGCAAGATGGATCTCAAAATGATGGATGCAGACAGGGTCTGATGTCCATTTTCAGGAGACAAATGCCTTGCTGCTTCATCCTCACTCACTCTGGCTCAACTTTCTGTGGTGTTTGATCAGCTGGGCTGTTCTCTGCTGGAAACATTGGATCAACAAATGTTAATATTGACTCTCTTCCTGCCTCATTGAGCTTTCTCTTGAAAGGCTGCTGTGATTTACATGTTGAAGGTACAGAACATTGCTCAAGATATGGCTACATTGAGCACTGGTAAAAAGAAAGACAATTCAAAATCCCGCCTCAAACGTGGAGTGGTTTCTGTTCTATGACAGGGCCCTTTGGGCTGCATGACAAACACAGAATAAAACACCTTAAGTAACAGCACAGTTTTTAACTTTAATTTTTTAAGTTCCCAAACACTCTGAAGTTTTCATTGTTGTTGTTTAATAAATAATTTCTTTACTTAAATTTGAGTTGCCTACTTTACTTGCTTAAATTCCTATTTATTTAAATGAGCGAAACTGCTTTGCAGGTCTGGCTTTTGTTGTTTAACATTTCCTCTTTCTTAATGTGTCTGTCTTTGTAAAATGACATCTCTTTTTAGAGTCCAGTAGAGGTTATTTCATTAAATATTTGAAGGCATTATAATTGAGTAAAGTCATGAGGTCGGATATTGAAAAAATATATATGAAAAATAATATTGAAGAAATTCTGACAGAAGAACTATCTATGCTCGGATGTGCATGAGGTCTGGGGAAAAAAATGCAATTGCATAGTTACAGCATGTATCACAATACAGAAGCTGTATTAGGCAACCTCGAATCTGGCATTTCTTAACTCCTGAGAGTTTGCAACCTCTGCGTGTAGCTCACCTCCTGTTGTCGCCTAACAAGGAGAGAATTATGATACCACAGATGTTTAACCTGAATGAAGTCCAGGGTTCCTTCCAGTAAAGCTAACTGAAGTAAAGAAAAGCTAAATTTTGATAATATCCAGCATAAAATGCTCGTGTCTATATTGTCCTCTTTCTTATCTACACTGCTGACTTCCTTCCAATGCCCTCAGCTAACTTCATTCTTGATATTTCTGTTAATAACACGTTCTGAAGATTGAATGCAAATTAACAAACTAAGAGTGTGAATTCTCAGCTGGATAAATTGCTAAGTGTCAATTTTTAAGTAAAGCTTTCAGTACTGTCTCTCACAGGATCTTTCTGGACTAAATTTCCAGCACACAGGTGGATAAATGAATCCTGTGACGGGTGAGCAGCTGGCTCAAAGGGTTGGGGTTCAGGGAGCACAAAACCTCAGCTACACGGACACTGGGGCTGCAGCAGGCTTGGCAAGGTGAGACTGCAGTAACACTCTCTTTCCACACCTCTCACATCTGGGCCACCAGCGTTTCAGAACTGTTTACTGCAGAACAGGAGAGCAGCTGAAACAAAATAAAGAAAGGAAAAACATGCAGGAAAAAATGGCTGAAACCTCCTCCTGGGCACAGGAATGATGGCAGTCAGATAATCAACAACAGGCATTGACTAATATTTCCATAGCAGAAAGGTGAGGACCAAGTGGGTTAAAATAGGTGGGATGCTTTTGACCAGAGTTTATATGCAGTAGAACCAACTGCCTTCATAATGAGAAAGCCAGTTAGGAAAAGGGATGCACACTTAAAGGACATTTCACTTATTAAATAAAAAGAGAATAAACGAAGAACAAAAGAAAGAAAAGGTTTCTTGTTTTTGGCTGTCTAGGTTTGACTGGGGAGCTTATCCAAAAGGAATCATGAAACATCTGGCCAGTTGAGTTGAGTGCCCACAGTTCTGAAATCTGAAACATCCATCCAACCCGGGATGTCACAACAGCGGAGGAGTGCTGGCACGGCTCTGTGGCTGAGCTACCATGATCTCATTTGCCGTAATTCTCCCTGCTCCGACCAGAAAAGGCCCCTTTGTGATGGCTGAGAGCGGAACAGCGAGTGCAAGGGTGGGAACAGTCTGGGGAGGTCCTTGTGTGGGGCTGACAGAGCTCCACTGTGACAGGAGTGGCAGATCCTGGGGGCCACGTCAGTAAAACACTAACAGAGCCAACTGGGGTGTGTGTGTGTTGTACTTTCCAGCGCGAAGAACAATTGCCTCCCTGTTTTTTATAAGCAAATCTGTGATTTCCAAGATGAAAATTAGTAGCAGTTTATGGATTGCTCAGTAAATAGCCTGGAGGGTCCTGGGTGAGTCATAGCTGTCCAGCAGCATAACTAACACACAAAACTTCTCTACCATTCTCATCTCTTCCACTTTTTTTTTTTTTTGCTTCAGTGTAATGTGAAGAATTCTTATAAACCAGTTATTCACTCTGTTTCCTACGTACTCTTCCTGTGGAAGAGATGAAGTGAATACAGTGTGTCCTTGCTCCTACAGTAAGATCAGTTTATAGATCTGGTAACTGTTTTCTTTCATGACATAAGATTTGATACGTACCATTCTCTCCTTTTCCCTCATCCTTCCGTAGTCTTCAGAATTAAATCTGTTTTGTCAGCTCTTTCTAGGATGGTCAGTATTTAACTGACTCTTAGGTAGGTCCGTGACTAGCTCATCATAGTAAATTGATGAAGCAGTATAGAAATTTCCAAGATGATGATGATGATGATGTTGAGAGTCCTGCTTTGTTCTTGCTTTTGCACCAATTGATGCAATAGATGTCAACTGAGTTTGTAAGTAAGGCAGCGGTAAATAAAGTTTGAGGTATTTTTATGAAAAGTAACTTCCCAGATTGGATTCAGCAATACTGTGGCAACAGTATTCTTGACTGGAATTGGAATATGCTACAGTTGATTATTGATAATTTTCTTCCAAAAACCCCAAATCAAACACAAACCAAACCAAACAAAAAAACCCCCTCTTTGAACGGGAGTGTGGAGACTCTGCTGGGATCTTTAAGATGGCATTTTTTAGTGACATCCTGAAGGTTGAATAGACTGAGAGTTTTACAGGAGTGGGCTGCTTGTCAAGATAGTTACATTTTATAATTTGAAATTATTGTTTGCTGAACTGACTTACATGCAGTTTTATTTTTAAAAATGGCCCTATATTCATTTATACTGTCTTTTCATAGTATTACCAACAAAATGGACACTAGTCAACATTAATGAGAAGAGCTGGTGAAAGCTGAGGTGTGAGGTTGGAATCTGCTGATGCTGTTGCAGACTATGATGGTGTAAGAGAACATTTTTCAGCAGGAAGATTTGGCTGCGTTTACAAAAGATGGTCAATGCCCTTTGCCAGATTTATAATCTGAAATTATATGGTAATATGAAATATAATATATGGCATAGAAAGAGTTATTTAGGTAAATGAACATTCATGAAAATGAGTGGGTTTTTAAATTTATTTTCTATTTTTTTAGTTTATGTAACTGCTTCAGGAAGAGAGACACAGTGAATCATTTAATTATTGCACAAAACCAGTCATCACACAGCATGGAGAGGAACTGGCCTTACTGCTGTCTGCTGGTCCAAATAAGCAGCATCTTGAAAATTTACTCCATTACTTCAAGAAACGTTGTTTTATTATCCGTGTGATAATGGCTTCAGTAGAAAACAGAAACATGGCACAGTAGAATGGTTGTACTGAAGGTTTGAGGGAGACAAAATTGCAACTAGAGTGACTTTGCTTTGTCCTCTATATCCTCTTAGAAAATGTAATTGAAAAAAACATGTATTTTTTTTTTTTTTAAAACACTCGCCAGTGAGAGGTGTTACTAATTACATATACCTCAGATCAGCTTTTTAAAAAAGCTGTAGACAATCACATCATTTTTTCCACTACTTCCAGGATTTTAGAATCATCTAAGTTTTATTAGCCTGGAAGAAACAGTAACTGTTTTTTATACAACGTATGTGCATTAACAAGTTGAATGAATTGTAGGGATTTCCCAGCTAGAACTGAACACTGGACACTTAAACTATCATGATGAATGCTGGCACATAACTTCTGAGTTGTGGTGTGTTGCATTCCTGGCAGAGAATTTGAGCTCTGAGTAAAAGGAGAAATAAAAGGCCTCAGCAAACGGAGGGAAAGTGGCTACTCAATGCAAATAAAATACAACCAAAAATGAAATGGTAAAAGAAAGGATCTGAGACTGTCAAAGGTATTTTCTTTCACTGAATTATATGCCATGCACTAAAGAGAAGATGGCAGTCTCTTCAGAATACAGGCAGCCTGTCCTGTTTGTAAAGCTTCCAATTATAAACTGATTATGAGGAAAAAATTCGAGACATTGTCTGTTTGTGGTTTACCTCAAACTGCTTCTTCCTTTCAAATTATCTTTCTATTTTTTTAAAAAGAAAGGGTCATTTCATTTATGCAAAGAGTGACTCTGCAAATGATTCCTAATTTCTTGCTCTTATTTGCATAGGAGCATAAACGGTGTCATTAACCTTAAAAGGACAGTCATACCAAATTAACTCTGGGTTTTTTAGGACAAGACCTAGTTAGAGGTTTTTATCATGATTCTAATCCATACAACCAAACACAAGTAGTGAATTATATCCAAAATACAAGACAGTTCTAGAATGGTTTTAGGAATAAATTCTTACCATTTTTATTAAAACCAGCAGGGTAATGGTATATGTCAACACATGTGTTTGATTTGGGTACATTTTCTGCTCTGGACCACCTCATACTCTTTGTAAAGAGCCAGGAGTGAGTGATCTCATGTATGACTTTCCAAATGGTGCTAATGAAGGACTTCCTTGCCAGGTGCTCAGCGTGCTCCACTCCTATTGCTTTCAGTTGTGGTTGAGGGCGTGCTGCATTCTCTGGGTTACAGCCCTATTGTTTATGAGTTCAAGTTAGCACTGCCAAAAGGAATATGATGAGGGAAAATAAATGGCACTGAGGTTTACTTTGAGGATCCCCTAAATTAGGTTGTCTTTTTTTTTTCACCTGGGAATATCAAAATCTACATCTGGAATGTATCAGTGTAACATATAAATACTGTCTGCTAATTTCACAGAACAGTCTCCATGTAAAACTTGTGGGAAATCAGTTTTATGTTAAAGCAATAAAGATCTGAAGTCTCCTACTGACTTAAGAGCTCTCTGGAGCAGTAACTAACTCTGCTTTCCTTCTTGTAACATGACCCAACCTCTGTTTTAAAACTCCACATTGTGGCCAATTAATTTTCATGTAGTTTCCTGATAAAGCCTCAAATGGACTAATACTTGGATATAGTACTGTTCATGGTTATTACTAACATTATCCTTCAATCCTCAAAGCCGCAGTATGTGCCTTTAAATTTTTTAAAGAAAAACCAGATGAGAATGTGAAATGTAGTAGGTTGTTGCTTTTTTCATTAAACTGTGTATGTGGGGTGTCCAGGAATGAAGAAAGGGGCATATTTTCAGCTTTAAATTTTTCAGCAAGGTAACAACTTGTGGAAAGTGTGTTCCCAAGGGAAAATCTTTCCTCTTATCCTCTGGGGACCTAGTCTGCATGGTGGGAAATGAGTTCCTTGTGGGACAGAGATGGGTAAGAGAGATTTAAAGAGATTGAAAGGTGTGCTGGTATTCATGGTCAGAGCCCAGTGCTGAGGAGGAGCCCTCCCTGGGGCTGTGGGTTAGCCAGCAGGAGAGGAGCTGCAGGAAGGATCATCAGAGACTGGGTCTGGGGTAAAGTCAGCGCTGCAGCTTCGTGGCTGGATTATTCCTGTTCTTCTCCAGTACCTCTGTAGGAAAGAGACTTTCTAGTCTTCTTCACCCCTTTGCCTTTGGAGTCACGACTGGTGCTGTAAAAAGAGCTAATTGAATCCCCAGCCCTGTTGAACCCGAGGTAGAGTGACAGTGCTCTGCAGCTCAGTGTGGGCTGCTCTGAGCCTTGGCTACTGCAGTCCTTGTTAACAAGCCCTTGTTAGACTCTCTCAAAGGGAGAAAAAAAACTTGGTTTATTTGTTACGATGATAGCTTAACACTATCTTATGTCTGATGATACTGTGCTTCTCTAAGGAGGTTTGTCCCACTCTTCCAAATCATTCTGATTGTGTCCAGTTAAAAGATGTGTTAGCCCAAGGATTGATCCAGTTTTTTAGATATCAAGTTGTGTTTAGGTGAGTATGATAAAAACTTTGTGAATGTCCCAATAAAATACGAAAAGTAAGTTCATGTGAAATGCTCACACCAAAATTTAGCTGTGTATTGAAAATTATAGAACAGCCACACTGCAGAATTCTCAAAAAGCACAGGGACAATTTGCAATGACAGATAGATAAGATGAGTTGTAATAAGTTTCTAACAAAGGGGCATAAAATCAGTTCAGCTGGGTTAAAAAGGACAACAGCAATAGACAACACTGTAAAATTCAAAGTTTAAAAATAAGAATAATTAAAGGATATTTGTAGTGGCTTTCTGTCACTGCATTACCAGTTTTCATGTCGCTGTAAGCATCACATAATACAGGAGTCACAGCAGAGGTGGCCAGTCTCTGTCAGTATCTCTGAACAAGGTAAATGACTAAACTGACGGTGTTGAGATTTTTTTGTATTTTTTCCCTAGATCTTAGCAAAATGCTTAATAAAATCTGCTCCCTCCAAACTATAAGTTACTTTACTTTTTCTTTAATCTTGATGTCTGCTTTGAAAAGAAAATAGATTGCTGAATGAAGATAAACAAGTTATTCTTGAGAGTCAGCTTTATCAGAATAACCTCTGCATTTTAAAAATTCTTTAAACTTATAATTAAAATACATTTCTGGACTTACACTCTGAGGTCAGCATGGAGATCTTCAATGAGCAAGCAGGGGTTTCTATCAGCTGTGACCTCAGTGATGTTGCAACATTCTGCTGTAAAACTCAGATGCTATCTTAGGTGATAAATGCATCTGAGTGGTAGGAAAATATTAGACTTGTCTGGGGAAGAGCAGCCTAGCCAAAATGTTGATTAAATATATGGGGCAAACCCCAACTTTTAGAAAATAGGATAAGGAGAGGAAAAGGGATTCTCTCCTTTCAGAGAGCCCGTATCTCTCCTCCAACTCGAGAAATTAATTGGGATCTAGTCTAAAAATGTACTGTTTTAAATGATTACTAACTACTAGGGTTTTTGTTCTTGACATTTTGAGTGGGTAGCACATCAGCTAGACCTTCATATTAATCATTTTACTTAAGCAAAGGGCGGATAGAGATTTTTGGCACTTTCTTAGCCACCATGTTGCAATCTGAAAAGCTCAGAGCTGCTGGAATCTGATCTAGTCCAAGAGCTACTGAGAGAGGCAGAGCTCTGCTGTGGTGCTGAGGGCACCTGGGTTTAGCTTTAAGAAGCTGTAACTGACCAATGTTACAAATACTGTGCATGTTGGCCATGAAATCTTTAAGATTCAATAAAACTTTTGCCTAGAGAATTTCAGTTTAAAGTAATGTTTTATGATCAAGATTTCACTTTTTTGAGATGGATGATAACTCTGGTAATTTCATGGCCTATTGGAAACCAGTCCCAATTTAGTGTGCATATTGTCCTAGTGCAGTACAGTTTATATATAAGCTCTTCTGAAAAAACATGCATAAACTAATGTTTTTATAAAGCACAGCTTAGGATGCAGAAGTACAATGTTTTTGTGTCAAATATTTTCACACATCTGGATAAGGCCCATGTGCTATCTGGGGCTGCAGTGTGCTGACTTGAAGGGAAGACTCTTCATGAATGTGTTCAGCATTTTCAGACTGCCACAAGAGGATGGCTGACTTTGGTCTGGGAGAAGCCTGATTGAACACTCCTGCTGAGCTTATTGGGAGTCTAATGTATATTTTATGATCTTTTAGGGAGTACAGCTGAGTCCCCACAGAGGCTTGTCTTCTTAAAATGGGACTGAGGCGGACTCTAAGTGCCTTCCTCAGAACCCTGCAGATGGTTATACCTGCATCTTTTAATTTCCTCCTCACGGGTTTGTTGATCAGACAGGAAGCATTGGCTGTTCCACACTAGGTCTATTTCTGGTGACCATCATTTCTGGAACAAGTTTGTTTAATTAGCCACAGATAAAGTAGCGCTGTTTCTCCTCCAGGTTACGAAACTAGATAGATAACATGTGGAGTAACTTCAGGGCACGGCTCCAAGGGACCTTGGCTGCATCAAATGCAGGACATTACTGATGTGTCCTGGAATTTGAGTTGGGGCAGCTTCTGGGAGAATTTACCAGAGCCGATGTCTGACAGAAATCTGAGCCTGTGTAAAAGGAGTATGCACCTCATGTGCAGTTCTCCTCAGACCAGCAGTCACCTCTGCCTTCACCTTGCTGCACCTCCTGTTCCTCGGGCTGTGACAGTTTCTGCTTCCTCAACACAACTTGTTCTTTCATGGTCACAGTCTGCAGAGTCCTGACACAATCCTCCTGGTTGTGCCCTGTCCTTCACAACAGTGTTGGAGGAGAGATAGGGGTGTTCTAAAAGGAGATGGATTCATTTGCATCTCCTCATAGTGTTTTCCAAAGGTCTGAGTCTTAATACCATCAGTTGCTAGGAATTCCTTTCCTTTGAATGGATTTTATTATGCAACCCATGTGTGGGGAGGTTTCCTGAAGGCTCTTTCCCAGAACTCATCCTGGCTACACAAGAAGCCAGTCTCACAGTTTGCTGGTTGTTCTGGATCCACTCTGATGGGTCTAATTCTTTCCATGATTGTGGAAGGACCTTTGACAGATAACGGGGAACAGTGTTGCAAAGTCTAGTTTTATATATTACGAACTTAATTCGAAGTGAAGTATATGCTTATTTTTGACTGTGTTTTAAAATTAATATCTACTTGATGTTTGATTAAGAAATCATAGAATCACAGAATATGCTGAGTTGGAAGGGACCCGTGAGGACCATCAAGTCCAACTCCTTGCCCTGCATGGGACATGCCAAGAATCACACCATGTGCCTGAGGGCATTGTCCAAATGCTTCTTGAACTCAGACAGGCTTAGAAGGGTCCATGAGAGCACATAGACTGTGGCTAGAGCTGGTTTGGTCCCCTCATCTGTTTCCTGGGTCTGTGTGGGCACTGTTTGTTGCCTCTGTCCCTGTGTTAGGGGACATTCTCTGTGCACATGGACTCATCCATCCCCTGCCTTCCTACACCTCTGTAGCCACAGAAAGACAGCCTGGGTATCACAGGTGTGAAACCATGGGAGCCCCACAGTGCTGGCATGGGCAGCAGGATGTCAGAGGTACAACTCCTAGTGAGAGTAATAATTAGGTAATAATTAAATTTTGTTAATGAAATAAATGAGGGACTGGGAAGCAATCTCAGCTACATGGTTGAGTAAGGAAAAAGGTAGCCTATGGTTAATACAAGTGAAGCAGAAGTTTTAAAATAGCATTATTTAAAATATTATCAGACCCCAGTTTTTGGAACTTAATAAACTCCGTAAAGGAGATTATGGTAGTTATTACTCCAATGATTAATTTTGTTCTTCTGGCTGGATCAGGTCTGCAGCTGTGATCTGTGTATTCTGGAAGTTTGAATTCAACTCCATTGAGGGGAAATGCTCTTCTGAAGCATTTAGTTTCTTTCAACAGCAAAGCTATTATGTGGAGAACCACATGTTGCCTATTTTTATACTGCATTCTGCTTTTACTGCTATAATTATTTGTTGCATACTTGTTCACTGCTTGCTGTCTACTATCAGCTGTTCAGCCTGGAGCTATGTTATTGGTATTAAAAATGTACTGAATTTTACCCACTTTCTCTGTAGCTTGTCCCTTACTCTTCCTATCCCATCATCTCTAATAAATCTGGATCTGGTATTGCAAACAGATAGGAGAAGGAGTATGATGCTCAAACAATTCTGTTTCCTACAAGTGTAATTATAATTTTCATTTCTGAGGAAGAGTTGATAGGTTGATATCTTCAAGAAGTTGCTGGTTTTGCTCTTCTCAAAATCATCACTGTCTGAAAAGTTTGTAATTGTCCTCCTTGAAAAACTTTTACTAGATTAATGTATTCAATTATTATTCATTCGTTTTCTTATTTTGGGCTAAGTTTGTGTGTACTATCTGATTCTATAATAATGTAATTTTTGAATACACTAAACTAAACTGGACAAGGATGGAAAAAAGTTAATGTGAATTAAATGTTTATGTGCAGACCTGCATTGGGAAAATAGAATGTATAAATTATAGCTGCTGTAGTTATGGTATTTTGGTGTAAGTTTTTAAAGGGGAACTACAAAAACCAATTCCTTAGAAGCATCTGCCACGGTATAAAATGGCCAGATGGAGATCACTGCACTTATTAACTGGATCTTGGCAAGGGGATTGTGTGAAAGATTCTCACCTGGTACTGTGCAAATTTAGTTGGCTTTGCTGAAATTTGCCTTCACCAGCCTTTAAGTTCATCTTCCGGTTGTTTAAGCAGTGGTGTCTTTGTGGTGAGGTAGATAAGAAATGCTCACCCACCCTGCTATTGCAGGTCAGGGTGTGCTGGAACGGGGAAGAGCTTGGAGCAATATCCTCAATTGTTTTAACCAGCTCCTTAGACAGATACTCGACTGATTTTTTGGTTGTGGTGTTTTTGTTCATTTGTTTATTTGGTTTTCTTGTTTGTTGGTTTTATTTTTCTTAATCATTGACTATGGAAATACATTTTAGTTGTAGCTAAACTTGTGTAAACCTGTGTATCTATACAAAGCTATCAGATATTTAATTTTCTAAATTGGTAAAAATACCTTTCATTAACTTATGGACTTAGGTACTCTGTATATTGTTTTGCAACAATTCATAATTAAATGGCTCCACATATGAGCTGTATTTGTTTAAGAGAGTATGAATTTTACAGATTAAACTTTGGGTTATTATAATGGAATTCAGATGTAATTTTGAATGTTCACCACTAGGCTGAGAAGATGTACTTTGTCTCAGCTGGAGCATTGGTTTGGATAGATCACCATTTAAAAACTGAATTCACAAGTTATTTATGAAGTCCTTGAATAATCCAGTAATTATTTCCACTGGTACTTTTGAGATGTCCCAGGAGAACAATTCTGCATCCATCAAACTGCAGCTCCATGGAAAAATTAAAAGATAAAAAGTGACTTGCTGTTAACATGGTCTAATAGCTGAGCATTTTTAATTTTATACTGTAGTCCTTTTGCTAAAGTAAGAATACTTTCTTCTTAAAAAACAAGTGAATGGAAAAGAAATGAAATCAAATTCTCAGCCATAAGTGAGGCTTTATGATGCAGATTTAGAATGTCAAACCCTTGCTCAAAAATCAGATAATTGCCTCATAAAATGCGAACGGGAAATACCTTCTTTTATTTCATAAAATCAAGCCATTATCTAGAATGTTCTTTTTCATCTTGTTGTTAAAGCTCATTTTTCACTAAGTGCTGAAAAAATTTTATAACTATTCAGCTATTCTGAATCCCTAATCCTGCAAATATTTAGTACATATTTAACCTCAGTCATACAAGGAACAACTTTTAATAGCTTCATGTTTGTAAACACTTTAGCAGTTGTTTTTTCATGGGTTTTTTTTTCATGGAAAAGTAGGAAAGACTTCAATTAAAAAAATTACCTACTGAAGAAGATGAGGAGTCATGGTTTCATCACACTGAGATCCTGCAAGAGTCAAGTGCTGCACATCAGACATTTAATTCAACTATGTCTTGAATACTTAGGGATGGCTTTGAAATCTTTATATTCTCTTTGGCAGTGTCTGTTCTCAAAACTTTCACTTCATGTACCTTATTAATGTTCTGGTGGGGCTTGCTCATCTCCTTCTATTTATGATGTTTTCCAGAGGTTAGTTAACAAAATAATTGTGCCACGTGTAAAATAGAAGTTGAAGCTCGTGTTTGGGTTAGGCTATGAGTAGCAGCAATTCCCTGCACTGCAGCCCCTGGTGATTTTCTGCAAGGTCAAGCCATAAAGGCCAAAGAGAGGCATCGTGCAGGGCAATTGTCTGTCTACATTAAAGTGGGGATTCTACCACATCTGTAGCTGCAGTGAGCAGTTCAAAAGTAATGTAAATAACTGTACTATTCTGGACTTCAGAGAAACACTCAATTTACTTCACAGGCCTTTTTCAGGGCCAAATTTATTATAAAGATCTGCCTCAAAGGAATGTCCTTTACCTTAATACCACTTTAATTTAGATGTGAATCCTTGTTTTAAAATACTACTCAGATTGGGAATAATAGGTTTTTGCAGCTTGTTTTTATTCTTCCATCTTCCCTTAATGAGTCATTATGCCCTTCATTTTCCTAAGTCCTTGAGCAAACTCTGCAATGAAGGAATAAACCCAGTAGTCTGAAGGATTAATCCTATGTAAGGATTTTGTTGTACCTTGAAAATGCCAAGTAATTTCTTCTTGCTTTCTCAATTAGCTTTTCAAAAAAACACACAAAATTTGTTCCAGTACTTCAATTTTTTTCCCTATAGAAAGTCTCTACTGATTTAAGTGGCAATTTTGGTTTAGAATATGGTTGCAATTCTTTATTTTTTCTTTATTTGTTACTTTTAGTGGTTATAGTGATTTGAAATCTTGTTCTTTTTTTTGTTGTTCCTGTGAAATTTATTGGTAGCTACATTCTGTAACTCATTCAAAGACCTTTGTTCCTTGGTTGCATAGGTTTTATGACCACACTGTTATTCTTTGAGAGATGTACTATTTGAATCTATCTTTACTGCTGTCTAGACTTCCAGTCTGTAGTAATAAATATATTCTCTCAATATTTCATATAGAGTCTGATATTTCTATCTTTAACATGCTTCTGACTTAATTTATGGCCATTATTATTACATCATGCAAGATGAATTAGCTGTATAAATGAAGTTCTCAATTGGGGAAAGCTAGCATAATTTTTGAGGTTTTCTTAATAAGCCTTTGCTGGAAAATAACCTGTGTGTAAAGTTTGTGCAGGGTAGTGACAAAGAGCTGTTCTGTAGTGCCAGGTCCTTAGGAACAGTACCCAGGGGCAATTTGAGTTACTGACTTGCCTCCTCTGGGTCTGCATGATGCATCCCACTGCTGCTGCTGCTGAGCATATGGTTTGCTGTGTAGACATCCAAACTGTGTAGTTTGCTGAGGCTGAGTAGTAACTTGTAGTTTAATCTGGTGTATTTATTGTGTTATTTCAGATCCCCAGCTGTATTGAAAATAGCAGTTTTGTGGGGTGTCTTTTCAGTGAAAACTTCATTTTTATTTGGGAAGGGTGGGCACTGAGTTGTATGACATGAATTTTCAGGCATCAAAGGAAGATGTTTCTCTAAAATTTTAAAGGCTAAAAGAAATATTTGTGCTTCAGGTAGGGGATGGGAAACTTCTGTGGCATTGAGATATAACCTGATTTGTACCTAGAAAGGCAAATTATCCAGAAATTAAAAGAATGAAACATAAAGGTGAGGAGAGAACCATAGCATTATAGAATTATCAGGTTGGAAGAGACCTTTAAGATCAAGTCCAGACAAGAACCCAGCACTATCACTGTAACCCCTAAACCACTAAAGCTTATCACTCAGAATGAGAAATGCTGGATGATATTGCTGGAAAGCTGAAGTACATAATACTTCATGTCACTCTGAGGACAGTGTTTTCAGTTGTTAAATTCACTCCTCAGTTTTTATGTAGCTCCATTTGTTACAAAACTACTTGTGGACATTGGGGCCTGTTCCAGAAAACAGTGCAACACCTCCTAAAGATGCTGTGTAGCTGTTAATGGACTTCATGGGACATATAACAGCCTAGTGGGTACCATCCCATCATCCTCCTTCTGTTACAGGAGGTGGCATCTGTGCAGAGCAAATGTCTCTGTTACCATCCTTCTCCCAGAGACATTATAAAGTGGTAAAACTACACCTGTTCCATTTCCAGACTATCATTTGTGGGTGGGAGCCGAATCTGTTACTTAAAAGACTTGTTAATATGACCAAAATGTGGCAAGTCAAATCCTTAACTTTGGTGGTCTTCACGCCAAGTGTTGTAAAGGAAGTTGCCCAGAAGGACGACTAAGCTGCTCTGATCAGATGGTAGCTCTGGTTGGGGTTTTCAAACCTCTTCCATTTTCTGACATACACAGCTTGTGTGTAAAATAAAATAATGACAAGTGGTGTCTGGATCAGGCAATTCTCTTTTTTACAACCAAAACAGAGCCAACAAGTCCTTGTTGGGATACAACTGTAAACAACTTGGTTATTTTCCATTGTCCTCTTTGTGGCTGCTAGCAGAGGCAATGTTAATAGTACCAGGAGGGTACTTGGGATCTGTCACAGGGAAAAAGGAAGGAATACCTGATCATGCTCTTGTTTCAGGCAGTGTAACCACAGATAATCTGAACTGTCTACCCAGTAAAACGATGATGTGAGGTAGAAAGGCTTTGTGTACACAAGAGTAGTTTCATCTAATTAGCACAGCTTAAAAAATAGAGCAGAGTTGTGGTAACCCAGGTTTTGTCATGTGTCCAGTACCAAGGTTATGTATTCATTATGCTTGGAGAGCTTATATTGTGGAAGAGTTGGCAGCACATGTTGATGTCTATGGCTACATGTTCAGGGATGTGACAGCTGGATCCGAGGTGGCTTCTCCCGATGACAATCCTCCTTGTAACACAAACAGACTGATGCCTTTCCATTTAGTGATAGACCAAAATTTAAGAAAAAGAAGCTTTGAGCAGGCAGTCTGGGATACATGCATTTTTAGGCTAACAAAGGATTTCTATCCTTCTCATGTTTTTGGTTTTTTTTGCTTTCCTTGTGTTCAATTTTATTAATGAAACACTGGTTTAAATTGTCTATTCCTGCAGAGAATTCCTGGATGCAGAATAGTGTGAATAGCCAAGAAATCTGTAACTGTTCATCCTGCATATGAAATCAGGAATTCCTTCCTAAGGTCTGTCCAAATTAAAGTGTTTGGCTGTAAGTTGATTGGTATGGGGGAGATTTGTGGATTTGAGGGAGTTTGTGGATTTACAGTGGCCGGCAGTGCAGTATAAGTATATAGAGTATAATGCTGTAGGCATCCTGTCAGATGTTCCATACTGGTTCTAAGAGTACTGGGAGCTGGGAGGCACAGAACAGTGCTGCCACACGTCCTCCTCTGGATCCTCAGCTCTAGATCTACTCTTTTCTGCATGCAGCTGTCTTTGCAGGTGTCTCAGGTACACCCTGCGTGGCTCTGTCTAATTCTCTGGCCACTGCAGCAGTCAGCACTGGTTTGCTGCACTCCCTTGTGACGAGGTCGTTGCAGGATTTGAGGAGCCAGCCCTGAGGAAGGACAGACAGACTCCATCGGTGGGACAACTGATCCCAGAGCAGCCTGGACACTGGGACACAGCCGTGGGAGAGGATTAGCACAAAAAGCAAAGCTTGATCCCTTTCTTCTAACAGAATTCTCTTTGGGGGGATGCCTGCTAAGTGTTGGAGCACTTTTTTCATCAGAGTGAAAGAAAAAACCCCTAAATTAATAACGACTAAGTATGAGTAAGAGCCAGATGTGCTGACTGGCTAGGGAGAGTGCTGCAGGGCAGATGGCCTTCAGAGTGTGGTTTGCTACAGTTGAGAATGGAATTTTTCTGTTAAAGGGAAGCATATTGCAGTTTAGAGACATCTTTTCATTATTAGTGCATTAGTAATCACTTGTGCATTTAAATTGAAATAATGTAAAATGAAGCACAGGATGGGCAACAGTATCACAGGCTTATTTGCAGCCTCTGACTGCCAGGGAATCATAATGCAGAAGATTTCCTTTTATTATACATTGTTCTAACTAAATTAGGAAAAGATACAGAGAAAACTCAGGTTTTTAATTAATCATTTTAATTTTGATACACTTTTAAAATGCATTCATTGCCATTTTTATTGCTTTCTTAGTTGCCGTGGTTACCTCAATTACTACGGAATCAGCTCCAGGCAAACTTCAAAAATATCCTCGTGGCAACTTTCATGACTATTTGGCTTTTATTTACAGATGTCTGAAGAGATGCAGCAGAACAGTGTTATATAGGGGTATAAACCTTTACCTATTGTTTCTTTCTAGTACTGGCTACTCCTCCTGGATAGCACAGTCCTGGTGATACGGCTGAGGATGGACTATGGGAACTTCTGTCTGGGCTCTCTCTGGCAGCATTTATCTTGTTGCTAAACTACCTGTTTTTCCACTATTCCTCTTTAAGAGCACTTAATAAGGGTTAATGCTATTTCATGACTTGGTTTCATAATCAAGTAGTGCCAATGCTAATCTGCTTAGTTCCTGTGCAATTAAGTGACCATACACTGCCTGCACTTGTTAACTGAAAGTCAAGTGACTTTTAAAGATGGTCTGAATAAATCAAGTGGAAATGTGACCTTGTATTACTTTTTTTTCTATACACATTGCTCTATGTTTTTTTGCTGAGGTTTTTTTTTTAGTTGATTTTGCAATTTCAAATCCACAGTATTAAAGATAAAGAAGTACAAAATCCTAAGCATGCTTTCCTTTACATTACTAAGCCATTGATCAAGTTTTTAATGTTACTATGTCAAAGTTGTCCTTTTCTTACAAAAAAAAAAAGCAAAGAATAATAATTTCGAAAATACTCAGTGATTAAAAATTAAAAAAAGAATTAATTTTTCTAAACAATTTAAAGTGACATCCTGTAACAAGATTATATTTTACATAGAATACTAAAATTCTACGGATAAAACACTTCCAGCACCTTATGCTTAAACTTTTTTATTTTTCCACTAATGGCTAAAATATAAATAGTTGTTTATATTTTTTTATTTGAATACTCTTTCTTTAAATCATTTTTAAAAAGAAGTATTAATCTTATGTAATTTATCATAATGTATATTTGCAAATGATATACTGATATATCCATCCAGATGCTATGAAAGGTACATGATATATGTATATATTTATATATAGATACTGCATGTATGTAGCTAAATATATATTTATAGGTGCTACAGCACCAGCCAGGAACCTATCCAGTAGCAATTCACTTCTGAGTGGAGCCACAGATCATGAGGTGAATGCAGACGGTGCATGCAGAAGGGACTGAACCTGCTTTTATGGTCTACATAACACAAATAATATTTAGTGCTGGCAGATGGAATGGAGTGCTCAGGACTCGGTAATAAGGAACAAGAGCACAGCAGATAAGAAAACACAGAGTGAGAGGGCATAACTCTGCAGCAGACACACAGTGTTTAGGTGAGGAGCAATGTAACAAACTAATTATGTGCCAGTACACACAGTCCCGAGCAGGAGAAGTGCTTTGAGCCAAGCTCTTGGAACATGTGGCTTGTGCAGCCCAATTTACATCACACTTTTTCAGTGACTAATTGAGCACCCTACCCTAGAGCTGCTTAGCTCTGATCATTTCTGTGTGCAGTCACTGCTCACACACAGTCCCAGAAACACACACTCTCCTCAAAGCTGCAGATAATGAAGGATTTTGGTATTTATTTACATGCAATTAAAAATATGGTGGCATTCACAGTTTGAAATGTAGATGCTTGTCACCTTTTTAACATTTGAAAAAAGGGAAATTCTAAATTTATTTTTGTCAGCTAGTAGGAATATATTTATTAGCAAGTACAAATGGATGAAAATGAAACTGAAAGTTTTAGATCAACCCCAAATATTAAAATATTATTCTGCAAGATAATACAATTGTTTTACCTCTTTGTTTCTTCTTAGAATAATTTAGCATGTTTCACCAGATTGGAAAATTACTTTTTTGGCCAATCATTTGTTCATTTTCACAAATTGGCATAAATCTGGCTCTTGGAATTTTTTCACCAAGAAACTGCCCAATAAATCTTCATTTGAAGATTCACCTCAGATTGGTAAGAGCTGTCAATTGTGTTTAAGCTCTTGAGGACCATCTTTATTTTTTAATAATGTCTCATTACATTAACTTCCCTGTCATTGCCTTTGTTTGAGTTCACTTATATACACAGCAATTTTGTCCCTTTACTTTGCATTAGCTTCTGTCAGATAATGGTGTGTTAGCTTTTTTTTTAATTTTTATTTTTTCCTCTCCACTGGTATGTCATATAAGAAATTAATCCAGAAACCAGGGAATTAAAATTGCCAAAATGTGGTTCCTCTGCTTGTAATTAAACAATCGAAAGAATGTTAAACTGAAAGAAAACACATTTGTAACTGACAGTACGAAATAAATTCTCCAAACTGCAGGAACAGGATATATGAGTTATGAGAGGTTTGGCATATTCTAATATGTGCAGGAAGTTCTTTACTCATGAAGAATAAAATTTACTTTGTGATGTCCCCAGCAGGAGGTTTCCTTAACTTGAACTTGAAACTGAATGAAAAATAGATTTTGAACCGTTGGTTCAAGAGACTTAATACTTTTTTCTACCTATTACTTTCAGTGTCTGAAGACTACACAGGGTTAATGGGTTCAGTTTTTGTCTACTACTGTGTATATTTGTGTGTAGAATAGAATATGATATAGGTCTGAACCTATAGTAACCCAATATGCAAATTTAAATTGCCATAGCTGTACATTTTTTTTCCTGTGCACTGTGGTGTTCTTATAGCAAAAATATGGTAGTAAAAGTAGTAAAAAAAAAAAAAATTGAAGAGAAGAAAGAATTATACTCTGGCAAATAATATATAATTGTTAATATTTCTTCTGAATTTTGCCAGTGGCTTCAATGGGAGAGAATTGTCTTTCTCCTACTGAAAAGGAATAGGTTAAACTTTTATTGCAAGATTACCTTTAAATTGTATTGTGACTGTGAATTGTGGTCAGAAAACGTCCCGGTCAGTTTTTGTTTGTTCCAAAGTATCAGGTAGTATTGGGGATTTATCTCAAGTATTGAAACATAGCTAAAAGGCTGAAAGAAATTGGCTCTATAAATTCTTGCATTAGGGTCCCAGTGGTATCCCTTGCTTTGGTGCCTGAAAATAAGTGAGAACTCACTGTGTGAATGGTTGTAAGTCAGAAGGTTTTTGTGGAGTTGTGTACATTTGATGTGCTCCCTTTTTATTGTTTTAACTTCATGTGAGACACACAGATGAAAGGATGTAAGAGACTGTATAACCAACCTGTGATCCTGAGAACCCTCTGTTTGTCCTTGTCTAATAGCTTGGTACAGGAAAGTTTATTTCCAAACAGCTATCCCTGTATTGCCTTTAGGACCAACAGATAGGGTGACACTATTCAGGTGACAGGACATTTTGTGTGCTAAAGTAATTAAATGCAGACAGAAACCATTCTTAAAACAAATAAATTCCACATCTAGAGCTGTGTACTCCCCCCTGTGGGAGAAATTAAACAATGATGTATTCATGGGGGACCAGAGAGATTTAATGGATCTGTCTTCCAAGACAGTCCCTTTCCAGATTGCTGCCATTTCGCCACAGGAATTTCAGGGCTCCTCCAACTCTGATTTTTCTGGGTGCCCTTTTAAATCTTTTAGCTGAGATAACTAGAATAACCCTTTGGCTCTTAGGTTTTTGTAATAAAACATGAGAATGGAGACCATGCTGTTTAAAGCAACTAAGTGAGGAGAAAATTAAAAGAAAAGAATGCAAAAAATTCACACAGTGAATCTTACAGGATTCTTTCTTTTGTTGTTGAAATTTTGATTTTGTTCAACAATTTGAAATAGTTGCTTGACTTCCAGGCTTCAAAATCACAGAGAACAATCAGTAAGATTTCCTGTATTTTCTGCGTGGGAAATAATTACTTTCATATACACCATTTCCAGTGACCTCATATTTGTGGTTTGTCAGTGTCTCTTCTAAGGACTGGATGACTTTATGTCCAATTTTTTTGAGTGTCCTCCAGTCTGGAGTGCATTGAGTTCTTTAATGTGCACGTGTGACTAACTATGGTATCTGCTAACATGTTTGAATGTGATACTTACAGATTTCCAATAAGCTCAGCAGGATTTAGCAGCTCTAGAAACAAATCAGAACTATTTATGTAGAGCACTCCAAAATTAAGATACCCCAAGAATATAAGCTACTGGAAGCTGACAGAAGAGTTTCAGATTGGATATTAGGAAAAGTTTCTAAACTGAAAGGATTCTCAAGCATTGGAACAGGCTGCCTAAGGAAGTGGTTTAGTCACCATCCCTGGAGGGTGACTTTTTAAAAGATGTGTAGATTTGGCACTTAGGGACATGTTTTAGTGGTGGACGTGGCAGTTCTGAGTTAATGGTTGGGCTCAATGATCTTAAAGGTCTTTCCCAACATAAATGATTCTATTATTCCTATTGTTCTTTGCTGCCTGTTTTTTTGTTGGCTTTCTTTTTTCCAGATACTTAGCACTTTTATTCAAGACATCTCTACCTTGATTTATATATCAACTGATTTGAAATATGAAGGCTGAGAAGCTTAACACAAAGAAAAATTAATAAGATGCTAAATTGTAGAAAAGACTGAAATCCAGCCTTGGTATGGTGTGTTTCCCATTTTTTAGTAAGTAAAATGTTCTCTTCATGGAAATCTTTCTTTACATAGGAGAGGAGCATTACCAAAGGAAATGTAAAAGGATTTGTAAGAGAAAAAGCAGCTCTCTAACTACTCATATAATTATGTGAATAATTTAGTGCAGAATGCAATTATCTGGTGAAAGGTAAATGCATTGGAAATGCTCAAAAGCTCAGTCCCCATTAAAGTACATGTGAATGATACACCTAGAAACAAAAGAAACTAGAAACTGGCTTTGATGATACAAAAATGGTAGCTGATAACAATGAGAGCATTTGGAGCTGTGTTACCAACACATCCCACACCATTTTTCCTCTGGCTGCTTATCTGCACGGCTGGGCTCCCAGTTCTGCATCGTTACTGACTTCATCCAGAATCTTGAACAATGGGAAAGCAGAGACAAATCCAGCCACTTTCTGCAACTGCCAGAGTGGCAGCAGCAGAGGGAAAGGACAAAGCAAAGCAAAAAAAGCTGGTGCTACCAACAATGACATCTAGCAGTTATCTGACATGGTCCAGAGCCTGTGGGGCCCGGCTCTGCCTGCCAGCACACTGATGGTGAACTGGCACCCTCATGCCACAGCAAGGGGCAGTAAATAAATAACATTGTTCTGTGCACAATGAAGATGAGTCAGGATGCTGACGAGGCAGGGGATGATTCATATTCAGCCTTCAGAACTCCATCAGCTGTAAGCTATTTTGCTTGCCCTCAGGAATTCATTAACTGGGACAGGGAAACAGATAGTTATTACTGTGTTACTGCTGTGCTTGGCTACTATATGTTAATTTACAATTGTTCCATGTTGAAGGAAATTGTTGCTTGTTCCTCAGGTGGCTGTAGTAAGGATACTGTGAGAAATTGCATATTTTAGGACACTTGTCCAGTAGATTGAATCCTTCTACTATTACATGCCATGGAAGTGAACAACAAAAAAGAAAGCAAATGAACTGTAGTCTGACTTCTCCCGTGCTACAAGTGCCTTTCTGAGAAAATATTAACGTGATTTTTCTCAGTCCTGCACGCAATATTTTAATTCCTTTTACATAGTTTTGTGCCTTTTCTTTTTCTTCCTAGAGCATGAAAGAATGTCAGGGTCCCAAGCTACACTTGATCTTCTCATTGCAAGAGATATACAAAGAAAAAGTGTAGCTCAGTTTGAAGATATAATTTCCTTTATCTGTACTTCTTCATGGCCATGAAAGAGCTCTATTCACTGCTGCATCCTGTTCTTGCATATGGATGGAGGTTGTTGGTGTTGTGCCTTTTCTCTATTGATCAAGCCTAACTCTAAATAACACAAAGCTAACAAAACCCATCAGATCTGTCACAAATTTCATGTGAGGGTGTTACAACTTGTGGAACAGAGGCACAAATTTAAAAATTAACTTGCGTGGTAGAAAAATTACACAACTGGTTATTCTGAGAGGCCTCTAAAAACTCCAGGTGTCCTGGTTCATTTTCCTTACCTGGGAGGATTTGAAGGCAAGGTTCTATAGGTAAAAGAAAATTTTTACATGGCCATACTGGATTGTTTAAAAACGCTTATTTTTCTGTCTCTGTTACAGCTTGACAACTGTGATTAGAAGCAAATGTCTAACTTGAGAAGGCCAATTCAGGGATACAGTTGTTGTCTGGCACAGTCTTCTGTTCTGTGTAAACCTACACAACCATGAGCATCCAGCTTTGGGCAGCATGGGATCCAGATGGATCTTATTGCTGAGTCTGGGATTTTGTTTACAAATGTTCCACTATTAAAAAAAAAATTAAATTTCCCCACATACAGTTAATATAGTAATTTAAAAAATGCATTTGAATTTCATGTATATTTAACATGTATCCTGAAGATAGAGATGCTGAATTTTTCCATTAGTTTTTAACCTTTTCTGTTCCTTGGTCTTATTTTTCTGAATAGGAGTTTTGATATGCTGTCTGAGTATTTTTTTCAGCTGAACTTTTTTTCTGTGTTTCCTAATGAAAAGAGCCTCCTTCTGCTTCACTTGTTGCATTTGTGTGTTACAACACACCATTGCAGGAGGATTATGTTTGTCAAACAAAATTAAAGCATATTTAAAGAACAGACTTCTCCAGTGCTCTGTAGTCTCCTGGAATAAATTTTGTGATACAAGAGACAAATTCAACATGCTGTTGACTAAACTTTAGATAGAAGATTTTTTTATATCTGCTCAGGATGTTGCTCAGGATGGTGTGTCAGGAAACAAACCTAATTCCTGTCGCATAGAGGTGAGTATTTACAGAGTAAAATTGTTCTGTAATGATTACTAATGTATCCTATGCTTTGCCATCCAGTAGCCATAAATGGCCGTGGAAACTTTCTTTTGACTTCTTTTTAGATGCTTTTAAATTTAACCTTTCTGTTACTTTACTTCATCATTTTTTTTTTCTCATTTTTCATCCCACAGTTAGGAACAATAATTTTCTTCATTGTTTATGAAAAGATTTTGAAAGATGTATGAGTATTTACTCTTCTTGAAACAACCATGTTAATTGAATTCTGTATATTCTACTTTAATATAGTTCAGATTACTAAATGCAGAAATATAATATTTTCAAATGTAACCTTTTCATCATCTCTGCTAGAAATACAACATCTACGCATGGGGTATGCTGAAATCTCCAGCAGCAACTCAGAATTAGATGTGTCTATTAGATGTGAAATCCCTGAAATGATCTGGAAATACTTCCTAACTGCCAAATTGCACTAAGAACAGTTTGAAAAACATAAATTTTCGCTCATTATGAGTTGTTGTAATTTCTCTAGGAGTGTGAGCAGCTGTCCAGAAGACAGTCTCTGTGCCTGACATAGCATGAGTGAATTACAGAATCATTACTCTTCCTCTACCAGTATTGCTGTCTAGAGAAAAAAAGTAGGAAAGTTTACCTGAATATGGTGCAAGATTCTAGCTTGATCTAAACTTGATTAGAAGAGAGCCACAAATTTAAGGTCTTTGACTGCGAACTAAAGAATTGATTAATATTGCAAAATGTCCTCAGGAGAGATTGTTTTGTCCATAAATTCAATTTTAATAGGTAGTTAAGTTTTTTTATTCCTTTTCAAGTTGCATTTGATGCATGAGTTGTTTACTGTTTTACAGGTGGCATGGTATAACTTTTTTGTAATGTATGGGAGAAAAAAATAAATCAAAGGCCATTTAGTGGTAAAGAGAAGTAAAAAAATCATATGGAAAACTATTTGAAAATTAAGTATGTGGAGGAGCTTGAGAGAAAAAATCTGGAGCTTTGGTGGTCAGGACAGGGGGAAGCATTTGAGACAGAAACATGCTGAAGGAAATAGGTGTTGAAGTAATTTTACCTTTTACCTCTGTAATGTTAAATCTGAACAGATGCACAATGAACAGATCTGGAATTTGGTATTTTAAAGATTATGACATTTATTTTCCTCATCTCTCTCTTTTCTGGACTCATGTCCATTGAGTCTGACCAATTTTGTGTATTGGCTGTTTTTTGGGAGATTCCATTACTGTTCATTAGTCATGTTTAGGCAGGATGCATCCCCATGTTCCTGCTTGAAGAGTACATCCAAGACTGTATTGGAGACACCCCCAATTATTGCTCTAAAATTGTTTTGATTTAATGTGATTTTTTTCAGTTTTTTGTATATCATGAGATTTGGGAGTAGATTGAGCAAACCTAACTCAATGCTTATGTTTCAATTTTTGTCAGTGGAAAAAACGGAACAAATGATTCTTGATACAAAGCAGAGTCTGCCTGGGGTCTAATTTTATATTGCAGCTATAAATATTACTCTAGCCAAGTCCCATTCACTCCCTAGAGTGGTCACTTAGTTTGCAATTTTGAGTTTATGCTTGTGCTGAAGGATTTTCCTGTGTGCTTTGTGGTCAGTCTCCAGCATTTCCATCAGTAAACTCCTTAAAGCAAACTCTCCCTTTGGAAAGCAGTGCCCATGCAGGGAGAAGTAAATCACCTCTTGCCATAACAGATACCAAATCACTAGGTGGGGACATGTTCAGCAATGCTCTGTGTGCTGTAAGACAAAGGCAGACTGTTTCACCAATGTTTGTTTATTTCTCCTATGTCTGTTTAGCACGAATTTCTGAAATATTTGTAGTCGCCAGTTCTTCACGGTTATTGAGTGTGCAAACTATGTGATTGGAGTCAGTTGATATTGGATTTCTTTACACTGTGTTCCTTGTTCCCTTCTGGAATTCTGCAAGAATAATGAACACTTTCTTAGCTGTCTGTAGACACTACTTACTGAAATTTGCAGAGGCAGGTTTCATGGTCAAAAGACATGTTCTGTGCTGGTTGGCTGATCCAGCCTACTGACCTGCAGGTAGCCCCTCCAAAAAGCCAGCTATGCTCATTATTCAGTCCAGATTTGCAGTAAATGATCAGTACAGACATTAGATATCCATGCCCGTTGATTTTTTAGCAATGTAGGAGAAAGTTCTTGGTTTGATAATAGTTACTAGTGAGTGACATCTTAATTTAAATTTATTTAGATTTTGTTTTCTGTTTATGTCTAAATGTTCAGTTACAAATTGGGTTGGGATATCATGTATCTTCATCTTGTGCTGACTTTGGACTCCATTTGCACCTAGATAGACCACAACATCACCACTAGTCCTTCTGGGTCCCTGGTGTGTCATGGCTCTGCTTTTAGGAGTTGGGGAAGGATTTTGTATTTCCAGAAGTAAATGACATATGATCTCTGTCTTTTTTTATTTGGCCTTCAAGGAAAGTGATGAACAAATGGGTGTATCTTGCAAAGAATGAGGCACCTTTTTCAGAAAATGGCTGGAGAAAGGTCAAATTTGTGACTGTTATATGTTGTGAAATATACATTGTGAAACTAATGAAAAACTTATGGAATTGGTTTTTACTGAGTAGAGGAAAAGCAGAATCAGGCCCATAGGGAGAAGCAATAAGTATGGAATATGAATAGTACAATAGTTTTATTTACACAAAGACTTAGTAAAACAAGCTGTGTTATTTTAGCGGAGTCTGCCTGATTTGCTATCCAAACACAATATTAATGGTACATAATTGGCACCTGATCAGTACCACAGAAGTGGAATGTTGTTGTGCAATGTTCTGATTTCAGAGCAGTTCCCTTCCACGGTGCATTACCAGCAGGGGCTGCCAACCAAGAGAGAGCAGCAGCCCCACATGTGCTTTTGGAAGATGTGGGACAATCCTTTGCAATAATGACAACACACTGGTGTTTCTGAGTGCCTGTGCTCTGCTCCAGAGGCTGCTGCAGCCTTTGGTCTGAGATGAAGCTTGGCCTGGGATTGCTCAGAGCCTTGGAGTGCTGGAGTGCAGCTTGGTCCTGCCCCTGATCCCCCTCTGCCTTCTGCTGTGCTGTGCTCCCACCCCAGACACTGAGGAGCTCCAAGAAGCCTCACTCTGGAAAATGCATCACAGTTCTGTAGGCACCACTGGAAAGCAGCACGGAAGACCTTGATTTGCTCAGAAGCAAGTGGGAACAAATATGATCTATTAATACAAAATGCTTCATCCTCTGACAGTAATTTTCTTCCATATTTCTTTGGTGTTTGTTTTGCAGTTGTGTTTCTTAATTTTCTTTCTTTTTTTTTCTACTCTCGTAATACCATATTAATGACGTCCTTTAGTAACTGAGGTGTTCTCTGCTATATTTTGAGGTTTTCAGTATAGTCTGCTTCTATTAATATGTTCAAAACCCTATGTTCACTCAAGCTGATGGAAGGAACAACTTTGACTCTGTGAAAGGGCTGCGTGTTGTGCTCACTAGCACTCATGGGGCATCATTCCTATTTTTTTCTGACGTAACTGGTTTCCAGAGGTTGGAAGACCTTCATCTTTTAAAAGGTGGAGGTTTGAAAAAAAAAGAGAACTGCTTGGTGGAGACAGGCTGTAATTCTGCTCTTTATAACTCAACAGTTCAGTTTGAAATATCTTAGAATTAGCAAGGTCAGAACTTGCTAATTCTAGGCCATGGCTGGAATGTCTTTAGGAAACAGCTATTTGTGCTGTGAGTCACTACAGAGCTGGTGCACATGGTAAAGGTTTAGACTGCTGCTTGTCCTCCTCCCAGGCTCTATTTTCTGTCTTTTTCCTACTAACTGAGACCTGACATAGGTTTCTGGGGGATATAGAACTGGGTTTTTTTGGTACTTTCAACAGTTACAGATCTTTTGATGTTCCTCTGCTCTCCTCCCTCCCACCCCCTGTATTTTGAGGTGTTTGCTTCAATGTCAGCCACATTTGGCTGTTGTTTCTTACACATTTCTGTAAGTATGGATGCATAACACTGCTGTCACCAGGAAAAATGTGGGGTTTCACTTGTGGTCAGAAAGAACTCTGAAGTCTGTATAATGCTTCTCTTTCCTGGACAATTTTTTGTTCCCAGACCATTGTGTATCACTGTGATTTCACAGCATGGCTGATGCGTGTGGCTCACTCTCAGGACACATGTCATACAGGAAAAAGTTTCCACAAAACCTAAGTACTCTGAGGGACATAGGTGGAGTAATTTCCATTTTCATTCTGATTTTGGGCCACCAACCATCAGGAGCAGTTTTGGTCTGCAGCTGTTGCAGGTTGGGTCAGATTCTGAAGCTGCTTCTTATATGTATCATGTCAGTGGGAAGGAGTACAACTGAAAGAAACACTCTTGAGTATCCCAATCTAGAGCGTCAAACCTCGTGCTTACTTTGGACTTCCTTTCTCTAAGAAGAGAGTTTCTACCAGGAAACTCAAACTAAACAGGTTCAAATGCCCTTTGCAAGAGAAAATCTCATATAAAATACATATAACTGATGGACGCTTGTATTTGCTCTGTTATAAATGTAGACAAACGAGCCAAAATCTTCAAGGGAACCTGTGAATTCTAGATGTAGAGGGAGAAAAGTAGGCTGGGAAGGAGCTGAACTAGTGCTTATTTCCCACCTAAACAGATAGTATTAGATCAGTCACTGGCAGCAAAGCCATGAGTAGCGCTAGACCAAAAAGCGCTGTCACTTACAATAGTGTCTGTGTGTCTAGACAAAATGAATATGGGAGATTTTGAGAAGGAAAATGTTGTGTATTTGTGCTGCTCTTTGCTTTTGTCTGTTTTTGTGTTGATCTGGGACACGCTTGGGAGCCCCAGTCAGTTTGTACCTCTGAGATCTGGAAAGCTGACAAGTCCTGCCAGCGGGGGTAACAGGTAGTTAACACAATAATAACAAAATTAATTTGCCCTAAACCGTGCTTTTCCTAAACTCAGTCTGGGGTTTGTGGGAAAGGGAGAGGAATGCAGCCATTAGTTCAAATCAGGCGGTAGACCACATTAAAGGTTTTAGAGCTGCAAATGGCTCTCCCGTTTCCCCCATTTTATCCTAAGCTGTGTTCAGCATTTCCTGCATGTGTGGGTCTGGCGGCTTTCCCTCTCAGTAATGCCACCAATGTCAGTTGTGATTACTTGAAACAGTGGCTAAGCCTGCCCTGTTCACAGGCAGTGCCACAAAGCCACTCTGTTTATTGGCTGAGTGACTGATTATAGACCTATGAAGTTGTAGGCAATACTTGAACAGTCTAAAGTAGTGAAAATTGTATTATAAACCATCTAATTTCTAGTATTCAACACACATCAAACTTATTTCCATGCTGAAGGCACAGTCCATTGCACCAGCTGTGGCCAGTGAGCCTTGTGGGTGTGCACTACGAGGAAACCCAGAACACAATTTGGTAAATTCACACACACTCTTATATTAAAGCAAATGTCATCTCTGCAGTGCTGGCTGAGTAATGCTTTAAATTAGATAATACTTCAAATTAAGTGCCACTTCGATATCAAAAGGCTTCTTTTCTTTTCTATGAAAATTCAAAGAAGTCTTACTTGGAACTTTGAAATTAAAGAGGAAAATCATCAAAGCCTTCATTCCATATTGAGATAAATTCCACTCCTCCTTCTTTAAGTTTGAAATTCATAGCAAGTCTGCTTTCTGCTTTTTCAATGCAATGCAATAACTTTTTGCATTTGACAGCGAGCATGGACTGGTTTTTCTTTGTAGCATCATGAGCTGCCATGTCAAAATGCTGCTCTTCCACTGGTAGAACTTTTTTCAACTCTATAAATCACAATTATACCCTGAGAAGTGAAAATTCCACTGCAAATATGTTTATTTCACGTCCTTGATCACTGTGCAACATATTTTGTCCAGTTCAAAGGGGCAAAGTTGTCATTTTCTAAACAGCTGGTGTTGCTGCTGGGCATGAACAAGTAGATCTGGAGTTCTCTCCTGTTTGTGTGTCATCAGCACCCGCCTTGGTCTGGCTGGGGCATGTTGCCTGTAAACTTGGTGGAGCCATTAAATGGGTCAGGCAGATTATGTATTTTAAATACATGAGTTCATACACACTGAAATAACCACAAGTAACACATTATAGGACTGTAATATATATTGCAAATATTTTCAGTCTGTGTCTTCCTAAGGGCACGTTGGCATTTTCTGTGCAGCTCCTTTCTTTGAGTGAGTTCTGTATCTCCACACAGGCTGGGATAGAGCAGTGCTTTGTATCTAGAGGCAGATATGAAAGCCTGCTTCCTACTAACTTTTTGGGATATTTAAGGATCTTTTGCTGTGTTTAATTTTATTACTATTAATTTTTTTACTAGAGAAAGTAATTACCTAGAAAGAAACATAATTTCTGAGCCTTGAAATTAAGTACCAGTTTAGGGAAGCTTCCAGATAGATGGAAGAGAATTAACTGGAGATGGAAAAGACTTTTTATGTCTGTGCAAAATATTCTCCTACCTCTTACCCTAATTTCTCCAGGTAATTTTCTGTACCTTTGCTCTTTTTGGCATTCAGAAGCTTTTCCACAGCTATAGCCATTTTATTTGTGCTAGTGTACCACTGACTGTAGCACTGTTTGTCATTTCTGACCTGTGTGCCACAGGTTGCCCATCAGTGACATAAAACCTTAGTTAATATAAATTTTATAGCTTCATGAATGAAATAAAAATGTCCTGATCCAATGGACTGTAAGCCTGGCAGGATATAGGACACAGGTAACCTGTGTTTATGCACTACTAAACACAAACATCTCTACTACTGATTAGATTAGTACCTTTGGGCACTAATTTAACATAAATATTTGGTAACAGTGATAAAACTAACTCCATCATATTCCAGGTACACTAAAAAGCTAGCTTGGAAATACTTTTGGCATTGATCAGTTCTTTTGAACTGCTCCATAATGATAGAAATGGTTTTATGCACTGAATAATGTTAACTTCTCTTGCTGATTTTGGGTGGAAAAGGTGTAACTGGTGGCCATGCATGCCTACATTTATCTGGGGTCATCACTATCTCAGCTGGCTACCTGGGATACAGGTACCACATACACATCTTTTTGGGTTAATCAGAGCTGTCTGCTGGGTACATGGTGGGCTGTATATATTACTAAAGGCTAAGAGGGAACTATTCCACACCTTGAGCATGACAAATATGTTCTATCCCTATGTTGTGAAATTCCAGCTGCAGATAGTGTGGACTAGAGGAATTACACACAATGTCAAGAAACCACAGCTTCATTGCAATGTGTTTTTTTATCTGTTCTGCTGTTTATCAAACGACTGCCAAGAAGTAGGAGGCTCTCATCTTGATTTCTCACTGAAATTAAGAGAAGTAGTTTGTGTACGTCTTCCCGAACACTTTCTGAAACATTCCAGCTGGCATGATAATTTGTGAGCTATTCAGCTTGTCTGAAATTCAGCTGCTAAATTGTTTGTCAACTGTATTCCTTGCATTCATAGTGTTCTGGTCTCCTAAATGAAACAGCTGTGAATGTATTTACAGTCTGAGTGAGCTGCAGCAGTGATGGGAGTCTGCAGTTTTAGTCATTGCTCAGCAGCTGACGTAAAGGCAAAACCAATGGGGAGCATGAGCTTACTCTCTCTAGTCTCTAACTATGCCCATGTGTTGCCATTTAATTCAGATGGATCAGAGAACTCATCATTCAAAACTTCTGATAATTCAGGTCTGTGAGGGCATATTAATCCCAAACATTATAAGGAAAAATTGGTAGACTCCAGAAAATACAGCTATGTATATTCATGGCAGTGGTGAAATATAAAATAACTTCTGAAAGCAAAGAATGAAATTCAGAAAAACAGGGATCACAAGTTATCTAATGATAGTCTGTAATTAGAAAAAAATCTAAAGTATACTGTTTTCAAGCACCCTGAAATTCTGTTGCCTCAAGCAGGTCTTCCCATAGATCCTTGTACAAATGTACTAAAGCTGCTTCTGAAACTTTAGTGACGACAGAGAAAATGTTCCTGGATTTGTAGTTATCCAGAGAATTCCCTTTATTACTACAAAGCCATAAATATCTTTAGAATAGTTTATTCTTGTGTTTGGCTTAGAAAAACAACATCTAATTGACAGCAATTATCTTAGAGCGTAACCAAAAGATGGCAGCAATCCAATATTTTTTTCTACCAAGCAGACAAGAGACAGTTTATTTACAGTTTTATGAACTCTGCTGTGTTATCGGAAGGGAAAGATGCTATGGATTCTATTTCCTATTGGAAAGGAAGCAACTAAAACAATTTGAGAGGTAAAAAATACTCTGCAGTTTTAAAATAAGTGTAAAAGACCAGAGCAGTGAATAAACCACATTGAGACAAAGGATTTGCCTGACCAAGAAGAAATCTCTTTGTTTAAACGCTTTCATGTTGGGTAATTCCCAGATGGGACTTCACCCTAAAGCGACAAAAACCCAACCAGACCTCCCAATAAAGAATTAGCTTCCTAAAACACAAGGAACTGGAGAGACAACCAGAAAGAGGCAAATTTCCTTACCCTTTAACAGTGAAGCCATCGTGATTTCTAGTGTGTAACCTTAATATCTGTGTGCTTCAACTGTCCTGGTGACATTCACAACGGAAATGACTAGAGTAATGATCTTCTCAGGCCTTCCCGAGGCTCTGTGAGGTCAAGGAAAAGGTTCCCAGTGACTCCATTTGTGTCTGAATCAGCTGCTGTGTGGTGGCATGCCAAAAAGGCCTGGAATTGTGCAATGCACTAATATGCACCTTCTGCTGGGTTTGGATTATCAGTGCAGTCAGGGAGGTGATAACAAAACAGAAGCTACAAAGAGAGTTTGGGGGCAAAATATGGAATTAACTGTTTATTTGGCTTACAGTGCAGAAAAATTCCCAAACAACAAACCCTCAAAAAAAACCAAGTTCTCAAACAAAGAGCCTTGACTCCCAACCCCAAGGATTTCCAAGTTCGAACACCTCACAAATCATAGCGCATAACATCTTTCAAAACAGAAAATCCCTTAGGAAAAGGTTTCTCATAATTACAAATTTCCTTACAGGAGATTGCTCAACAACTGTTAAGCAACATTTCCATTATGTGCAAGGCCAACACAAAAGCTTGTAGTGTTCCAGAGTGCATTCACTTGCTGGTGTGGCTGAGCAAGGATGCTGCTTTGTGGGGTGAACATGAGTTAGGGACACAATCCTGGTGGCTGATCCTCACACTTGTCAAGTGGCATTATCACCTTATTAAGGTTTTTCATAGGTTTCAGCAGGACTAATGCCCAGGGTGGTACCTCACTGCAGTAATACTTTGGGTAGTTGAAGGCTGTTCTGATCAGGGGCCATCACCTATTTTAAATGATGAAGACCCCACTAACATTTTCCTTTGACTTAGTATTTAGTTTTGGTAGCTCAAGTTTCCAGGCTGAAGTCAGCCATTTCATGATCTGTGATTCACATACTTTTGTCCTCTGAAAGAAGGAATTTGTCCAAAGGAAGCAGGGTGAGTAGGATTTGCTTTTTCCTACATATGGTTTTAAGAAAAAAGCTACATGAGAAAAGGGTCAAAAAGACTTCAGCAGCTGAAATGTAATGGAAAATCTTCTTGCTTTTTAAAACCTTAATCTTTTCTTTGTGACTTTTGACTTACCCTGATATCAGATAAATCTAATTATACAACTCTGAAATGCTGCTGCATTTTATTCCTGAGGGGGAAAAGTGAATTAATTCTGTTTAACCTCTTGCAGAAATTCAGTTTTTTTTCCTTCATGTCCCTGACGGGTTTTATTTAGGCAACTGCTACCTACAGCTGTGAAGACAGGCCTTGTTTTGTTCACAGGCCTGCAACTTCCCAGTCCTCCTTGCAACTACTGCCCTGCAGTGAGTGTTGACCCGTATTTACAAGCCAAGAGGGTTTGACATGAGCAGGAGCAGTCTCAGAAAGCAGGGTGCAGTGTGGGTCTAGATGAGGCACATGAATTTCTCAACCTCTTTGTTAAATAAACAAAATATCAATGTTTGCGGTGAGTTAAACATCTGCATTTCACTTCAAGCGTAAAGTGAACTTTGAAAATGCAATACCCTCTGTTTTTATTAAATTCAGCAGTTTGACAAAACTTGGCTGTCAAAAGTACTTTTAAGAGATGTGACTAGTAGAGAATGGTGTCCTTTATTATGGTGAAAAACCAGGTGTACTAACCTTTATCTTTTTTGGTGGCTCACACACGTATCTTTCATGTGGATGGTGGTACCATTACTGATCTTACTAAGTGTGTTCCTTTTTTCTATGTGGTAATTAATTAATATGTTAAAATTCAAGGCTTTTCTTCTCAAGGAAGAAGGATAGGATCAGTCTCATAGTTATCCTAAAGCTTAAAGATTGTTTATTTTCTCAGGAAGAGTTACAACATGAACAGATTTTTTTCAAAAAAACCAAAAGCATGAAATTACTTAGAAATTTAAATAACTTCTGAGGAAATCTGGACGATCACATTAGTCTACACTAAACCCCAAAGGAATTCAAGATATATGTGAATTTTTCTTTAATACCTTTGACCTACTGTTTTTAGGTGAACAATTTACTTCTCAAAGTATACTACTTCAGGCAATACAAGATGAAGAAAAATATGTCCCAGAACATATGCTGACCAGGGTTTGTTCCCACAATGCCCCAATCCACTGCTCTGGTCTACTCGTGGGATGCGTGAAATTTCTTCTTGGAGTGTGCAGCGCAGTGTTAACGCTCAAATAACCCATATTTTCCATGATTTTCCAACAGAAAAAGGTGAAACTTGTTGTGAGTGGTGTTTCTTATTTCACACGATCAAGGAGCAAAATGCTGTAACTCAAAAGCTGAGGAAAGGAAACTCTGAACGGAGGTCATAGGCAGGAGGTGACAACAGCTCCCTGAGGCTGAACGTGTCACTTGTCACTGATCCAGGTGAGGAGTGCTGGCCACAGCTGGCTCCTTTCTTCCAGAGAAGGGTTCAGAGGACACAGCCAGCACCTTCCCACAAAACCCAACCCTGCTGCTTTACATACCCAGGCCTGGCACGGGAATGATCCCTGGACTGCCTGCGGGTCTCCTGTGATCCCAGAGCCACGGGATCACCACCTCTGGCACACAGAGGCAGGCACATGAAGGGTTTTGTTCCTTAATGCTTTCTGACTCTGCCTGGCTGGTATTGCTAACCATGTCTGATTTATTTCTGTTTGAATGAAATGTTTTGTTTAATCTCAAATGATCTGTCTTAATTGGCTGAGTATGTGGAAACATTTCAGTTTGGGGCAGACCCAAAACAATAACCACTAACTTGTTCTTTTTGGTTGTTGTTGATTTTGGTTTTGTTTCCTTTTTTTTTCCCTGTTGGCTACAAAACAACAACAACAACAACAAAAATCAATTACTTGTATGTTTTCTGTTTTAACATCAGCTGCAGAGCAACTCAGTAGGATTATGTCTTTATTTGAACCTGAAAATCAATGTGAAATGTGACCAAAATCACAGCAGGCCCAGAGAAACAACCAGGATAGAGAAGACAGGGTAGTTTGCTGGTTTAGATGTATTTCTTTCTTTCTGACAAACTTGAGTTCAAACTGAATTAATATTGGATTCTCTTTAAAGTTGATATCATTTTGGGATTCATGGTTTCCTTTGATTGGGTGTAGAAATAGAGCTGTAGGTGATGCACACATTGTTTCAGGATAGTGTTCACTTCTCATTATATAATGTGAGCAGCTGGTTTAGATCAGGACATTATGACAGGTTTTAAACTTGTTAAAATCAGCGGTTTTACTGGACCAGGGCTTCATATTTGAATTCATCATCAGAATTACAATTTCCAGACAGTGTGAGCTTCAAAATCTTCAGCTGGGATCCCCAGATCAGCTGTCTCTAGTGAAGGCAAAATACAATGTGGAGAAGGAGACAGAAAGAAAGACAGGCACATAATTTTTCATGTTTGTCTTACAATAATGTAGTCCATAACAGAAATGGAAATAATGCTGTTAGAAACTATCCAACACAAACAGGGTTTAGAGAGATGAACAAGAGCTTTGGCTGTATCTTGCTGCAGAAAGGAGTCTGAGGTGTGATTGAAAACCCATGTTGCCTCTCCCGTGGAGCCAAGAAAAGGCTGTGGTTTCTGCTGCATCTACGTCAGAAGTGTTTGACTTTCGGAAAATAAGAATTAAAAAAATTCCATTCTTGTTTGTCCAAGCACAAATTAAATAACTATGATTTGCTTTATCTGCTGTGGCATTGGGGAAATGGAAGTAGCTCACATAGGTGCTGGTTATGAAGGCACTCATGCTCTCCTCTTTCCCCTCCTCTTCAAGCACTCCACTGTTTCAAGCTGTCATTTGATATGTTGACCACCAAGTGAAACATGTACAACTACTGTTATTTCACATTGTAGTCACAGGAACAATGTTAAAGCAGTTATCCAGTAAATACAGCTTTGATTAGGTGAAACACAGCTGCCAAGAGTAGCTCACATGAAGAATGTGGTAAAGAATGTGGAGTAAAGTTAGACTGTGATGTTTTGGGTAGGCTAGATATGCAATTAGGGTCAATCCAGGGGTCACTTTTGGTAAATTATCAACTTCTTTTTTTTTTTTTTTACGAGATGCTTCATGTCTTTGAAAAGGCTAAACTGGAAAACTTAGCAGTCTCAATTACACTTTGGAAGAGTTCCCATCAGACCCACTTATGTCCGTCTCCAAGTTCAGAGTGTCGGATCACATTGAGGTTTTCTTAACAGCAAGCAGGGCTTGGAATGTCACTGAAAGAAAACAAAACCAAGTTCTGTGGAAAAGAGTGAATAAATGAGTAGCTGCACTTTCTGGGAAAGCTTTTGTAAATGAAAGAAGAAGGAGAAACTGGTCAGCTAAAAGAATCTTATACTGCAGGGAAATGAAATTTCTCTGAGCAGGCGTGTTTGTGATGCTGGTTTGATGATCAAATAGAAATGTGTGCAGGTACTGCTTGTGCCTGGTGTGCCCCCAGACCACGGGCACTGCTCTGCCTGTGCTGATGGGTTTGCTAATCTGGGTGCAGAGCTAAACTCCGGCAGGCCCTGGTTTCACAGCTCTAACTCTAGCTCTGTATACACTTGGTTTGTAGGATGGGAGGTCCTGATGCAGCGTTATCCACTCTCCATCTGCCTTCCCATTCCCATAGTTTTGCTACAAAACGGTGCTGCAACGTTTATACTGGAGGTGTGGCCAGAGGGAACTACAAATTTTTCTCCTCCAGAACTGCCTGCAAACTAATCCCCACTTAAGCTTTATAATGTAAGCTACTTATCACAAAGAAAAGGTTGTCTCAAGAGCTTGAGTTGATAATTTTTCTCCAAGTTGTACTGTTTTTGTTGCCTCTAAACCCAGGTATACTAAAGATAAAAAAAAAAAGAAAACCTGGCTCACCAAATGTCAGATTGCCTCACTTTACGTGTACTATATATGTATTGCTNTGGCTCACCAAATGTCACATTGCCTCACTTTACATGTACTATATGTATTGCTTTCTTTAACTCTTGGTAGATGAGATATCACTATGTAAAGAGAATCAAGGAACAGAAATGATTGGGAAAAAGTTGGGTGAGTTATTGGTGACGTTGTGGCCTTTTTTCCCTCCAGGCAATAAATTGATCATATAATGACAATGTCAACAGGAGGTGCAGTGTAATGGCCTTTGATTATTGCACTCTGGTCATCAGTTGCCAATACCCTTCATTAGTATTAGTTCTACCTACACCTTTATTGTACTTTTTACAAAAGATAGCAAGGATTGGGCTGAGCTCCCCTCTCTACAGTGATAAGATTAGGATTAATATACACTGGCAAGGCAATGTAGTAATACCAATTTATCACTTCTTCCTTAGTTACAATTTCCTTGGTTCTACTTCCCAAACTTCCTATCCTCAATGTAAATTATGTGATTAGTTTATTTATTTTTTTCCTACAGTCATGCTACTGTAACTCAATGAAGTCTATCAGTCTGCTTTATTTCTTATTTTCACTGTTAGACAAAAGTGAAATCACGACTGGGAGGCCAAACATGATACAGTGGGAATAAACATATGCTATTTTTTTCAATATATTTCCAGTGTCTTTTCTTTGACTGATCCAATATTATTTTTCACAAAATGTCAAGAGAATAATTTGACTATTCTATCATAACTATTCTCTTATGAGAAGATTTTTTCCCCAGTGCACGTAACAGGAAACAGTATAAGTTTTTATCTTCCTACTTTGTCTAATTACCTGTTACCTAAGCTAAGTAACATCTTAAAGGGCAAGCAATATAAATAATTACCTAGGACTTTTTATTAAATTTGAATAGTTTAAGATTAACAGGACAGGGTGCTGGGCCATCTTGTCTACACTTTTTGCCAAGAAAGGTTGGACCAGATGATCCTTAAAATCTCTTGTAGCCTGGTATTCTGTGATTGGAATATTAACCATTGGTCTGAGTCATCTCTTTCCACTATAATTGTGAACTCCATTGGCAGTAACCATATGCACAGCCTTCGGTACATGGCTAACAGATCTAACAGATACAAAGACTTTGAAGCTGGGATTAGGAATGTTAAAAACATCCCAAAAAACTAGTCATACATGGACCTAGACCAAAGTCTAGAATGGAATAAAATATGGCTCTGTCTCAAGATTCGATTTCCATTATGGTTGTTCTGTTTGGTTTTTTGCTTTTACAAAATAGATGTTGGAGAATCTGTGTTTTATTTCCCTACTAATCTCAGACTGAAGGTAGCTGAGTTTATAAAGAATAGCTTTACATGTGGTTACAATGGATATATTATTTTTAAAAAACCAACAGTCTGGTTTTCAATAGTTTGAATTATCAAAGTTCCTTCAATTTCTCTCGAAGAACACTTTTGAAAGCATTAATTACTCTGGATGTTTATTCCATCTTCTCTTGATGTTGATACTTTACATGAATATTTTTTGTGTTATATTATAAAATGTTCTATATTTATTAATGACATATATCTGGTTAATAGTGTTTAAAAGAAATATCTCTAAATGCAATCACTGTGTGGTGTACACTTGATTGTGGCACATTGTGAACTGAAGATTTCTAAGTACTCTGTCCAGGACTGCCTCTGAAAGAACACGTCCATTCCAGCATCCGGGATGAAATGCATGTTAGGTTAGGTAGAATTTACAAGACTGGTTTAAAGGGTTTAATTTCGTCTTATACATGTTTTAGTTTCCAGAAGCTTATGAAGAAGAACAGAGTGAACCATTTGCCTTGATTAGACTATAAAATTACCTGGTTTTGTACCTGAAAACTGGTGTTGGTGATGGCTGCTTGGTCAGGGATGAAGGCAAACTCATTGCCACAGGTGGAGGGTATGGCAGTCAAGGATATACAGAGAACAGAGGAACGACCAGAAAAGATTACTGGGGTGAAAAAAGGATAACAAAGGCATTTGCTACATAGTTAAATGTTTGTTCATACATGAAAACTGCAGATAGAGATGAGGTGAAAGGATGAGCAAACACACAATCTGAATAAGAACAGCTCAACTGGGTTGATAGACATCGAGCGCTTTTCAGATGTGTTTCATTTTCCTTCATCTGTTAACCAGGAAAAAAAATTATTATTATTTCATTTTACATGGGGGGTTCAGAAGTAGAGAGAAATTTATTTAAGGTCATTCAGGAAATGTACAGCAGAACAGAGAACTAAATCAGGAATTTCTGAGTTCCAGACCAGGACGCTAAACATGGGACAGCTCATTTCCTCTCTGTAGGAGACTCTGCTGCCAAATTGCATTGGATGAGAACAAGTCCCTCATGTTTACATTTCTTTAAAACAAACCTTTATTAGGACTGGATTCAATACATCACAAATACATCATCAAGATTACCATGAAATGTTTATAAATCTCTAAATCCTAAGGATAGGATTGGTTGATGTAAATGAAAATGAGATCACAAGACTTAGGACAAAAGCAAGTAAGTTATCTGAGGAGAAGAGCAAGGTTATTTGCTGATGTAAGGAAAACAAATTGAGAAACTTGGAGAAGTTTTTCTGATTTGGGGAAAACTTGTTTGTGTGATTGAATATGTCAGAATAATTTAAAAGCTCATTTATTATGAAACCAAATCTGCTTGTTTGAATACTGCATCTCAGCTAATCCCCTGAGGCTGTTTACATAAAAGCAAACAATCTGCTAATGTTAAAAATTCTACTCACTTCCTTCATTTCCCAGTTCTTTCTTAAGGAAAAAAAAAAAAAAAGGAAAAGAAAGAAAACCACTTTTGTGCAACATTCTTAAACTCACAGAGAGTGTCCTGTTGCAAGAGCCAAGTGTCGCCGAGCTGCTATCGTCTGCAAAGGATGTTGCTCAAGTAAGTAATGGAAAAAAACTGTGCTTTAAAATCAAATCAAATGAAACTGTTTATGCTGAGTATTATGGATCCTCACTGGATTATAAATCTTGTTTAACACCTTGAATACACTGTAGTGATGCTCTTAATTTTTACATCGACAGTGCATTCCTCACCTTGGTTCCAGGACAAAAAGCTCCTGGACATAAATCAGGATATGGTTTCAGTACAGTGACTGTACAGACACAATTTGTCTTCAATCTTCTTTTTTTTTTTTTTTTCCTAGGTACCTATATACTTCAGTTACCATCAGATTAATTCCCAAATAATTTCTGCTTTTTTCCTTACTTTTTAATGAAGGTTTTCTCAGCTGCACTAAATGTAGGCCTACCTCTTGCCAGCATTATTCCTTCCATGGCCCTGCTGTAGTGATGGATGCACAGACTGGTCTGTGTTTTGCCTGTGGGTGAACAGCCATTCATTTATTTGGCACAGTGTAGTCCTGCTGAAGTCAATGGGGTTCTGTCTTTGACTTTCATGACTCTTGACTTTCAGCCCGTGCCTCAAACCAGTGTCAGAACGTTCCCAGGGACAGCAGCTAAAGCCATGGATTTGTTTAAATCTGTCTGCAGAGCTGGCATTGCTGGTAATTCAGCCAGCTCTGCTTATGTGATGAGAGAGGTGAACGTGTCTTCTGGTGTCCAGTGGCAGCCACATCCACATGTGTCCACTTGCAGGACGCTCCATGAATGGACTAAAATGGAAGATAATATTCTTCATCTAAACAATTTATAAAATTTTTGTTCTTTTTTTTTTTTTTGGGTTATTCAGCAGCCAAAATCTAGGAATAAAGAAACATTTGAAAGTGCTTCACCTGAGCCCTTTTTGATATTTCATAATCAAGAAAATTTGTGTCTTTTTAAAAATAAATATCTGAATTTCTCTTGCTTCCCAAAAGAACATTAAATGTTTGTTTAATGTCTGTCAGGTAATTACAGATATAAAACTTCTTTTAGACTTCTATACATTCCTTTCTACTCAATATGGAACATAGGGAAGAGTGAACCTGGAGTAAGGCTCCCACTTTATTGCCCCCCATGCCCCTCCCTCCCCAAAATTCTGAAACCTTCCTGATCTCTTCTACTCTTCAGTTAAACACCACCTGCATCCCTCCTATCCTATTAATGTGTCCACTTGCCTTTCACTCCCTCTTTTCTTTGGCAATGACTTATTTTCTTTGTTAGGCTTATCACTTCATGTAAATATTTTTTAAAATATATTTATGCATCACACATCACAGGGGAACAGTATCCTAAAGCTGTTCTCACAAATGCTTTGGGAAAGGCAGGATGATGTATTTGGCCAAGGAATACACTGTTTTGTCTTCTGGCAGGTGAGTGGTAATTATTCTAGGCTGGCTCTTTTCCCTATTTCCTTATCAACAGTTTTGGTACCTACACAATTTCTCTCTCCCAGCCCTTCAACAAAGCACAAGAATTCTTAACATGCATCATTTATCTCCAAGACTGATACAGGCTCCAATACCAGAATATTATTTCTCAATTTTACCCATCATCTTGTTTTTATGAATCTTGCCAATAATTTACGGGGCAGCTGCATCTGTCAAGATTAGTCTTCTGCTGTGTTTAAAGGTGATATTTCTAATATCTGCTTGAAAATGGTGTGCATTTTTTGGTGGAAAAAAATAAATTCCAAAACTAAGTCCAATCTCTATACCTTTTCTTTTATCAGATTTTTCTCTATATTGTTGACAAGATCAAAGCAGGTGCTCATTGCAAAGATTAATTATCAACCAAGATGCTGATGTTGTAATGCACAGTCTGTTTCCAGTTGTGGCAGGAAATCTCAGCTCAAGGGCTCTGCTCTACGGGACCTGTAAAGCAACACTGGCTCCAAACAGGTTGGGCTGGAATCCGAAAGCTGCTATTTTTCTTGGCTGACAAAGTATCTTCCCACCAGTGACCTCCCTTGTGTCTTCAGCTCAGTGAGTTCCCACAAAGTATTGCAATTTGACTCCTCAGAATTGGGAATAGGGATAATGGGAGCACATATTGCAAATTCTGTTTTGATAAATAGATAGGATTTTTCTCCCTAGAATAGGGTTGACAAATTACTAGTTTTTTTCCAAGTGTTTCAATGATTTCACTGCTTTATTGCTATCAGCTATGATGAAAGCCAGGTCCTTGGTTTACTTGACCACTTTTGAAAATGAGCCTACTTTCAATTTTTCTGGTAAGACTTCTTTGGAGGTTTTGTGTCTTTCGCTTGGTCCTGTGCTGCTGATGGAGAATTGGACATTCTGATCAGGTATAGTAAAAGTGACGTTGAGCTCATGCCTAATCTTTCAGAATTTTCTGGTGCACAGTTTTCAGGTAGATAGTGAATAGTCAGTTAGGATTATTTCCTCCTCGAAGAACTACATTAATAAATTAGGAATCTGTAAGTGATCTCCACAGAAACAAGAAATCCACTCCACAATACAGGCTGTTTGAAGATGGTGTCTCAATATCTGTGTTTTCTTTTGGACTCTGAAGAACCTTCATGGGAAAAGAGACTTCACTAATGTTGTTATTAAGGATTTTATTCTCTCCTCCTTTAAAAAAAAAAAAAAAAGAAATTTTCCTGATCAGAAATAATTTCACAGAAGACAAACTTCCCTTCAGCACTTAGCAGATTTAGGTACCACTTATGGAGACAGAAGAGTTAATGGAAGAATGAACTCCATTCTAAGAAAGGCTACTGTAGCTATTACATGTACCATTTCTCTGATCACCCAAGGAACTATGTAGATTTCATTAGAAAAAAGAACATTTTAGCTTTGGATAGGCAAGCAGTTTTTTGGATAGGCACACATTATTTTAAAGCAATGATTTAATTTCTGTAACATTCAACCAGCCATTCCAGATCCAGAGGCAACACTGCTTGCTTCAGTAGGCAGGTGATGATCAGAACCATTTAATATCCATTGAAATAAATATTGAGGTAGAATCAGGAATCCTTTCATGCCTCAACATTTGATTGTTACTATTATCCAGGGGAGAAAATTTTTAAGAAAAAAAATCAGGTAAAAATGGATGGTGTGTCTGGTACTGAACTGTAACAAAGAGAGTCAAGTAAAGGAATTTGTTAAATAAGAAGTACAGTATTTATTCTGAGGCTGTCTGATGACCGTGTCTGAAGTGATCACAAGGAGGCAATCTGGACATTTAAACAAAATAAAAATGGCTGAGTCAGATGATTCACGGGAACTGTTTGCTCTCCTATTAGTCTGTGGCCAAGGCAAAGCATTGGATGTAACTTGTTTCCCTGCAGAAAGGAGCAAACCAGACAAAGGTCTGCTCCAGATGACCTGCAGTTCCTCTGCAGTTCCTCTGCAGTTCCTCTGGCAGAAGGCTCAGAAGCAGCAGGTGAGCACTGTTTACATTTATCGATGGAGGGTCCTGATCCTGGTTTTCATGTGTCATGATAAAGTGGTGGAGACAGTAAAACCTCAGCCTGCCGAGCTGTGAACCCTCATGGAGGTTAATTTTGTGCTCAATACAGAACACCAGTGATAATGCACTCTATGACATGTAATCGAAATTTCAGGGAAATGGATGAGGTGTAGACTACAGCTGCTCAAACCTGTTGGAATTATTCTTTTCCAAATGCAATCAGGCTCTCTGCTGAGAGTCTGATTCACAACATCCTCAATGTGATTCAAGTGTTTAGGTTTCTTGTATTCTAAGGATAAGGTTTTGTGTGAAGTATGGGAAAACAAGGAGCATGAGACACAAATGTCAGCTGTAACAGTGCCTGGCTGTAGAAAAATTAACGCTGTGTTAGAATTTTAATTCCTTCCTGAGTGAATTAGTCAAATTCAGGCCTACTGGAAAGAAGGTAGAAATTAAATTTCTGATGCAGATATGCTCCTGTCAACATCATACACATGGGGAAAATATGAAGTAGTATGGATTTGAGCTTTAATTAATTATATTTCAGCATAATTGCAAATATGAACTGGCTGAGGTATAATATTTCATCAAGAAATGCCCTTACAGTTTACTACAGCAGATAATATATTTTCTACCCCTATTTTTAAATCAGTTTTCTGAACAGGGGAGGCGTTTTGGTATATTTCTTGGCATAAGTGATTTTCAGTTTGTTTTTTTTTCTGATCAAGCTTGAACTCTCCTACAAAACAAAACCCAAAATGTTTCTTACTATTACAGTTTCCCCCAGATTCAGTAACTTGTGCTTCTGCTTTGTCTAACTGGTCAGCACCACCACACAGGAGAACTTAAGCATGGTCCTAAGTGGTTAAAAGTGCTCGACTTTAACATCCAGAGGAAGAGATCTAGAGGCAGTTCTGGTTAATAGCTAAATATTACCTGGATCATCTATATGCTGAGTCTGCACAGAACCCTGTTGCTAAGTATTCTTATGATGCAAAGCATGTAAAATAGTTTTCTTTTTTTCCTGATCCTGGAAGGTTGTATTAAAAAAAAAAATCTCATTAATAAATGAGAGTCAGAACTGGTGTTGGAAATGGTGGGATTGAATTAGCAGCATTGGAATTAATGATGAAGCCTACCCAGACATGGGGGAAGGAGCAACTGAACTGAACAGCTGGAACACTTTTCTTGGGAAAACCCTGCTGTAAATCTAGCCAAAAAATGATATACTTCAATCCTGCAGTTTATCAGGTCACTACCATATAGCCACCTCATTGTGATTATGCATGAAAGCATGAAAAAATGTAAAAAAATTACTCTGTTACAGAATTGTTCTCTTTAGCCCATCTCCATTAGCTTGGAATAGGATTTTTCTAGAGAACAGCTCCTTAAGTTCTTGAATGCTGTACAGAAATATGTCAATCAATTTTTTTTGCTTTCAAAAATAAAGTGAAATGGAGATTCTACATGCCCATAATTTCTCATTTAAATGAATACGACCCATAAGCTTTCATATTTTTATTACTGATTTACTGCCTAAATTATCAGCTGTTAGAAAGTTGTTGTTGCTGTCCTGTATTGTTAAACCAAATTACTTCTGTAGGACTCATTCTGTTGTCTGTATCCACACCAGAAATTCAGTGGCATGGCTGACTTCTTTGCTAGTATTTCAATGAAGCAAGTTTTAATTACAGCTTCTCTCTTTTGCCTTCTGCACCAGCAAGACTCTTTGGTACACCTTGTCCCCAGAAATGTTCTAGGGAAATGTAACATGATTTTCCTCTGTTTTAATGAGGGCTTAATTGTGCAAGGGTAAATAACTTAATTGCTTAGTTAGCAAAGCCTAAATCAACGGTGATGCTGCTGCATGGTTCTATTCTGTGTTCCAATCTGTAACTCATTTTCCCTATGACTCAGAAAGCCACTAATTCTAAGGAAAATAGTTCTTTAACAGGATTTAGTATTTTAAATAGATTTTTTTTTTCTATTAGCATGTTTAAAACTGCAGTGGTTAACCTGAAAACCTGACTCAGCCGTGGGACAGTGTGACAGTTTGTGACAAGAGGGTTGTGCCACGCACAACAGAAGATTGTCACCACGTGGTCCTGGCACAAATTCTGTGTGCAGCTGGGGGTTCTCTTTATAGAGAGTGCAGACTAATTTGTTGTTTGCTCAAGATGATGAGGCAATAGCAGGACCATTTGTTTGGATCATTATGATTTCCAAATCATAATTCATTACTGAATTTTTAAAAAGAAGTTTGTCTGTCCCACAACCTATTACTGTTAGGGATTTTGTTGTTGTTGTTTAGGGTTTGGTTTTTGTTAGGTTTTTATTTTGTTTGTTTTTTTTTTAAATGCTGGCTCAGTTAGAAAAACTTTTCTGTCTTCATGGATTCAGCTACAATTTATCTGCTCCCCAAAAAGGTAACATACATCTTATGAAGGCATTAACAACTCATGGATATGGCCTTGCTGGGATAACAGGTGACTCTGAATATACCCAAACTGCTACAGAGCTAATCAGGGCCTCAGCAACTTGCCTCCAGACTTTATTGTGTTGTCTATATGCCTCGTCAAACACAAGGGCTGAGAACTTAAGCAAAACTTTAAATAACACTTGCTGTAAACAGGTGATGAAAAATATCAGATCATAATGAATTTCATCCAAGAGTAGGTTCTGGCAAACAAAGGACACTGAGCTCAATGATCTTACAAACCTCTGAATCACTCTGGGCTATTATTTTTAAATACTGTACATTGCTTACGATATGTGTTCCTCTGGCTGTGACATTTACTGTGGGTACTGGCCTTGCTGGGATATTCTGTTTTCACATTCAAATCGTGAAAAATTTTTTTTCAAAGCAAAACATGGAGATTTGCAAACTGTAACTTTTCCTGGCCTTTGGTCATTGAAGGTATCATGAAAGAGTCAGTGGTCTCATGAGGCCATAAGTTCTCCATTTGTATTTATTTCATTCAAGTATGGAATTTGTAGAAGAGTTAATGCTCATTGATCTGTATAAAGTATGATGTTTTCATGGGATGTTCAGTCCCAGATTAGCTTGGGACTTAATAGTTCAGTAAAAATAAAACCCCATGATTTCATTCATTCTGATGAATCAGTCAATACATCTGAAAAATAGAGCTTTCAAGGAAATATATTTCACATAATATACTCAATAAACAAAAAATAGCCAATTTTAAATTAACATGCTCTAAGAAAAAAATAGAAGTTCTGTAATCAGTCTAAAAGTGTAATATTGTTATGGGTGATTATATATTCCTAATTTAGGATGTAGTTGTTATTCTTTAAGAAACAGATCTTTAAAAACTGATAGTGTTTATTTTTAAGAAGTAGGAAACATTAAGTAAAAATATTTTCTTTTCAGGCATTGAAATTTCTTTTCCTGTCTTTCATAGCTTGCATAACTTCCCAAAAACTCCAGTGGCCGTGTTACCACTATGAACCACAATGTCTTTCTATAAATGTTACCTTTCCATTCTCATATGAAAAGCAAATCTATTCATGCAAATCTTACCTGCCATGATTCACTAGCTCTTTTTTTTTTCTTTTTCTCCTGGCCTTTAAGATGAAAATAATAATATAAATGCAAAAAAAGCAAAATAAAGAAAACCCCAACCAAACAATAAATCACCTCTCCCAGTATAAAAAAAAAAAAATTAAATAAATTGAAAAAACACTGAAATGAAATTTATGTGGTTGAACTGGGCTGTCAGGTTTGGCTCTCCTGTTCAGTGTTGCATCACCACCTCACCAGAACACATCACAGCTGCCCACCTCTCATCTTTACTACATTCTTCTGATATTTTCCATTGCTCAATCTAGTCCAGTTAGCATTCGTTTTGTCTGCCTGGGCTTCACACTTAACATTTTCTTTCTTGTTTTTGGTATTTATTCTCATGTAGAATATAATTTCTTCTCTCACCTAATTTCTGCTTAGTCAGGCTTGATTAATTTACAGCATTCCCTCAAAATTCACATTTTTCATTCCAACCCCTTAATCCTTACCCTTATTTAATTCTTTCCAAACTCTTTGTCATCTGTGGTAGCAAGGCAGAGCAATCTAAATTTTTCTAGATGTGAGGAAAATGCAACACATTTTGCTAGGTAATTCCTTTTTTATCAGCTTTTATCAGACATAATGGACGATCTTCAGAAGACCTCAGAAGAGAGTGCAAAACTAGCTGTGAAAGCTAAGACAAAACATAGGAAAGGCTGATTGTCTTGAAAATTAAATCAAAGGCTGGGAGCCCTTCAAACTGAAACACGGAGATTCCCTGGCAGTTTTTACTCCCCGAGTACAGCTCAGGTGCACCAGGAGCTGAAGCAGTAAGGGCTCAATGTTTACCCTTCACCCTAAGGGCTAAGTAACTGTCAGAAGGAAATAACTCTGATCTCACACAGGCAAATGAAAGTTAAAAAGGAAAGTAGAAGAACCAAAGCTGTTACTCAGGACGGGGTGAAATCTCCTCTTACGAATGTATTGATAGATGATTACTTAGGCAAATTTCTGCAGAAATGGTACTTCTCCAGCAGCCTTACAGACTCATCCTTTTAGTGCTTTTCTAACCCAAATCAGGCCACTCAATGGCTGTCTTGTTTCCACTGTAGTGCTACACAGTGCTGGTATTATGGATTAATTTTGTACCTTTTTTTTCATTTTACTTCTGCAAGTAAAATGTTTTTTACTGTTTTACCTCTACTAAGTAAACAGCCCTGCCTAGTCCAGTTTCCCGAGCTAGAAAGCAGAAGTCTGATGCATAATTTCTTGGTTTACTATTAACTAGCTATAACCCCAGGCAATCAGAATGTTAAAATGCTATTAATTGCTTTGTTACTAATTAGAGATTAAAAAAAATAAGTCCTTCTCATGGTTTTACAACCTGTAGTGTTACTCATGGATTCACAGCTGCTAAAGAAGGCCCAGTTATTAATTCTTTAAAAGTCAGAAGTCAGACTCACTCTTTCTGTGCTTGCTCTCACTTATACCTATGCACAAACAAATGTTGCTGGCCTCTAAAAACCTTTAGGACACTTTTTGTTCTGAGTACATGAAGCCAAACTTTCTCATCAAGCACCTGTACCTGGAGAGTGTGGCTGCAAATCTGTGGCTCACAGATGTTTTATCTCTGCCCCTGGATCTTCACAGGCACATGGGCCCTACTCAATCCTTGCACCTGAAATTTGCTCTGTCAATCCGCTCATGTGGAGGTTCCTTGCTGAACTTGAGCATTTCCTTTGTCCCTTTGCCCATCAGAAAACGAAGGCAAAGAAAATCAGTGTGTTGACATGTACAGCACATGAATTCCCCTTTGCTCTCTTCCTTCACAAGCTCTCAGGCTTTGACACTTTGGTTCCTCTCCAAACATCTTCTTGTTCTTCTCTCCTCTCTCCTGTGACACTCCACTAATGCAATTACTGAAAATACCATTATCTTTCATTAGCTCTCTGCTTATCAAATCCTACTGTTTATCAAGGGTAACTGGCTTACTGAGATTTCATGGGAAATTTTTCTGCTTGGCTTAAGGCTATAACTCTACAGATTGTATTAATTTAGTAAGAGCTGAATGGTTACATGGCTGTCTATCACATTAATATACTCTAATTAAGGATATAAACTTGTTTACCAGCTTTCTTTAGCACAGATATTACTTGAGGTAAGCCAACACTCTGAGAATTACTTATAAAAAAAAATTAGATCATTCTTAATTAAATCTCTCCACAGAGAGATCTCTTCACATCATAAATGAGTGCTCTTTCTTTTCATTAAGATGAATTTATTTCTTCATCAAAAAATTATCTTCTGCCAGGAAATTCAAACACTTTCACTTAGTTGAAAGCCTTGAGGCTGAGTTCCTGCTTCTGGTTGTGGTTTGTTGTTGAGTCTAAAGTTCCCACTTTGTTGTAAGATAGTAGAGATTCTCAGGAAAAAATAACATTGTGAAAACATGAAGCTTTTTCTAAAATTAGATTTGCTTGCCTATGCTGTTGTTTTACTCTAATTTCATTTCGTTTACTTTGGTACATCATAAAAATTTATTTCTCCCCACTTTTAGATGATAAGACATTCAGATAAGTTTTTATTATTCATCTGGAGCAATCACATATTTTTGCATCCCTAACGGTCTCTAGCTGTGGTGGCATGGCTCAGGGAGAGAACTGTTCATTTGAAATGCACTCACTGGCTCTTCTGGGGCTGCTTTTTCTGTTAAGCAGCTGCCATTTACTTTGTTTGTAGCCCAAAGCCTCATGATGTTACTTGAAATCTTCCTACTGCTTTTTAATGGACTTTGGATTTATATTTTATGATATACTTAAAGAATAACACTGAAGTAGTTTTACTTTGAAATATGAAAAATGATAAGAGGACAATCAGAGGATTGTCCAGAAATATCAGAAAACCAAATGAACCTTCCTACTTAGCAGGATATATTAGAATAGGATGGAATGGAATATTTCAGTAGAATAGAACAGAATGGAACAGAAGCTGGAAGGGGCATAAAGTGATTATCTAGTCCAACTGCCTGATCATTTCAGGACTGACCAAGTTCAAGCATGTTTTTAAGGATGTTTCCAAATGACTCTTAAATATTGACAAGCTTGGGGTATCAACCACTGCTTGAAGAATAAATAAATATAATAGGTTAGGACAATTTGAAGGAAACGATTTCTTTATTTAATTTGACTAGAGCAGACTGATTGAAAAGAATACTTGATGAAAGACTTCTTCTGGTTTCTTTTTGCAGTGTCTCCATCCTGGAGAATGGAAGAAGAGAAAAGGAGATACTATGAAGTTAAAAGGAGTTAATTTAGTATCATTTTGTAGGATGTTTGTTCTTATGTCTCCAAATACTAAAGAGGTGAGTCATAAAAGAGAACATTTTGTCCCACATATTTAAAATGAAAGAAAATTACATTTTTATTGTTATGTGTAGAACTGTACTTCCACTCCTGATTAAGCTCATTTACTACAAATTAACCCATCCTAAACAGGCAAGAGTCAGTCAGTAATGGCAATATATGTCTCCTCTGGCCTTTTAAAAATTTGGGTCTATGGTAGTACAAAAATTGTATACTTTATATAATCATAAAGGAGGCAACCCTTGGTTCTGAAACGTGAAATGGAACTTTAAAAAATATGTTAAAAAAAGTTTGATCTGCTATTCATTAGTTAGATAAATGGGTACAGAACTACTACATAAAACTTCTTATAAATTTTTGAAGGGAATGCTTTCAAATTCATAGGTTTATAGGAAGAACATCCTCAGTGATACACCTGCTATACAATCACATTGCTATTATTCTATTCCTCTTCCCTCATTTCTAAGGGCTGTACTTGTACAAAGTCATGCATAAAGCTGCACATAAACAAGAATCAAACCACACTCAGAAGGATCCTGATCATCTCCCATGTATGTCTTGTAGCGTCGTACCAGAAAGAAAAAAGGGTTGAAGAAAGTACCAGATATACAAGGTAAATGAAGAAGAAGGGAGGGGAATTATTGTCCTGCAGTTCTTTCTGATGCAGCCAAATTAGTCACTATTTGTAGTAATCAGATAATTTTAGAGTAACAGTAAGATGAAAGTGATGATTAAGATGAAAGTGTATCTCTTAGCAGGAATAAATGCAAATCAATAAACTGATGTAATGAAGGTTTCAGTAGCCACTGCTAATATTTAGCATGGGTTGTCATGTTCCATTAGGGAATCATTTGACCAATATGCAGCATCTTAATTTTTACGCTTATGGAAACATTGCTCAGAACAAATGTGAATAAGGCAGTATAGAATCAAAGTTTTTTTTGTTGTTGTATTGAATATCCTGGCAGATTGCAAATATTCTGACAGACTGGAAACTTCTGGGTTTAGTAATTTTTTTCCTTTTGGAAGTTTCGTCTGTGTCTTTGATAGCTGGATGATGGATACTTGAGCTCTCTCCTCTGCTAACAGAGTTGGCAATGATGACTCAGTCAAATTTGGCTGTTTCAGCAGTTTAGCAGTTTAGTTTTGGGTTTGCCTATCCAGGAATTGCTTTGCAGGTCTGCTGGTATCTCAGAAACAATCCGTACTATCAATAGCACCATCAGCCATCTGATGATCAATTCCTTGGTTAAAGGATTGTCTCTGAATGGACTTCTTGGACTCTTCTTGTGAGAGCACATTAAAACAGAAAATCTGTCTTTGCTCTTTCTAGTGAAAAGAACTACAATGCAAATATGAATGTCACAAATTATAGCAAACCTCTGTGTCCCCTCTCCTACCTCCAAACCTCACCAGGGAAATTGAGAATATTTCCTCTTTGTTCTGTCTACAGCAACTCTTACCTCATTTGCCAGGAGCTGTGTCTCACTATCAAGAAGCAAAGAATTTAACTTCCTTGCTGATAGGGATGTTTAGAAAATAAAACCCCATTATCCACAGCTGTACTTCCACTAAGAGCAAACAGTCCCTTTTTAGATATCAGCAGGTGGAAATCTCAGCAGAAAGATGCATGTTTGTTGTTATGACTCCTGATGACCTTTCTTGGTTTTGTTTCACTCTGATAGTGAATGCTTACTGGCACTCCTGAACTGATCTGGGGCTTGTTGCAAAACACCATTAATTTATATTTAACTACCTAGGAATTTCCTCCTTTAGCTGCATTGGCCAGTGTCCCAATTCAGGCAGTACATAAGCCACAAATTGTGACTGTTTTACTGCTTCATGGTGAGGTATGAAGGTCAGAGTGGTGGTTATCGGAATGACAAAGCCATGGCTGAGCTGTCTGCATTCTGCTGAACCACACTTTTTTTAACTTGGTGAATTGTCTTCACATATTTTAAAATGCGTATTTTGAATATGACAGGATACAGCAAGTATTTTATCCACCCTCCTCAAGAATCAAGCAAACCCAGGATCCTGAGACCAGATCTTTAAGGAGACATATTCCAACTTCCATTACTTGTTCAGATACCTACACAGTCTAACTGCACACCAGTATGATCATGCATTTTTTCTTAAAAAATCTATTTCCTAGCTTGGGCAGGAACTTACTGTTTTGTCTTAGCACTATCAAGCGAGGACCTTGAGGATACAAAACTTTCACATAACGCTTTTAAGAAAGCTTTATTTGCTTATTTAGATGAGCCTTCAAAAACCTAAGAATTTGTGACATCCTTTATTGTGCACTCACTGCCATTTAACAATGTACATGATCACCTTCCACATTACTGACCTAATTTTCTGATTGCATTTTCCAGACAGGAGGTGTAATTAATTTCTAACGTAAAATTAGCCCTTATCAGTCTTAACTGTTTAATGAAATGAGACTACTAATTTTCCTTCACTTCTATGTGATTTAAAATCAGTCTCTGAAAATCTGCTGCAAAAGCAAGTTAATAACCTTAAAAAAGACATGGACGTAATTCCTCATTTCATAATGTGAATACTAAAAAAACACCACTAAAAATACAAGAAGAATTAGTAATGCTGGTGTTCTTAACAAGTGACTCAGATTTTCCAAGACTGTAATTTTTCATCTCTGTGTTTCTGCTGTTTGACTATTGCTTACTTCAGAACAGAGCAAACCTCTGCCCAACCTCTCAGCATCGGTTATTGACCTTTCAAAACTCATCATGTGCATTAATTTAATTTTTTTTCTCAGCCATATAATACTTAGAATGGTATGTATGCATCAAAAAATGTACAATCTTTCAGATGTAAATCCCACCTACTCTAAATCTCCTTTTGTACCTTCATTTGGATATCAGCTTTTTCACTTGATTAGCTCATTCATCTTGTATAGTTGGACCTTTGATAGAAGTTGCTCTTTGGGGGTGACAGGGATAACACCAATTCCTCAGGAGAAGGAAGTCCTGAAGGATTGCTAATTTTGAAGAAATGGAAGGCAGTAACTCTAGCCCTCCATGGGAATGGGTATTGTCAATGTCTGTGGCCTCAGAAGTCCTTTTTGTCTCAAACAATTATGGGCTGAACAACGTGGCATTTAACTGAAGGATTTTCACTGACAGTTTTATTTGACTGAGGTGCCCAAAATCTGATCCTGTATTAATAATTTCCCTCTATAGTTATTTTGATTTACTACTTTTGTCTCCAAAATATAGAGGCTTTTATATCACTGCTATTTCACTAAATGGAAAGATGACACTTACTGTTGTTATGTACAAAAAGGAAAAGTTTTCCAATGTTTTGCCGCAAGAACTGTGAATATAATAAAAGTATATAGTAACTGTCATTGAAGGCCACACAAGAAATTTATGCGTGGATGAAAAAGGAGAAAGAGATATTGTTTTTATTTGCATTCTACCAACTTTGTTGTTGCTGCTGAAATGCCTACCTGTTCATTTACAGCAAGGTTGCTTGGAGCTGGTATTAAAATTAGTGCAACACTCGAGGATGTTCCTGGATTTGTAGCAGAAGGCTTTGAGGATTTGATTACTGTACACTTCATTTGCCAACCAGCAACCTGCTTCCCCATCCAGAAGTTTTTTTACATTTTCTTTCCACTGTTTGGTAACCAATGGGTTACTCCAATTGTCACAGGACGAGAGATGTCTTTTTACCTCTGTATCTCTTTCTCTCTCAGTATGTTTAACTATTGCTTTTGAATTTAAACCCATTGAATGCAAGCAGGGAATGCTGGTTTCTTTATTCAAGTTGAAACTTGTGGCAGAAAGAGTATTTGTCTTCCTGATTCTTGGAGTATCCAGGAGTCAAGGGTTTTGCAACAAACACAAGGAGCGCAACGCATTAAGAAGTGCTGAAGTCAGTGAGCCAAGCCAAGCCAAGGCAGCACCTCAGTTCTTCAGTCTTTTGCAGTCTTTGAACAGCCAGAGTGACAAAGCCTCTAGGAAACACTTCATTGTGCCTCCTGCACCTACAGCTTTTCTTCTCAGACAGGAAAAGGAGCTCAATCAAACCCAGCTCCATCATGGTTGACTGCCAAACTGTTGATGAGAGGAAGAGCCACTGCCCTGAGGAAAATTACATTAATCCTCCCTCTCCTTTCCCACAGTTCTTGCCCAGGTTTTGACCTGTGAAAAGACTGCTCCCCACTAAGAAAGCAGTGGCTGCACATTCAGGACCCACAGCAGAGGCTGTGATGGGACAATTTTGGCCACTCCCTCTGTTTTCATCCGTAATAGGAAATGAAAGGAGCTGACCATCGGTCAGTATGAAAAACTTACTTCTACTGGTGTCACTGCCAGTTTTCACCCCTCCAACACCTGAAATCTCCATCCTACTTAGCCATAATCCCACATACAAACGCACCCCATTCCAGAGAAGTCGTTGTGGAAGTTATTCTTGTATCAGGAGCACACAGACACGTAGAGGGCTGAGCCCCAGACCTACCTGTCCTGCGTACGCCAATGCTTCCCAAGCTGCTGCGTTGCTCACGGCACAAAACTGGGATGTGGCACTTTGTGCTCTTAGAGCTGTACAGGTGCAGGAGCACTCCCAATGCCTCTTGTCTGAAAAGCGAGATGGAGGCTCATATTTACTTTCCTAATGCTATTTCTTGCCTTTTTTCTCCATCTTTGCAGCAAATGAAATGCCACTCCCTCCTTTTGGCAGACTACTGCTTTACTCAGGATGCACTCCACAAGCCTGCCTGTCCCTGCCTTTCCCTAACTATAGTTTTAAAAGCACACTGAAACAGCTGTCTTGAGGTTTTTCTGTTCTTCTTCCCTTTGTCTTGATCTACCTGATAATGCTGTCTTAGCTTTTACCACCCACACTGCAATCTTGAAATATCAACTTCATTGCTTCTTTTCAAGCAAAATTGCTCCCCATTTCAGGATCTTTGGGGGGAGAAATCTGGCTAGGGAAGAAGGGCATGGAGCATGCTGTTTGTAGTTTGAGATCTCCATCTCCATTTATTCCTGGACAGGGGAACATAAACTCTTTTTTCTCTAAACTTTAATAGGTAATAATGTATTTTGAGATGTTTATATGATTTACTGCTGTCTTAAAAAAGAACGAATGGGAATTATATGTCCCAATCAGACCACATTGAGTATTTTTGGTCATTGTATGATAAAATGCCAGAATCTGACAAGCATTTTGAAGAAGAAAGCAATCATATGGTGCTTTTAACTGTTTATGCAAGTGACTTAAAACATTTGAATCTATTTGAAGAAATAGATTTAGCTGGCCTGTATTTCCTCACTGGTGGGTTAGAGAGAGAAAATTTATATCTACAGTATCCAAGATATGAAGGTAAGCAAAAACTGTAGAATATTCGAGAATTTTAAGTTTTAAGTAGTTGTCTTGTGGCACCGGGAGTAAGTACAGCTCAAGGCTATGTGTCAATGAAAACAAATCTAAGTTCTTCATCATTGCAGCCCATGACAAATTCCGTAATATTTTACAGTTTTGTTTTATAATTTGATGTTGATTTTATATTTTGGCTTATTTCTGTTGTAAGAGTTCTTAATAAAAGTTCCCATTCAGGCCTGTTTGGCAGTCCTAGACATTGATGGATGAAAGAACTTAAAAGTCATCTATATAACTTCAAGTTGTAACAGCTTGAGTGCATGATGGGAAACAAAGAACCTTTGAATTTCCAGACTTATCTGTCATATCATTAATGCCTCATCTGGATGTGTTCTCATCGTGTTTCTTCAGTGGAGAAATGGTCCAAAGAGAGCACTATTAGCTCTGCTTGACCAGGGAGGTGCAAGGGGCCGTGTGTCTGGTGATGTGCCCAGCTCCATCCCCGACAGTACCCCGGGGCTACCCCTTCCCGAGCTCCCTGCGAGCTGCAGAAGCGCGTAGTTGGAAGAAGCACGTGGAAGTGAAGAAGAGGTGCAGCTGGGACTGAGGACAGACGTGGCCTCTTGGTTGTTTCTCCAGCTGTGGCTGCAGCCTGGTGGGCAGGAGCTCGCCCTGCCAGGCTGGGGTGGCCGTGTCGCAGGTCGCTGTGCCGTGACACGGCAGCCGGACTCTCCCTGCCGGCACAGCGGGGCGGCCGCTCCGCGCTCCCGCTCGCACGGGGCAGAGCCGAGCGCTCCCGGCACCGCGGGGCGAGGTGACAGTGCCGCGCCCGGGGCATCGGAACCGCGGCCCCGCCGGGGACACGGGCNGGGTGCCCGTCTGTGTGCCCGTCTGTGTGTGCGCTCCCGCGTGTGCCCTCCCGTGTGTGCGCTCCCGTGTGTGCCCACCTGTGTGTGCCCTCCCGCGTGTCCCCATCTGTTCCCACCTGTGTGTCCCCACCTGTGTGTGCCCTCCCGTGTGTCCNCTGTGTGTCCCCGCCTGTGTGTGCGCTCCCGCGTGTCCCCACCCGTGTGTCCCCACCTGCGTGTGCCCACCCGTGTGTCCCCACCTGTGTGCCCTCCCTCGTGTCCCCACCTGCGTGTCCCCGCCTGTGTGCGCTCCCGTGCCCGCGGAGCCGCGCGGGGAGGTTGCGGTGCGCGGCTCCGCCCGAGGACTCCGCCGGCCGCGCTCCCTGGAGCGCTCCCGAGCGCTGGAGGTGCCTCTGGCTCCGGCGGGCCCCGTTCCCGAGGTAGCTCCGTAACCGGGAGGCTTCAGCGGCAATTTGTAATACGCGTTATTCACGCTTGCCTTTTTTAAAAATTTCCTACCTTTTTTTTTTTTGTTCCCCCTGCCTGGGAAAGTTTTGCTATTAGGAATGTCCTTGGAGTAAAGATGGGAGATAAACCGTAAAGTAACTTGAAGAATTGGTTTCTGAATTACGGCGTGTCTAAAAACAAAGTTTGTGCTTCAGCGAGGGCACTGGGAAGTTGAAGGCTTCAGTGCTGGTTAGGTTAAAGCTTTGAAACATAAAGTTGTGGGCGAAGAACTGTTTAGAAGATGCTAAGACATTGTTTTGAGAATAAATGTTTAGAAGTGGAGTGTGATTATGATCTCTAAATCCTCCAGTTTGCGTATTTCACTTTTGACTGTGGCTGGGCTGGTTAAATACTGTCATTCTAGGAGCTTCTTGCAAAAACGTTTTTTTAGTGTAGTTTAACCATCAGAATTGTTTCTCTTACTACCTGTACATAACCATTATATGTTATATACTATATACCACATGACCATTATATATTTTATACATTGTTTTGTACATATTATGCATGCAGAGACTCTAAATTTCCTGTAGGCTATATTTGCATTGTGTAATGCATGCAGATAATTGTTTCACTCTGTGAGTGATGGGCTGAAAATGTGATGCCATATCATATCACTCAGAAAACTGGAAAATTAGATTTGTACCACAGGCTAATATTATGGAATTTCTGCTTCAAATGCCATTTGAACAGTGGTATGCCTTTTACAGCGTTGTGTATATTTGTTTTTAATATTGCAGATGCCTTTTGATTGCAAGACTGCTGAAATGCTTTGAGGGCTGCATCTCCTTTCCTAACCATGAACAGTTCAAAATCACCAGGGCTGGCTGGATTTGGAGTCTTGAAAAACACAACGTGCCACACGGAGAAGAAGATTTCAGTTTTCTTTTCAATAATCTTCATGACGGCGGGGATTTTGTCCAACAGTCTTGCAATAGTAATTCTCATGAAGGCATACCAGAGATTCAGACAGAAATCAAAAGCCTCCTTTTTGCTTCTTGCCAGTGGTTTGGTTGTCACAGATCTCTTCGGTCACCTCATCAATGGAGCCATTGCAGTGTTTGTGTATGCATCAGACAAAGACTGGATTCGATTTAACCAGTCCAACATTCTTTGCAGTGTTTTTGGCATCTGCATGGTTTTCTTTGGTTTGTGCCCTCTCTTCCTGGGCAGTGTGATGGCTGTTGAACGGTGCATTGGAGTCACTAAGCCAATATTTCACTCTACAAAAATGACTTCTAGACATGTGAAAATGATGTTGACTATGGTATGTCTGTTTGCTGTTCTTATAGCTTTGCTGCCTATTCTTAGGTTTAGAGCCTACCAAATTCAAGCATCGAGGACCTGGTGCTTCTATAAAACAGAACATGTTGAGGACTGGGAAGACAGATTTTATCTCTTACTTTTTTCTTGCCTTGGGTTCCTGGCCCTTGCTATTTCATTCCTGTGCAATGCTGTCACAGGAATTACCCTCTTAAGAGTCAAATTTAAAAGTCAACAAAGACAAGGCAGATCTCATCATTTTGAAATGATCATTCAGCTCTTGGCTATAATGTGTGTTTCTTGCATTTGCTGGAGTCCATTCCTGGTAAGAACCTAATGTGTTTGCCAATGTTTAATGCACATCACTGTATAAAAGTTATACTTTTTTATCTGCAGGTTTTAAAGCACTTAAACTGCGATAACAGCTCCACTCACTCGATATTAATTTTATAGCATACTGCCCATAATGTATGTACCTATGCATCTATAAAAAACAGGTAGTTATTCTCCACTTCTGATCAATATTACACTATGCTAAATATACAGCGATTGTGAGGATTGTAATTCCAGTGCTGTAAAGCAGACAGTGATAGCAGAATCATAGCTAGAATCATTCAGAACAAATATTGAGCTCTTCCAAAAATTCAGTGAAATCTAGGATTGGGAAGTCTTTTTACTCTGTACAGTGTAAATAATTTTTAAATTTATGGCAGTCTGTTTGCTGTTACTTTAACAGTTTACTGCTACTTTTGAGCTGCGTTAGGGCAGATAACAGTTAAGAACCTAAAAATCCTCCCCTCCATTAACAGGGTGTTAAGGGCTTTGCTTCAGAGTGGTGTTGAAAAGCTGTGGTTGGCGTGGGTTGAAATCAACATTGGGTTTAGACCTAAGCAAGCGGGGTCTGTAATGTGGAGAGATGAACCAGGGCTGCTGTGGGCAGGTGGTGTAGGACTGTCCCTGCTGGACTCCCAGAGGCTCAGTGCCACTGCTGATAGTGCCTGCTCTGCCAGGGAGCAGGGTCAAATAAAGTGGGACTGTGACATGGGACAGAACTTGACAGATCCTATTGGATCATGGCATTATAAAGCTGATACTAGCTATGTCTCCTTTTAGTGCTGTAAACCTGTCTGAAGAAATTGAGGTTTTTTTGCTAGGGTCAGAGGGTTTAAATCACAAGTCATATGAAATCTTAATTTCTTCCCTAGAAACAGGGTCCTGTAGTTTTCCAGTGATATAAATTAGGGGCAATTTTGGTTTGAGGTAACAAATGCCGACATTTAAGTCTGGGATCTGTATCAGATCCAGCTATATCTCATCTGCTCACTGCTTATGGTAGAGTCTGAAGTTACCAGAATTAGTTCTAGATTAGATACTGACACTAGCCTCGCTGGAGCAGTTTGGTATTAAATGCAGGTAGCATTTAATTAATCCAGTATCACAGGCTTCAAGGACAAAATCTGCATGTAAATGGCTGCAATTACTGAAATGCACAAAACCTCTTTCACTTCTGTTCCAATCACACAGAATTCTTCTAGTCTTGCTCTGCAGCATAGTTTAAATTCATGTTGGCTTCTGTCAATGTCGTGGCTATAGTGTTTGGAGCATAAACAAAGTTGTCAGAGCAGTATAGCAAGTTTTGTAGGGAACTTCTTTACAGTTACTTCAGACACCATCTGAAGTTTGGGGCAAGCCACAGAATGGTTTTCAAGAAAAGCATCTCAGGTGATGACTTTACTTTCCATGAAAAAGCAGCATTATTATCCTCTGGTGACATTCATTTTCATATAAAATGATTGTTCTTAAAAGTAGGGATTAATTTGGTTTTTAAAAACCCCTGGGTGTCAAAAGAACTATAAACTTTTTTAGTTCAGCAGAGATACTTCATTTATTTAACACATTAGGGAACACTAAATTGCTATGGTTGTTCTTTTAGTGTTGGTAATTTTGTTATGCCATTAAATTTTAATATTGCTATATATTAAATATATATAAAATTATAATTTTAGAAATCGTGGCAATCTAATGAAATCACAGCACTACTTTTGTTAAAGTATTTAACTTCATCTAAATTGTAGTTGAAGATGAATTATTATTATAGAAGGAATTTTTTTCAGACCCTTTTTGGAGTTTGATGTTTGCATCAGCTTACAATACAGGCCAGTGAATGACTTCTTGCTTAATTTTGTACGTGGTATTTTTTGGGACTGTGTTGCAGAGGGGAGCTGGTACTCAAGGAATTCTGGGTCACTGGGTGGCAAATCTGATGCTGCTTTCTGTCTGACCCAGTTGTGTGATGCTTTGCCTCTGGATCTCTTTTGAAATGAGATGAGCCAAACTTACACCATAATCAGCCTGGTGTTATGGAAAATAGTTCTGCAATATGGACAAATTTAGGTTAGAAAGGAAGAGGGTTTTTTTTAAAAAAAAGGTAGGTGTAAGGTGGGATTAAATTCTTGAAACAAAGTTTCAAGGAAGTGAACAATTACTGTTTTAGCCAGAGAGGTTCACTCACTGGGAAATGCAATGGGATGGGGTCTTCTATAGGTATTTCCTTTCTTAGCTGTTAGGGTCATAGAGTTTATGTAAGTTCATTTGCTGATTTATTTACCCATCCCTTGTTTTGATAGCAACAGAATACAAACAGAATTACAAGTGTGGTGTTAATTTAGCAAGATTGTTTGGCCTGCAGTTGAATAAAGTTTTGTCAGGAATGTACTGCTCAAGTGCTACATTAAAGTGATCCAGGGTTTATCAAATTGTATGCTTTATGATTAATTGCTGATTCAAACCTGCTTGTCTGATAGATCTGAAAGGTCTCGTGGCTTTTAATTTGTGAAAAAAAAATGGTTTACATTCTATAATATAATCAGCATATACCAAAATGAGTATTTCTTGACATAAATATGAGCAGGTGTTCATAGGTGAAATTATCTGGAAAAGGACATAAATAATGCTTGTTCTGCAATCATTTGCTTCTTTATTTTCTCCAAGCTAAATCTAAAATTCAGAATTTGAAGTCTAGCCTTTGAATTGTGAGTTCTACCTATGTTCTCTATCCCAAAGAGTACACAGAACAAAATGTTTCGTGAGAGTCAATTGCCTCAAACTAAACCAAAGCGTTTAGAAACCAAACAAACTTCTGGAAGAGAAAGTGGAGAAAGGCAATGTGTTTTACAGCACATGTGGTTTGCAGATACAAGAGTTTGGATTCCTTTGTGTGATTCCCTATCTGAAGCAGGGTTTACTTTGTTTATTTCCCTTCTGTTTTCAATCTAGTCTGGTATATCCATTGACATATGTGTATGGCTACCATAATCAAGTCTATCCAATACTGTAATCCAAATGCAGATTTACCACATTATTAGGTTTTAAATTAATTTTATTTCTTTTCCAAGTGGAGTTGATATTCAGACTTTGTCACTGTCCTGTGATAATATCACTTTCAGATGTCATAAGAGTCACAAAACCCTGGATTGTCCTTTATGGTGTCTGGTGTGGAACTGAGCTTGGCTTCTGCATCTGCTCAGTGGTAGTGAAATTGTTTTGATGCCTATTTATATATGTGTGTAAATGTATATATAACTAACACTTAATATTATAAGTAATAATATATAGTATTGTAATCAATCACCACCTCTGTCTTAAGATTCCTGAAGATATGGAGTGTTTTTCAAAGGCAGAGCCCATGGCACGGCTCTTGTGGAGCTCTGCCTGCAGCTCTTGGACAGGGACCTCCTTCTGATTTCTTTTTTTCCTCTTGATTTCTTTCCCAAAGCTCCATCTCATCTGTTTTTCGAAAATAAGCAGCTTTTTCAAGTTTTCTGCCACTGTGAGAGAATCTTTCTTTCATGAAGTATGGGAATGAGAGGAGTTCCCTGCTCCTTCCCTTATGGGGGAACACTGATCTCCTTTTGAGCAGTTGAGAGTGGGAGAAAATTCACAAAAAAGCCCCAAACAAGTGAAATTCATGAGTTTTACAATAATATATGTAGTCGATGAGTTGCAGAGGCACATTTGTTCTGACAGTTCAAATAATTTTGCTTTGTGATGGGTAATTCCAGGTAAATATGTTCTGAAGACAGTAACATCATCTTCTCTGTATAGTTCTCATCCTTATACAAGAGCTTTAGCCCTTTGCTAAGAGTATGTTAATTTTGCTGGATGAATTTGGTCCCCAGAGGTTGGATTCCCAAAGCAAATAGTTGGGCAGGAGCATTTTGTGACAAGCACCTCTGATGAAATACATTGTTATATAAAGCTGTTTTTTGGCTGTGACTTGACATCTGGCGTGTCATGAAAGAGCTTGGTTTGGAGCTGTGTTTGTATGAGCAAATTCTGACATTGGTATGTCGTATTCTGTAGGACTCAAGGGATAAACATCTTATAAAATTTGTTTTTTTGGAGTAGCAAAGAGAACTTCCTGTAACTATGGACAGGAGAGCTTTATTTCAGAGTGAATTTATTTGCAGGGACAAATTATGATCTGGAGAAATCTGAACTTTTTCATGTATGAAACACAGCCCGAGAAAAATACTTTTACGTTCAAATTATTCTTGTTAAGATCTTTTTCCATGCAGTTAACTGATTAATTTCATTCCAGCTTTACCTCCCCTCTACTGCAGAAAATAGCTATTCCTGTTTTTTTTGGAAAGAGCTCTGTTTATTTCATATTAATAAATCAACTCTTATTCAGTTGCTTTTTTTTTTACTGCTTAGATTAATTTTTATCAGTCCCTTCTCATGTAATCCCTTCTCTTTCCAATTTGTTATGCTAAACGTGTCTCTCTGAACTCGCTCTGACTTTTTCTTGTCCTCAGATTGTCTCATGCAGTGAGGCTTGGTGGCTGCTTTTCCTGCACCTAGGGCTTGCAGTGTACTGAATCACTTCGACTCAGGAGCTGCTGGGGCTGGTCTGAGTGGTCCTTTCAGAGGATGTGCTCTGGAGCTGGTGAGAAGGGCAGTGATGTCCTAACAGGAGGCTTTTGTTGGAATGCCCTTACCCCGTCCCACCCTAGGTGCTCCACCAGCTGTTTTGGCTGCAGAGACAGGCTCACGGTTGGTATGTGCTGAAGGAGGTCAGTTTGTTGCAGGGTTTGCTGAAGGAGGTCAGTTTGTTGCAGGTTTTACACTAAGTAAGTTCTGGACCACATCGTTGTGTACAGTATAAGGTAGTTTGATGTACAGTATAAGGTAGTTTGATGTGCAAGGCAATCCTCTGTGCACCTCATTTGAGTATTTTTGCATGTGTAGCCTTGTGTACACTTTGCCAGGAGTTCATATCCGTGTTACTCTTGAAGTGTCTCCCTCTATTCTTGTTTTCTGTCTTCTTTAATAAGCTGGCAGTTTATATTTCTGTTACACTACCTGACGCTTATAAGTGCAATGGGCATCATGTATATGGGCTTGTTGTTTTATTAATGCTGTTTGTATGCCTTCATTGCTGGTTGTATTGTGCCTACAACAAAAGAGTTACTGAAAAATGTATCCCTTGTGCTCTTGTGACTGGTGATTTCTCATAATGAGAAGTGCAGCTGAGGAGAAGCAGGGAGATGTCCCAAGATGCAGGTCCATGCTCAGCCAGAGAGGACTCAGATCTCTCGGGGGGCTGGTCTGCAGAAGCCCATTATTGTCTTACTCTTTATTAGTCAAAGCTGCAGCCACCACGAGCTTGTTTTGCCTGCACAGGCACTGTCAACAAGGGAGAGTGATCTTTTCTTTTGAAAAAGAATGAATTAGGCTTGCAATTTCCGGTCCTGTGTTTCTGAAGAGTGAAGAAGGAGATACTCTTAAATATATTCAGCTAACCTTGCAGCTTTGAATGCTGTTGTGAACTTTCAGAGGGAAAAACAACACTTACCTGTCCTTTTCAGGGCTCAGATTTTAAAGAAGATAATCAGTGATAATTACTATGCTTGTGCTGGTTTTGCCATTGAGTTCTTGCTGGAAGGTCTGTCTGCTGACACCACACAAAGACAGGATGCCCTGTCAGCAGAGTGGTTTGTGCTGGGTCTGGGAACACCTCACACCCTGCCTGTGCTAGGGGAGCTGACCTGCCACAGGTCTCCCATGGGAAAACTCCTTGGATGCTGTCAGTGTGTCTTTGAGGGTGGGTGCAAACCCATTTTAGGAGCCCACTGCTGTCACAATGGTTTTAATAAATGTACCAGTTTCATGGGGAAAGGAAAAAAAGCTTTTGCCAGCAGCAAGCCCGCTAGATATGCCTGTTTGTCTCTAGTTGGAAGCATCAATACAGGGATAGTATTGATATTGATAGTATTGCAGGTAGTTACTTCTCTTTTTGACCTTGCTGTGTCAGAGGAGATCAGGAGTGTCAGTTTGAATGAATAAAATGCTCCCTAAATTCCTCTGAAAAGAAAAAATTCTCTAGTTTGATTGTCTTTTTGAGCTACATTAGAGAAAGAGCTCTCCCTCCTATCGTAGTCCTTTGATTGCCTGCTGAGTTTCTCAATACATCCATTAACTCTGTGCAAATTCAATTACTGTTCTTGCTTGATTTTCTCCTAGCGTCTGATAACTCAAGGTTAAACTACTGAAAGATTACTGTCATTGCTAATATTATGGCCCAAAAGGTATTTTGAAATAAATAACTCCTTTTATGGGTTAAGAGGAAAGAGAACACTCATTTTGATTGAGGTTTATGCTAGTCTCAAGACAGAAGTTTCTTTCCAGCTTAACTTCCCATGGAATAAGGTTTATTCAGCAACTCAGACAATTTGAGTGCGCTTTTCTTTGTCCCCATGAAAATACTCCTGGAGAGAATTTGCATGTGTTGGCAGTGAGAGTAACAGAGCTTAATTCAATGCATTTAAAAGTCCAATCCACCTACTGAGATGTGTTTCCATGATACTAGAAACCTTTGGATAAGATGTTCATACTTTTTTTAGTATTGGTTGTAGACAACTTTATTTTATTTTTTATTCTTAAGTGGCACAGCTCCCTAATTCCACCAGGTTAGATGAGAACTGGAATGAGATTAATTTTAGACTATACCTACCTAAAATGATACTGAATTTCAAAGGTACTGTTTTGGTGTTTAGAATTGGTCTGTTCCTATTTTCATCTTTTACAGTACATAGAGATCTTACAGGCCTTACCCTTTCTGAGAAATATGAATCATTTTAACAAAAATGTTTATAAGTGTGGGCCAGGGCGTAGTTTATCATAGAGTGCTTAGAAACTGTATTAATTGTGGCTATATTTGTAATTCAAGTGTTTACCTCCCTCTCACAGAAGTCAGGGAGCTGAGATACTCTTTCAACAGGACAGTGCTGGAGAAGAAATGGGCAGTGGTAATGATACAAACCAGGGAAGGAAGGAGGGCTGAGACTGACATATTGTCCTTTACCAGAGGCTTCTGGGGAAGCATAAATATAGTTTTTGTTATCTATGTTTACTTGTGCTGTTTGGAAAAATGTACGTAAAGCCTTTTCTGAAAATGCAGTGCTATCAGAATACAGTAAGATTGTTTGTTTTGGAGAGAAAAAGTAGGGAAAAAAAGTAGGTTTCCAGTTATGGAAGAACATGGCATTTTCAGAATAATGTGGTTCTGGTTTTCTTTCATAATTGTTTGCTTCTTGATTTTTAAATTTAGATGCTTTATACAGAATTAAACCATGAAGATCTATAAATTGAAGCACAATATTTTGTTTCAAATAGATGTCAGTGACTTTCACAGATTTTTTTTTTTTCAGTTTTGAAGTTGCCATCTCAAGAAATCAAATTCTGAAAACTTCACCAAAATAAATTTGCCATTCATAAACTTTCCTTGTTTATTTCACTTGGTTAGTTTTTTGGATTCTGTGTTTGATATTAAAAAGTAAGTCAGTATGACATTCATTCCATTGTTTGATATAAGAGAATTCTTCCTATTTCCTAGATATTACACTTATTCAGGCATTTCTTACTTGTCATACACTGTCATACACTGCATAACCATTTTTGGAAAATGTCATACATGGCATAACCATTTTTGGATGGTTATTTTAGGAAAGCTGTCTTTCCTGACTATCTAAACACTTTAAATGGTAAAATTGTTGTTGAAAACTCTCAGGGAGTAATACACTCACATGGAAAAACTCCAGAAAGTCCTTCATCCTCACCAGGTTTAATGACAGACATCAGGGTGTAACACACATTCATATATTCTGTGAGATAATTATTATGGTGTTAATTCACAATTTGAAGTGTGGCATGGTGCTTTCTAGTATAAGTTACGTGTCTCACTAGTGCTGTAGGATTTGTTAATGTCTGAGAGGAATTGCTGAGCTGCAGTTTGGGTTGCAGGCTCCCTGAGGACAGAGGTTCCCTGTGTGCCCAGCAGTGCAGAACACGGGTTCTGTGGGTGGGCTTCTGGAAGCAGCAGTGCTCAGGGAGCAGGGCACTGCAGGAGGGGCTCACACCAGTGACAGTGACATCTGTGCAATTGCGACTCAGTCTTTGGGATTCATTTTTGTATTGGGCGAAGTGAAACAGATGAATGGTGGAATGAACTGGAGCTGCTCTGTAGGTACTGTACTGTCTCCTCAAGGACTGCACTTACTGTCCAGGCAGAGCAGGAGTGCAGAGCAGCTCCTGAGCTTGCTCTCAGCTCCTCTGCTCAGTCAGAGCCACGTGCTGAAGGGCAGGTTTGAGTGGCATGAGGGCTGAGCTTCTACATGATTGCCCAAAGAAGGCTGAAGATGAACTTTCGTGTAAGGGATGTCCTGAACTGAGGTTTTTAAGATAATCAGGCCTCAATACTAAACTCACAGAAACCAAAGATTAATTGTCACTGGAGAATTGGAAGTTTATGACTGCTCTCCAGCTGGTTCCCCTCCTGCTGTGCTGGACCTTTGTGCTGCCCCTCCAGAGGTTTGGGCTCCCAAAGCTACAGGAGTGGGGTAGGATGGAAAGGATGTAGTGAATCTGCTCAGGAGTAACCTCGTGACCCGTGTTATGGCTGACATCAGGACATGAGCCTGTGGGGAGGAAGACTCTTGTGCTGGGAGGGATGTGACCACCTATATTCCATCTGCTTCACTGCATGGGGAAAGAGAAAGTGGAGCAGAAAGGAGCAGTGAGGAGGCTACCTGTAAGTGGTAGCAATTTGTTTTAGGATTTACAGTTCAATTTAGTGAATTGGAAATAAACTTGAATCCATATTTTACCAGAAGCATGCATTTGCAGAAATAACAAGAAATAAATCACTTTTAAATGGAGACTTGATTTTTCTCTTCCATCCTCCTCCTGAAAGGTGGTTGAGCTGTACAGCAGGCTCTTTCAATTTATTTGCCAACATAAAAGAAAAAGTAATTGCAAATTATATATTCCAACTTGGTAGATACATTGCTAATTCATTAGTCTTGATATTTCTGATCATAGCTGCTTAGTTTACTCCTCCAGAATGATACATAGAATAAGTCAGTTTAACAAAGGTGATCTAAAAAGAATAACATGAGAGCAATGCATCATGTCTTTTTTTATCTCCAGTCAGATTTTTCAAACACGGCAAATCAGATAGCAGCAGGTGATTAGGTGACTATGACTCCAGTCCATCTTCAACAAAGACAGGGTCACCAGGGGAGTTTTAAATAGAAATTAGGAAAACATATCTTCATTGAAAGGGTGATCAGGTGTTGGAATAGGCTGCCCAGGGAAGTGCTGGAATCACCATCCCTGAAAGCGTTCCAAAGGCACGTGGATCTGGCACTTGGTTATATGGAAAAGGTTTAGTGGTGCTGGGTTAATTGTTGGATTTGATGACCGTAGAGGTCTTTTCCAAACTTTTCAGCCTATTCTAAAGTCATGGATCTCTGCAGCTCCTCTTCCCCCCAGGCTGTCTGTATATTGCCTCTTTTTTTCTTCATTCAGACAGTTCCCTTCCTCCCCAGTATCATGTGTTATTTGTGATTCTTCCTTTGGCTATTTGTTGGGTATTAGTGAGAGAACTTCTGTCGCTCCTAAATAAATTAGAATATTTATTTAACCATTAAAAATGCGATTTTTTTTCCCAAATGAGTGTGAAAACCTGGAAAAGCAAACCAACAATAGAGAAGTAATAGGTCACTTCCAGGGTTTGAAGTTTTACCCAACTGACCCCAATGGAAGAATAAATGAATCCCAAATACGTATAGTCCTTGCGTCCCTAAATACTTAAGCATGGTCCTTATTATACATATTAGAAATACTCTATTGTTTTCTGGCCCTTAAAATTGTCCTGTAAAGCTTTTCTAGCATTGCTGGGTAAAGAATATTTTAATTTTATCTATAAAATTAATTTTTTTGTGCAGGAGATTTTTTGTTCTAGGCATTGTTCTTAGGCAGGAATACATTCCTCACGCTGTGGAAACAGGCTTTCTTGTAACTTTAAAACATGTAGCTCAGGAAACAGATTGTTTATTTGACTTTGGTATGGACGCTATGTCTTTTCATTATGAAGTGAGTCATCTACTGTTTCCAATGCTAGAATCTTTTCTATCCGTATCCACAGTGCTTTCTTCAAATGAGTTATCAATTAAGCTGTGAGAGTAATTACATTGCTGCCTGGTTGAACTAAAGTATTTCTTATTTTGATGGCAAGGAAAAGAACTAAAGAAAGAGGACTGTCAATCCAAGATAGAAATATTTGGATTATTTGGGAGAAACAAAGAGGTGACCTGGAACGTTTTATTCAAGCCCAAAATGAATTTAAAGCCGATGCAAAATAGTGTGTAAGGGGAAAGTTTACAGAAAACAAAAACTTCGCTTTCAGTTAATGTTTGCAAGTTCATGTGCACACACCTCCCACACCTCCCACACCTCCCTGCTGGTAATGAAGTGAAGCAGTGAAGCAGGTTTACTTCATAATTTCATTCCTGTCAACTTCAGTGAGAAATTGTCTGGTCACAGACTAAGCTGTGTCTGAGAAAGCAATATGAGAAAATACTTTTATTTGCTTTGTGAAAAACTTTGTGTTTTTCCTGTTTTCTCTATACTTTTTAGACTTTCTACACCCTTGAGCACTTTTAGCTCAACAATACCTTCAAAATGTTTATGAAATTCCTTTTTAAGCAAGGGAAATAGTGAGCCACTGGATCCACTCTTAATTTTTAGTGGCATTCTTATTTTATCACAGAAATACACGAGACAAAAGGAGACTCCCTTATTCTGCTGCTACTTCTCAAGGGCTGATCCTGCAAAATTTTACATAAGGAATTGTTACATACGCCCTTAAAAGTACCTTCTGGACTTTAACGTGACGGAAAGCTGGCTCATGTATTTTGTCGTCTACAATCCCCTTTTAAATTGACATTTTTTAATAAAATCACTATGCTCAGTTAAAATTTAATCGCTAAGATAAATGATCATCTGGTATATAAAAGTTGAAGATATAGTTAATGTTTTTGTTTTAGAAAGGGAAAGGAAAGCATTAGGGGAAAAACACGTTGCAGATCTAGAACATAAAAAGCATTATGTGGCATAAGTAGAACAGTGTGTGTAGTAACATTTTGATGGCAGAAGTGGTGCACTGCATATTGTTCTTGGAAGGTCTTGTTTTTACACTGACTTGCAGAATCACATAAAAAATAAAATGAAGCATACTCAGCTTTGTTGCAACAAATGCTTGGCTTGTATACTGCAAGATCAATATAGCAATGGTACAGGCAATTTGCTGTCAGTGTTTCTTTTTTAATAGCTCTACTTCAGAGATATAAAATGGTACATAAAATGTGAAGACACATGCATTTTTATTTCTTTCTTATGCTACTTTGCAAATCTATTTTCTTAAAGTCTATGTTTATAGAGTACAACAAAGTGTCATCTTGTACGATCCCTTGCCTGTTAGACTGAAGCTGCTTTTGTAACACAAAAAGTGAAAGTTCCAAAAACTCTAGAAATTCAAAATAAGTATATATTTTTTGTTTCTGTGGATTGGAACATAGTTAGTAAAGTTCTGCCTTGAAACCTCTGTGGTGTAGGAGAAGGGGATTTGCACCTCAGGGTTCGACATAGGCAGTAGTGACACAATATAAGTGTTTTGCAAATACTGAAAAATCCGTGGATTTTCTTCCATTAATGTAAATCCTTAGAATTGCTGATAAGAAAATCCAAAGGAAGAGGAAGAGGCTTGGGAGGGTCTGCAAGGTTCCCACAGGGAAATGGAGTCCGAAGGCTGAGCTGCAGAAGACAAGAATTTCCGATATTTGTCTTCTCTGCCTTCCATGTCAATCTCTTGGTGACTGGTTTTTATGCAGTTTCCTGAAGTCAAGGATAGAACCTGGATTTAGAGCCTGCGAGGTGAAATGCATCGAAGTCTCATTTTTGTCTTCTTCATAACTAGCCTTAAAGTCTGCTTCTTGTTTTGACTGGCTGTCCTTGAGTACTAACAGGAATGTGAGTAAGCAGCACAGCCTTTTAGCCTATTGGTTGTTCTCATGTAGATCCAATTGGAAAGAAAATTAAATTAGTGCTGTTTATGTTTGGAAAGTGGTGTGAAGCCTTGGAGCAATTTATTTGTTTATTGGCCTGAGGTTTGTCCCAAAGGGAAATGGTAATTCTCTGATGCTGTCTGCTAGGTGCAAAATTGAAGAAGTCAACAATTTCAAAATGTTTTAAAAAATTTTCCGTGAGACTTTCTGGATCTTGCAAAATGAGCTTTGGTTTTAATGAAGTTTAGAGTTGGACAAAAAGTATGTAGAAGTTTAAGTCCTTACTTGACATAAATTTGATTTCACTCTATATCTTTTTAGGGACACGGAATTCTCAGGTCTTTTCTTAAACCAGCAAGGACTAGTAAGAGTAACTTTATATTTTACTAGCAGGTACTCTTGGTTTAAAATTGCTTTTACAGTTATGCTTTTATAGTACCTTTCCTAAAAAAAGTTTGAATTGTCATAGTTACATCATGTGACACTTTCTTTTTCTTTCTTTGCAAACCAGGGAGACATACTACAGCTGTCTTCATATAAACAGTGTATAAATCAGCAAAGTGCTACTTGGATTCTTACATTTCTAAATAAGTTAGAAAATGTCATGAGTTACGTTTTTTATTTACCAGCTGGGGATTAATTTTTTGAGTCACACTGCTGAATCTGCATGAATATTAACTTTAGTTGTGGAGATCAAAGGCGGTTTTAGATATGATGCAATAGCGTTGCCTCTTCCCCACTTGTGTATTGCTGGCTACAGAGAACAGAATTCCTTTGTCATACCTGCCTGCTGGACCTGCAGGGAATGGAAAAAAGTGTTTGAATTGGTTTCTTACTTTGAACCAATTATTGACCACTGATACTCAAATAAGAAGAAAGGAAATGTTCTTTTTGTGCCTGTCAGGGTGGTCCTGCTCTCAAAAGTCCACTTGGCACTGCACCAAGTTCTGGTGGCAGTTTCTGAGCTGATGACTTGAACCATTTCAGTGACACAAATTTCCCACACCCAGGGAGCAGATACTGCAGGTTTTGCTTCAATGAAATCCTTTATTTACCAGCTGGTAGTGCATTAGTCCTTTTTATAATTTATGGTTTCAAACTGACTTTGGAACAGTATTTTAAGAATTTAAATTTAACTAAAACAAATCGACTATGAAAATGTGATAGAAATAATAATTTATATTAACTTCATTCCATTCCACCCCTCTTCCACTGAAGTTTAGGTTTTGTTCTGGAAGTCAGCAGATGCTTTTAGAAAGTAACCAGGACACAGTCTCCTCGTTGCAGTGTTGGTGCAGTTGATTTCAGTTGCTTGCAGTTTTCTTACATGATTTTTCAGAAAATGTGAAGTGCCCCCAGTACAGGGCAGTCTCTTTGGAGGAGTGAGAAACTCTCTCACTTCATATTCAGAGACAAGGTGATGGCAACATGTCCTGCTGCTCTGCCACAAGTGTTTTAGGGTAAAAATGCTCAAGCTCAGGGCTGCAGTGAGATTCTCTGTCTTAGTCTTTCTTTATGGAAATCTTGGCCTCTCAGAACTTCAAAAAGCTGGGGTATTATTTTATATTAGTTTTAGAGATACAAGAAAGAAAATATTTTTTAATTTCGGCATAATACTCCCAAATAATGTAAGTAATATGGTTAGGAAAATCTTATTTTATAAAACAAAATTTGTAGATAATTAGATTTTATCTTATTATTTCAATTCGAAGGACCCACAGCTGAGTTGCCTAAACATGTGACTGTGTATATAATCTCTACTTGCTCTGTGTGAGTTCAGATGTATCCTTTTTGGTATGTCTGATGTTCAGAAGAGGCAACTGAAATGTTCTGGATGAAGCTTCTCCAAGTGTCAGAATCCATAGATTATGTGTCAGTTTTCCTTGTTGTCCTGATTTACTTCATGCAAATCCTTAATCAAAGCAGAGTAAGTTTACGTTGAACAGCAAATGAATAGATTCACTTAGAGGTGATTGCTTCTAAATGCAAATTTAGAATCTCACAAGTGTTCTAGGTAACATGAGAAAATAAGTTTTACAAAACGTGGATGGAGCTACTTATTACCAACATCTACTGCTTGTTTTTCCGGACATGAAATTGCTTTGGCTTTGGCATTTATTAACTCCAGAGAATGTGAGAGAGGAACAACAAATGAATTTCTAAGTACATCAAGAAGCAGATTTGGAACCTGTATGCCTGTATTGAATCAAACCTGCTGCATGGGATAAGGACATTTGTCTGTGGGCTCTGTTGAGCTGTCGTTTGCTGCCCAGTCCTATTTGCAGAGTAAGGAGTATTCTGTCTGAGTTTGCTTTGTGGTATTGGACCTCTAATAAATAAAATGTAGACTGTCCTGAAAAAACAGCCGGTGCGAAGCCAAAGGAGCTGTCCAAGTTTGGGTGGGCTGCTGATGTCAGAGAGGAATGTGCCCGGTGCTTGTGGGGTGAACAGCAGATTCAGGGAACTGGCCTGTGTTTGTGTTGGCTTGGTGCTCAGACATTCCTCCTCCTCCTCCCCACACCAGTTCCCAGCTGTGCTCCTGCCAGCCCTGCCAGCTTCCTCAGCAATGTTCCGAGGGGCTTCCTTTGCTGCTCCCAGAAACACCATACAGAAACACTTGATCAGATGCTTCACCAAACAAGTTCAGTGTCCTTTTATGCATTCACTTTGTGCCATTCAAGTTTATACTCAGATGTGGTGACCTGCAAGTTATAGGTAGGGTCTGGAAATACATAGAAGCATTTAAAAGGAGTAAAATAGGTTTGCTGGAAGACTGAGCTTTAGTTTTCTATTCTTTTATTATTATTTTTTAGTTTTTCTGTTAAGTTTTTTTTCAGTGCATCTTTTTGAAACTACAGCCCTGCACTTGGACAGACTGACCCTACCTCTCATTGCCCAATAAATCAGTGTACTCACAGCATCAGTTGTAAAATATCCTGTTTCTTAGTTAAATAACTGCAGCACTTTAAAGGCTTTGGAACTAAAAGCCTTACACTGTTTCATCTTTCTACCAAAAAAGTCTTCATGTGGTTTTAACGTTAATAACAGGCAGAGATAATTTACCATCTTCTGGCAGATTCCTGGCTTGGCAGATGAGGCTTTCTTCACACAGGAACTCAGGTTACAAACCCCCAGTGGCAGCCAGCCTGTGAAGGAGGTCCCTGCAGGGCAGGAGTCCCACTGGGCTGGGTTTCCCTGGGGCTGTGTCTCACAGCCCAGCTCGTTGCTCTGCAGAGCAGGGAGGCCAGAGCCACAGCTTGCTGGGCTGGTGTGGCCCCTGGGTGTCCTCTGCCAGATGCTGTCCTGCCGAGCTGTTCTGGAATTCCACCATGTGGAATTATTGGCTCTGGTCGTGTTGCTGGTGGAGGTCTGTCCATGTGCAGCACCTCCAGAGGTGAATGGAACCCTCTGTGTCTCCACTGACAAGGGGAGGGATATCAGTGGCTATTGTCACCATGCCTTAAATTTTCCTTCAGACCTCTAAATCCTCTGGTGTCAATAAATTGTGTTCTGCTCCAGCAGAAAACATGTGAATCTTCTTGTTGAAATCAAGGTACTGTATTCCTTATGCAGCCTTTAATTAGGAAAAGGTGAAAAAATAAATAGCTTTTATAAAAATGTGCTGACCTACAAGTGGATTCTGTCCTTGAGAAAATCCTTTTGTGGAACAGTCTTGGCACGCTTTGTTAGATCAAATTCTGGATGAAGTTTTTACTTGTTGCTCAGATCAATCTCAGGTTGCCATCCTCTGCTTAAAGTTCAACAGAAGTAATTCAGCAGAGGCACATGTATGTCGTTTGTAAAACATTAGAGGATTTCTAGGGTGATAAATGTTATATGCCTGAAAGTATTTACATTGCAATTTGGGATGCACTGATGCTGTAGAGGTGTGAAGATTAGAGAAAATGTTGAAACGACTTAACTCTTTTACATGCTGTCTTGGTACATTTTTTAATGTACAATTTAAAAATACTTGATTTTCATGTAATTTAAATACTCTCTTGCTATATTTTTTGATGCATAATTCTAAAATACTCCCTTTTCAGGCGACAATGGCCAGAATTGGGATTAACGAGGGTCGCTCAAAGGAGACCTGTGAAACGATACTCTTTGCTCTCCGAATGGCCACGTGGAATCAGATTTTAGATCCCTGGGTGTACATTCTTCTCCGGAAGGCTGTTCTTAAAAACCTCTACAAGATCACAAGTGGATGTTGTGGTGTGCACGTCATAAACTTACACATGTGGGAACTCAGCTCCATCAAGAATTCTCTGAAGGTTGCAGCAATATCGGAGTCACCAGTAAGTTCCAAACAGATAAACCAACAGCCTCTCAGCTCTATGGGACAATAAAATGTAACTTGGTCTATGAAGAGGTGATGGAGGCAACGCTCCTACATGGGCAGTACCTTAAAATGAGTTCCAAGGCTCAGTGGTTTGGCATTTGTTTTAAATTGTGAGTGGTTGGCTATTGTTGCTTACCAGTTTGATATTGCTGCTCCAAAAGGTGTCCTTGAATGTTTTAATTCACTTTAGAATACATCCCTTCCAAAACTGGTAGTGGAATGTTAAATCATCTATATTTTTCCCTTCCATGTACTGAGGTTAAGCTCCTTATAACACTCCCCACCAAACCTTTCACCTTAACAGACTTCTTGCAAGTGCAAAAGTGATCTCCAGGGTGATTTTTAAAAGGGGTAGATTTTTTTCTACCAAAGATACCCCAGATCCTTTGCAGAGTCACTGTTTTCTAGAATAAAGTCAAGCATCCTTTCCATAAGGGTATTCTAGGTGTTGAATACCCTTGAATTGCTTCTAGGCATTGAATTTACCAGCTGTATGTGTAAAAGACATTTTGCTTATGCCCAGTTTATTAAATGATCCACTTTGCCTGGTTCATTGACTTGACCTCTTAATTATTTACTGTTCCATGAATTTTTGTGAGAGCTGCAAACTTCATCAGTGTTAGTGTTCCTTTCAAATCACTGACAAAACCTGAGGTTCCCTGTGGGAACACAGAAGCAGATGAGCTCAGCTTCCTTATAGTTATGTTTTGAGATGTACTGGTGAGCTTTTGGTCCTTTCAACACATTTTGTTGAAACTAACAGGCATAAAGCAGTGGTTAGTCTGTGAAAACAGTAGTTTTCCCCTCCTTCCCAAACTGAAGGATGGTTCTGGAAGCATTCCCCTAGTGCATGTACTGAAATACTCATGTGGTACATCGGCTTCAATTGTAAAAAGCCACATGTGTGTCGTGAAAATGTTTGTGACCAAATGAGCACCTCTGCAGGGAACTGCTTTGGGAGCAGGGTTTTGCTTGTGAAAGCAAACTGAATGCTCAGTTTTTGCAGGGTCTGTGTCTGAAGAGCTGAGAGCATTCAATATATTTGAAGGTACCAGAAAATTTTCAGGACAACTTCACACAGAAGGCCCTTCATCTTTAATGCTGCTAAAAGAAGCTTTGGTTTTTGTGACTGTGTGCTGTTCAGAAGCCAAAAATGAGAGATAATGTTTTAAGATAGGTCTATTTTATTTTTACCTATTTAACTTCAAATAACAGCATTAGTGAAGTGTTGGTATATTTGAACAAAGTAGTTAAAAACAGGTTCACTAAGAAGACAATTTGAGGGACCAAAACTATTCATCAAGTACAAATTCATGTTGTATGTGAGAATAGTTTATAAGTCAGCAAATGAAAACTCAAAAGGTTTAAGTATTTCTTTTTTTTAAAATTTTTTAAAGCTATTTCCTTTTTGTTTTAAAAAGGTGGAAAAATAAGTGGGTTAAATAACCCTGTAATGAAATGGCTTCATTTACCCTAAAGAATTTCTGTATGTGATTTTTTTTTCTCAGTTAGGGCTGATAAACTGTGGACAGATTTGATGCTAGTGTAAGTTCTGCACTATTGCGTCATGTGAGTTCTGCTGAAATCTGGAAGCATTTAGTCAGTGCTCAACTTGGCTTTTTCATTTTGTAGAATGTGATGTCAGTGTATCTGTTGACATAAATTATTTGTTCCTTATGGAAGATTGTTGTTTTAGCAGCTGCAAAATAATGTTGGTCCGTAAATTGTTGAGATATTTGATCGGTGAATGAAGCTTGAAAATGTTCCATTTTGTTATGTGAATGAATGTAGCTTGTGTAGTTCATTCTGGTTGACTTGTAAAACAACAAAGCAAAGTTTATATGTATATGTGATTTCTTATATTTTGTGTACTAATACACATTGAATGTAAATTGCAAAGCCTCATTAAAGTTATCAAACTGTATCCTGAGAGTTATAGTGTTTCTGTGTAACAAAAAAGATCCCAAGTTATTAAAAATAATGCTTATGACAAAAAAACCTCACACTGGATTCCAGCCAACCACTACCCTTCCCACGTGTGCTGTCAGATGTGAAGGCAGAGAGGAGGCCAGTGAGAATTCAGATGAGAGGCACCAGTGTTTGTACACTGTCACACCAGCAACCCAGGGAAGTTGGTGCTCTGAGGCAGACAAGGGCACGTTTTGATGACCCATGCTTAGAAAATGCAAGTAAAAGCAGAACTGAGGAAGTTTAGTGCTTGGGATGAAAATATTTTTATCCGAATATCTGCCTGTGTTTCACGTACACTATGAATCCTGAAAAAAATGTGAGTTTTGCTGTTAATATTTTGCCTTCCTCAGTGATGTGAGAACCTGCAGAGGCAGCTCAGGATACAGTCACCCAAGGACCTATTACCACTGAAAATGATTGGATTATCATTTCATTTCATCTCACAGAAGAGCCAGCAATGTGCTGTGTTGTATAATTAGCAAGTTATATGTTTTATGGAATATGAGATTATTAAAAAAACAGTGGGATGGCTTCACATTAGGATCTGAGTATTGTCCAGGCAGGGAGCAAAGGACAGGCTGCTTAGAGATGTGCTGATGATCTCTTTAGAGGTTGGCTAATGATGTGAGCAGTCATGAGCTGCCTATTTACTGCTGGCAATAATTAGTGCCTCCAGAGCAGGCAGGGGCAATAAGTGCTCTGGTGGGAAGAAAGTGAATCTCATTTCTGCCTAATGACCAAGGAAACCCTCAGGGTGGGAGAATATTTTAATCTAATTGGGATTTTAGGCAATGGCAGGCTATATAAGGAGGCACGTTATCCTAAAATGAGGGCCTAACCTGGGCTGAATCAACGTGCTGAAGGAAAGAAACCATCAGTAACCAGTTGTTCATCACAGGGATTATGCAAATACCTGTAGTTTGTTACCTGGATACAAAGATGGAGAGCAAGGTTCAAGGTCTTTTAGATGTGATTCTTGAGACAAAGGGTCCACCTTGTGTGTTTATTTTCAGATATCTGTATATTAACTGTTTTTATTAGTTTAGTCTGATACGTTAGCAACAATTTCAGGAACAGCAATATGTACCAGTTCTGTAGCCATGGTGATCCTTTAGGACAAGATGTTGGGACCTTTCAGATGTGCCTTACCTGCCAATGCACTGCTCCAGGATGTTACAGGTAACACAGCACTTCACTGAGTAATGGCATAGATTGGAATGAGATTTGATTTCTTGGGAAAAGCTCTCAAATGCCAAGGAATTTACAATGCCCGTGGTGACTTTTATTGGTTCCTTGAAAAGCCCCAGATGCTTTTCAATTTTAACTTCTGCAATCTGCCACCGTTAAAAATGGCAAAACTGGTCTTTCATTTCAGCAAACAATGATTTTCTGCTAAGGGTTTTTGCATTATATTGAGCGAAGTATTTACTCTTTGAGCAGACAATGTTTTCCTGCTGAATGTCAGTCAATTTTGGTACTAACTAGAAAATTTTAAAATACTAATAGTGTAATGCTGTTTCAAAAGTGAGATAAAAGAGGGGCTGTTTAAAATGCATTTTGTGTTCTTGAGATAACCCCAAGTTTACTACTATGGTGAGAAATAGCTGCAAGGAAAAAAACCAGTCATGAGTTCCAGTACCCCTTGGCCATCAGCTTGTATTGAGGGTGTATCTCAGGTCGAAAATATTGCCCATTAGTGCTGTGTTGATTGGCTCAGTAAAACATGCTTTGTATTCTCATAAAAATGACTTTTTAAAGGTGTGTTGTTCCTTACCAGTGGCTGCAGCAGTGTGGGGAGTGGTGGTGACAAGTGTTGTGTGTCTCACAAGTTCTTGTCTTGGACACTGGAGCTGGGCAAACAATGGGTAAAATACCATATTTGAATCTCTGCATGGAACAGCCACTATCACAGCTTCCTTTCTGGTGAACATGAAAACATCCAGTTGGATAATTTGGAGGCAGACCTTTTCATGTTCTAAACAGAATAATTCGGACTGTCAAGTAAACTGCTGTCTCTACACCAAAATGTTTGCAGTTGATTTTACTCAGTTGTTTTGGGACCCCATGCCCTTGGTGGGAGGAGGTCAGGCTAGTGAGCAGGATCTACACTTGCTTATCATTAGAGATCCTCAAATGTAACTCACAGGTTCTTTAACTCATACTTTTTTCAGACTTTCCAAGCTTTCCTGGTTATTAAATTAGGTCTCAGTTTTTTTTTGGTGAAGGCTGAAAGGCAATGACGGTTGCCAGTCTTTATCATCTTTTATTGGTTTGTCCTTGGAAAGTAGCAATCCATACTTTTTCTGGTTTTCAGTTCACTTTAAAAATGTCTGGGAAATCAAAACGGATTTGGAGTTTGAACCTTTTGTAGCTGGTGCTCTGCTTTTATGCAGATGGATGCAATACACATGTGGTCCACAGTTTCTGGCTCAAGTGCCTTGAATGCTATCTCTAAGTACAAAGTTTGTTAGTTTTTTTTTAGGGTATTTTTGTTCACTTAAGGGATGCCATAGGAAAAATTTCCATCCAGCTCCAGAGAAATGTAGAAGTGATTTATGTCTAGAAGAGGTAGGCGGTGCAATCAAGGAATAGATCTGCTGGAGGAAACAGGGATTTGAGCAGAGAGCCTGAAAATTATGCAAGCCCTAAACCATTCGGGTCTTACTACAAGTTATTCATAAGAAACAGAAAACAAACAAACATAATATTTGCAGCAAGTTACAGGAAAAATTATTAACACAAAAATGCCAAAGGTCAAGTCAATCACAGCTCTTTGCTGTAATAGATCTGACCCTCCTCGTGGGGGGGAAAGACTTCCTGTAAACACTTCAGCAACTCCAAGTGATGATGCTCTAAGAACAAACCCATTTGCTCTTCACTTGTCCCTTCCTACTGCCTCCTGTAAACAAAATGACGTCTCAAGTGATTGGACAATGGTTAGATATTAAAAATATAATTTCAAATTAAAAAATTTGTTTATAATTAGGGTAAGTTAAAGAGTGACATAGAAATACAAAAGACTTGGTTTCTTAGCAGCACATTCATGGAGTCTTTAAAAAAAAGTCCTGTGGTTCCAGGAATATAAACATGTATCTATCTAGCTGTTTAATTTCAGCACCATGGTTGCAAAATAAATACTTTCTACAGAAGTTTACAAAAATGAATCCATTTCAATTTTTTTTAAAAAAACCCAACCTACTTTCAGTAGGACGTTGACAAGTTAAAATACTTGAGGCAAAGAATTGTTACAGTAAAACATCTCTATGAAGCAGCTACCCTTCCCAGCAAAAGTTTATGTGTGTGTATTTACTTTCTGCTGAAGGCAGCAGCAGAAAAATACTTTAAATTCTATTGTGAATTATAAATAAGATATTTGTAATCTGAAACAATTTATTCATTGGATTGCATCTTTCAGTCCTATGTTTGCTTCAGACCTGCTGAAGGCAGAGCTGTGTGGAGGTGAGGGCTCCAGCAGGGGAATGTGGAACAGTCCATGCCAGAGCAGCCTGGTAGCCTAGAGTGGAACTTTTGCTATGGCACTTGGACAAATGAGAAAGTCTAAATTTAATTTCAGGATTCAAATTTCTTTTTATAATTCCTGACAAGCAGTGACCTCCAGGAATTTCTAGGATGCCCTAATTTTTATGCATGAAGTTCTCCAGGTGCCTGGAACACCACATGCTGTCTGCTGCTCCTGGTCTATGTGACACAGGCACAAGAGGAAGATGAAGAACACAGAACTTTACTCCATGACTGCCTGAAGCAATTCATCCCCTGCTTCCTAAAACAGTAATTTGACATTTTTCATCTCTGTTGAAGATATTCTGTTTTGTCTTTAAACTGAAAAAGGGTAGATTTAGATTAGATATTAGGAAGAAATTCTTTTCTGTGAGGGTGGCGAGACACTGGCACAGGTTGCCCAGAGAAGTTGTGGATGCCCCATCCTTGGAAGTGTTCAGGATCAGATTGGATAGGGTTCTGAGAAACCTGGTCTAGTGGAAGGTGGGCAGGGGGCTTATGTTTCTAAATTATTTCATGTTTCTTGCACAAATTCTCAGCCACGTGTCCCAAATCAGACGTGTTGTCAGTGCAGCGAATTCTAATCTGTGTTTGTGGTTGATAGAACAGGATTTCTTGTTGCTGTGCTTACTCTTTGACACACTTGTGCCTTCTGACAAAATCTTTGGTGCACTCTATATTTCTGATAAGTGAAGTTCTTTGTGGTTACCCTTCTTGCAGCTGTGTTGCCTGCAACCATGGGACTTCAGCAGTGATCCCCTTTAGTTTCAACTTTGAGTGGTCCAAACCAAACGACCCCTTTGATTATGCATCCTGAAACATTTAATAGAGCACATTAACACTGCTCCTTTATTGTTTTACGTCATTTCCTAGAAAAGAATGGTCACTTTTATGAGAATGTGATGGCAGTATCAAATTTTACACGATGTAAAATAAAGTATCTCCTTCAGATTTATCTCCTCCAAACACACCCATGTGTTACATGATTCTTTGCAAATACCTTTAACCTGGAGATACTTTTCACAGCTGTTCAGCAGTCTGTAGAATCAGAAATTTGCAGACTAATAGCATATGGAAGAACAATGGTAAAAGTTTTTTTGGGAAAAGCTGAAATGAAAACCCTCGCATTTTCTTTCTGAGTGATTTAGAAAATAATCTAAGGTGTCTGAATCTTAATCGTACATATGGTGCCTTACTGGTCCTCTGCCTCCCTCATTTACAACCATCATGCAAGGACTCGTGTTGTGTAAACAGTAAGGATTCTTCAGAAATGTAGCAAGATCTCCAAGAAAGAAATGCAATCCCTTTTAAAGTAAAATTATTTTGTTAAAAAATAAATATAGACTGCTGAGGTCCATCACAGCTCACTGTTCTCTGCTGCTGTCTGTTTGAAGAGTGCCAAGCCAAAGCAGCTGGGGGTGTGCTTGGTGTGCCAGAGGCACAGGTCCCTGGCCCTGCTTTTTGGGGAACCCATCCAGTGGGGGTGATTGGAGCTGATGGCCGGAAGGAAGGAAAGGGGCCTGGATAATTTAACCTGCAAAGCTGGATAAATGATTGTCATGTGTCTAAAAATTGTTTATATTTTTGTGCAGAAATATCAGTCTTTGTACCTTAATCTTCTCTTCCAAGGAATCATTAATCCACTTGAGGGAGAGACTAATGCTTGCTGTGGTGTTTTACTCATTCAGTACCGTGGAAGCAGTAAAACTATTTTTAAAGTATTTGCAATGTTTGGTATTACATTTTATGTGGTATGCTTACTGCAAGCCTATTCCTCTTATAACCACTGTCAGAGTTCACATTGATTTTAATGGAATGGTTTTCAGTTCTAGAAGATTTGACAGAGCTGTAGCAAAACATTCACTGCCTGAAGAAATACTGATATATTTTCAAATTACTTCCTTCTACCAAATAACTTGCAACTTGACACAAGATTATTCCATAAAATATCACTCACTGCTTCATTTCACTCCCAAACAAATGTTCACGTTTCCCCATGTTTGGCTGGTGGGTTTCTGCTCTCCCAAGTGTCATCTTGGAAAACAGTTTATTTCCCAAGAAATAGTTTACATGCTGCTGGTGATCTAAAAGGAATGCACTATATGATTTGCAAATACATAGAGGACAGCGAGGTTTCTCCCTGGAGCCTTTGCAAGCTATTTCAAAAAGTTCTGATTTCAAAGAAAGTAAAAAAAAAAAGCCAAGTGAGTTATCATTATTCATATTTAAAAAGTTACTTTTGTTCTTAAAACACTTCAGGTCATCAAGCAGGAGCTCTGCTTTTTGCTGTAATTAAGCAGGGGCGGTTCTTCCAACTTGTGTGCCTCTTCTTTATTAAGAATTATCCAACTCACTGTAACTAATTTTAGAGGAGGATATTTTTATCAAAGGAAAATGAATTATTTTTACAGGGATATCCCAATAACGAACTACCACCTACTGCCTCAAAAAGCTGTACTCATTTTCGGTCAGCAGTTTGTGCTGTGTATTGTCATGCTAGTGCTGAAATGTCAGCAGTTCATGATAAATGGTCTGAGTTTATGGTGGTAATCTGCAGAAAAATAACATCCTGAGTCAAAGCCTTGTTAGGGTTATGTTTGAGTGCTGGTGGCTCCTGCCAGTAATTAGTGTTGTAAGGTCATGCATACCATGCTTTGCTTAGTTCATTTTTCTTCCTCAGATATAAAAATTAGAAATGCCATTTTAATTTTAGAGCTGTGAATAACAGGAGACTCAACCCAGGATGTGCCTGTGCACCACATGTTTTCCAAAGAAATACAGAATTACGATAAATTTGTAGTGTAAGGGTTCAGCAGTGAAATAGATTAGGAGTTGCCAATGATATTCAAAGTCATTATTTGCATGCCTTTTTAATTTTCTTACATAGAAAAGGCTTAGAAAATGTAAATCAAATCAAGAATCATGTCATACTGTAGAAAGTACATGTCTAAGTCTGATCTCAGTGCTAGTGTGAGACTTGGATACTGGATATGTTAATTGCAAGTGAGATCACAGAACATCTGGAAAAATCCTGCATGACAAAACCAAGCCAATAAGACTTCATAAAAGGTAAAAAAAACTCTCAAGTGTGGTGTTGTCTGATATACTTGTTTTTAGAAAAATTATGCAAAGAACAGATGGGGAAAGTTACAGCTGTAGCCGCCTTGGATTTCAAAACAGCTTTTGACAGAGTCCAGTGCCCTGGCCTGAATGGATGAGCTTAGTCCATATCTTCATATCTTAACCCATATCTCCAAACAAAGAAAAAACTTGGCTGGGGACAAGGAAAATTGTCTAAAGCGAGTTAAATGCCAGAGTCACGCTGATGGCAGCTGGAGGAGGCCCTGTTTGTGACCGTGCCCCTGCCAGGGGACAAGGCCACCAGGCAGCCTTTCCCATCTGTTTCGTGCTGCAGGTTCCTTCAGAGAGATCCCGGAGAAATCCCACTTGTCAGCTCTCCCCACGGTCTTCCCAGTGATGCTGCAGTGCTCGGGAAGTGATGCTTCAGCAGTGGCAGGATGCTGAGGGAGCCCTTTGGGGCAGGGGACTTCAGGGGACAGCATCCTCGGGGGGCTGGCTGGGGCAGCAGAAAGCCCTGCCAGCCTCCAGCATCTGCAGATCCACTCTGCAGCCTCCCTGGCAGGTGAAATCTCTTCCTTTTACTCAGCCAGGGTGAGAAATGTTGGCCTAAAGCCGGGATGGTGAGAAGATTGTGAAAAAGGAGGAAAAAAAGTCAGTCCTGTAGTAGATTTTTTTTTAATTTCATTTGAAGTGCAGTTCTGTAAGAAGCTGCTACCCAGAGGGCAGCACTAGTAAGGCACTCATTCCTCAGGGAGGCTCAGGCCACTTGAGAGTAATAACTAATTATAAATGTTCCTACTTACCTCAAGTCTTACTGACTGTGTGCAGTCAGAACAAAGAAATTTCTCAAACAAGCCTGTGTAGAAGGTAGGGTCAGCTCTTGGGAGCAGAACAGGAATTCCTTATTTACTTGATACACTTGGTTTCCCTGCCCCAGATGACTTAATAAAACCATTCTGCAATGTGGTTGGTAATTTCTTGTCAAGGAGTTCACCTGGATTGTAGCAAGGTCAGAGACAGGTGAATGCACACAAGTAAAAAGTCTACATAAATTCAAGGGATATTAGCATTTTCTGTGGAAAGTACTACTGCTACTTTTGTGAATTTGAAGAGAAATTAAAGAAAGTCTGGGCGATTTTGTGATGGTATTTCTTCTGTTATGTTATACCTGATAGGGGAGAAATATTCTTCTTCATTTCATTTGTTATGAAAGTGGGACTCATTTCTGAGGAGACCTCACATTCTGTAAGTCTACATATAGTAACAATGCCCCTTCAAATTCAGATTTATTAAATGCAAATATTGCCCAGTTGGGACTGAATCAATTATTTTTACTCACATGGAAAAACAGTGTAATTGGAAATCATAACCTACTACTGAAGAAACTACCACCAAAGCAATCCATTAGAAAGAGGAAAAGCTACCCCTAGCACTTCATTCAGCACTCCTATTGCCAAACTGTCTTGTAACGTCTATTTTTCACCTTTCCTCTATTTTTATGCCTCTTCTCCATTTTAATTGCTTTGTATTTTTGTTGTCACTGGGGATTTATGGCAGGAGTAATGAGAACTGACCCTGTTACCCTTCTGGTATGCTTTTGTGTCCGAGTTCCTTACCCCAGCTGTCCATCTCTACTGCTTATCTTCGGGATGATGAAATGCTCATCTTCTCCACTGGTTTTATCATAAGTAGCTACCAGCAAGCTCAATGTACAGTGTCTTTCCGAGTAAGAAGTGATGTAAAAACACTGAGTTACTACAGAATAAGCAAACTGAGAGCCTCTATCAGTCAAAAGCACATGGTAGAGGGCTGAGTGTAACATGATGCAGTGTTCTTTGTGCTGTACATTCACACTGCTGTCCTCTCAGCCTGTCTGCTGTGCAGATCAAGGAGGGCAAGGATGGGTGTTGTGACTGTCAGCTTTTGGGGAATATTTCTCTTTGGAGGGTGCATGCTGGACAGAACTAAGTCTCACAGTGCCTGTAGTCCCATCCCCTCATTAGGAGGGTCTGCTTGGCCAAAGGAATCCCAACAACTTTGCTGCATTTCCCCTGCTTTTTCCACATGGAACAGCAGTGAGAATGTGAGGGGAAATGAGGACTGTGCCACTAATTAAATGACTTTTGTAAGCCGTGCTTGCTAATTCTTTATTTTTTCTTCCCCCCCAGTATTAACAAACATTTATTACTGCTTGCAGACAAAATGAGAAATGACAATGGTCATGCTCTAAAAATGGGTTCTCCAATGTCTTTTCAAATTGCCATAAACTCTGCTACCAGTTTAGAGCGGCTTGTTCTGATCTGGGGATGAGTTTTGTTTGCTGTGATAGATTCCACTGCTACTAACCCATGATGATTCACATCAGAGTCCTTCATGAGGGCCTCGTGTCTGCTCACCTCTTTAATGCCTCCAGTAAACATGACAGTCCACAACTGCACAGCCTGCCCGAGATAAAAATAAATGTGTGAGTGGGGTTAAAACAATGATGCTCGGTAATGTCTCTTGTGCTGAAGACAGTACGTTCAAGTTTTGTCATCCAGAGGAAGGGAGGGTCTGGGTGAGTTCTTCAGTTATGGTTATGAGGGAAGTTTCAGCTTATCTGGTGAAGATGAGTAAGGAAACACCCCATTACCCTCAGATGTATTAATTTATGCTAAATTTGTTCAGTATTTGCTAATATCTCTGTATGTATAAGGCAACATGCCACTATTCTACTCTTCACCAAAACAATTTGGGGGTTGCAAGAAAAAATGCAGTCACAGAGCACAGGCTCCACAGGTTTCTGATTGTTTTTGCACCATTAAAAATGTACATTTCTGCCCCTTTGTTTGACTCTGCTCAGTTCTTTTTACTGGATAGAGCACAATTTCTTTATATTTAAAATAATTTTTAATTAAAAATTCCCTACAGCGGCAGAGATCTGACAAATATTTATCAAAGTCTTTGCAATTACTCTAAATTTATTAATCTCTGAACAAAAACCCATATGCATTAAAAGACTAATCTGACAGGTGTCCTCTTGACACAACATGACACAACATAAAAATAGATCCTTCGGTCTTCAAAAGTATCTCAAGGCTGTAACCAAGCCCCTTAGAAGACTTTGTTGTCTTTCATCCAACAACAAAACACAGATGCCTTCTTTGGGGCCCAAATTGGATGTTGAAATGCCAACATCCAAATCTTCAGCAGCTTCATTCCTCCAGACTGCGTGTTTTCCTAATTTATTCAAAACTCCTTGCATGATCATTGTAACTAACTTCAATCTTCCAAGTTAAAAGTGTTGTGGGACTCTAAGCAGAAGGAAAAAGCTGGGAATGTGGAGTGGGTAAAAAACACAAGACCGAATGAAGATCTTTTTTAGGCAACTTTAAGAGATTTTGAAAGATAATGAAAATTAACATTTTTATTAAACAAACAAACTTTGTTTATTTTCCAAATATTAGTAATGGGCACAAATTGCTATTCAGTCCCAAATGAGTTGTATATAATAAGAGTCCGTGTTCACTAGAAGTTGAAAAATGTCATGTATTACTGTTTTTAATGGTCATATAACCTGTTTGTTGTATCACTGTAGCACTCAGGGTAAAATGTCAAGTGTAAGATGTTCCCTAACTATCCACATTGTTTTTTACTTGTGGGATCTTGGGATTCTCAGAAAATGTAGAATGAGACGCAGAGTTCTGAAGGCACAAGTGAGAATTCCTTTTACTAACACCTAGTTCTCTTTTTTTTTTTTTGTATTCTATTTTAATAGAAAAAAGTTTCTTGAAATAACCTGAAAGGTGTGGTACAGATTTATGTGAAATTCAACTTCCCATTACACTTCAGAACTCAGAAATGGCTGAAACAAAATTTATTTTACTTTTTCACTTATTATTTGGTGTGGAAATTCGAGTGCTGTCGTCTGTGTTGGTGCCATGGTTGATTTTTTTCCTTTTCTTTTTCCTTTTTTTTTAATGTAGCAAGAAATGTGGCTTTTGAGTCTCTTGAATATTTAGGAATATATTTGGGCACTGAAGCCACGGACATATTTTTTAATGATGCTCACCTTATCTTAACTTCATTATTCTCAGTGAGAAGACAAAGGGATTTCCTTTCAGTTATATGTCAGTAAATCAACAGATGCTTGATGATACAGCAGTCAAAATAGGCAAAGAGGCTCACAGGGTTTTCATTTTTTAAACATTATTCAAACTCGGCCGCAAAAAGCCCTAAGAACTTTTACATTTGAAAAGCAAAAGTCCTGAGGAAATGGAAGGCTGCGTTTTTAAGTCTCCAAAGGCCAGAGAACTCCTTTCACCTCCATCTTCAATCAAAGTAAGCTGATCTCCTTGTTACCATCACAAGCTGTGGGTGCTGTGTGCTGTACACTAAGTGTGTGTGGGGAATAGGGCAGTATTTATCTCTCAAGCCTTGAAAGGAAAACAACTTGAAATTAAAAAAAACCAATGAAAGTAAACCAATGGAGACCTTGGTCTCCATTGCTTAAGTTGTGTTTACTTGGGAGGGACAGCCCCATTTGTGAAAGAGCAGATTATACAAGTTCAGAGTCCAAATTGTGAAGACAATAAGGAGCTAGAAGTGAATCCCTGGTCTGGATGCCAGTAAATTAGTAAATTCATAATTAGTAAATTCTGACTGCTGCCAGCAGTGTGTGGGCACCTCAGCCACAGCTGCACTCTCTAGAACATTGACTTGTACTTCTTTTCTCTGCCTTGGAATAATTTGTTGAAGGCCAGAAATTACTTATGTGAGCTAGTACAATAAAGATAGGTATATAAGTAGGTATTAATATGCTTTAAAATGGCTATTAAGATGAGGGAGGCATGATTAAATCTGCAGAAGGATTCAGTCTTGGATTTGATTCTCTTCTCACAATATGGAAATAAAAAGCATTTAATGGAAGAAGAAAACCACACCAAGCAATTTAAGGATATGCCAACATTTCGTGCTCCAGTGTGCAGTGGAGTGATCCCTTATCTTAGTTCAAATATAGTAGCAGGAGTATCAGGAGCTGTTCCCGTGCAGTATGGAGCCTTGTAAGGCAGGCAGGCATTTTGTAATCCAAGAGATGGCCTTGAATTCATTCAGGAAATTGGCTCATAATAAAGGTACCTGGTTCAAATGAACACGAATGAAATTGGTATACTGTAAAATTGACTAATTTGGTTCTATGTTCTGAATTAAAATTATGGACTTTATAGGTAATCTAAGCCATATCACAAAAATGATACACAATCATATTACTTAGTAGTAGATTTAATAATTACAAGAGAAATAAGATTTGTTTGCAAGTCTTTTTCATTAAATTTAATACAGACCTCTTGTTAGGTTGGGTTATATGGGGCAGGAATTCTGATCCTGTTTCTAGCTCATAATGGCAGAAGAAACCTGCCTGTCTTTGGTTATTTCTTTGCTGCAAGTATGAAATAGTAGTATAGTGTTGACTTGAACAGAAAGAGCAAGCAGAAATATGGTTTATAAACAGAGGCTTGCTGAGCACATACACGAGTCTGGCTTGAGAGCAGGCCCTGGCTGGACCCTTTTCTCTTCCACAGAATTCTCTGTCCCTCAATCCCCAGGAAGGATGAAGGATGTTCATTGTCTACGTGTCTGCAAGGAGGTGGCAACGAGCCCATCTGTGGGACTCCCTGAGAACTCCAGATACAACCAGCAGTTGCACTTGCTGAAGTTTGAAACTTTAACCTTTTGCTTGAAATAGTCTTGTTGGATGGTTTCCTGAAGGGAGTGTTTTTGGGAAAAAAATCATCTAAAGCGGTTCAGCTGTCTGTGAAGATGGGAGTGGGGAATGATATGTTATTTGGCTCACAGCCGGTGGGAAAAAAAGCCAAGGGTTGTTTTGTGGTGCATATGTACATGAACCATGAAATTTGGCTGCAAAGGCTGTCTAAATTATTAGGAATTTCCTAACTTCTGAGTGCTTAATTTTAAAACCTTCATGTCTTTAACAAAGTTTTTTATGAGTTGTAACTGTGATAAAAAAGCTTGCCTTCATAAAAAAACTTGTTAATATAAAACCCCATCAGAAATTAACTGAGGTGTTCACCAGACAGAAAACTGATAGTCTTTCTTTGGGCTGTATCCATTCTGAGTGTCTCTGGAATTGCAACATGTTTGTGTATTTCATGAAGGGAGCAATGTATGAACTTCCTGTGCTAGGGACAGGTTGTGGTGGAAAGCACAAAGTGTTGTGTGGGAAATGGGGAGGTTTGGAGCTCAGGTCAAAGAGCAGAGCACAGGTCCTGGTCCTTGGAGTGCTGCTTGCTGGAAGCCTGAACTTCAGGCTTGGTGTAAAAATGGAGGCTGGGGTGTAAAAACACCTTTTCTTGCAACACTGAAAAATAGCAGCTTTAACAGGAGGACCTCCATCACTGCGTTACTCCATTGATGCAGTTACTATGAAGAGGTAAATTGGCTTCTCTATTTTAGGACTTAAAATTTTTAAGTCAAAAGTACAGTTTGTTTTTTGGAAATAAAACTTACTTTTGAACACAAAAAACTATTAAAATCTCATAAAACTTCTAGCATTTTGTGTTGGAGAGGAAATATTTCTTAGTTCTTAAAAAATAACACATTTTCTTGCTTCCTTTGTTTCCTAGTTGTACAGGATAAATTTTAATCAGATTGTACATAAAAAAAAATTTAAGAATACATATAAAACTTTGATTTTAGAAAAAATGTTGTTTTAAACTAACCTTCCCTGCCCTCCAGTTTTATCTGCTTTCACATAAGATACTGCTAGTCCCATAACTGCCAGCAGTAAACTAATCACATCTAACTATTTGTAGATGTTCATATTTTTAGCACAGAAATACACACTTTCTTGGGATCATACACCAAATGATAATGAATTGTAATGTTAAAAATTAATAGCAATGCTGAAGTAGTGAAAGAAACAAATTATTTAAAGATTTTTTTTCTCTTGAATGGAGTGTGTCTGTACATACACAGAGGTACACACACACATAGATATGTATAACACAGCATAAAAGTTTAAAAGAATTGAAGAAAGATCCAAGCCTTGCCCTTCCCTTTGTAATTATTAAAATGGCTTGTATGTCAAGAGAAGGAACACATTCTGTGTAGAACAATTAACTATGTGAAAACAATCTGTGTAAATAAAATACACAAATATAAAAGTCATCTGGTACTTTAATTGCTGCAGAGGGAAGAACAAAACATTTCTGTCCTCTGTAAAAAAAGATTCTTATTTGCATAATTTTAGCCTGACGTACTATAATCCTCGTCAGAAATACTTTTATTACTTATGTTGTAAGTTCATCTTGGAAGGTTGTTTTGACTCTGCACTAATTTCAATTTACCTAATAAATAATTTCATTTTACGCAATTTAGACCGTCTTTTTACTCAGTTATAATCAGGAAATCACGTGGGAAATGTGATGCTTTGCCTGTAGCAGTGCAAGACATTGCAGTGATCTAGATCAGTTTTAAATACAGGAAAAGATGATGATATATTTATTCTTTCCTGAAGTCTGATCTCTATTAATTTTGCTACTGTTATTTCTAAATGAAGTTGTTTGTTTTCTGTTTTGCTGGTTATTAGCAAAGAAAAAAAGCCCCAAACATTAAAATGCTGCAGCTGAAAACTCCAAGCCTTTTTATTACAGGAATTTTGATGCATTTTGAATCATTGTGTGTAATTCTGTAATTCCTTCAGCTTTTTTTCAGGTAAGCCTATAGAAAAATAACTTGGACCATGGGCAGTAAACCTGAATAAATTTTACCTCTTTTTGAGATAAGAGGGATGATGATTTCAACTGCGGTTTTTTTTTAAAATATTTTATTAAAAATATTGGGTTTTTTTCTTCTTTCTGAATCAATATTTTCTAATCTGATAAATTTCTAGCTAGCCCTAACCAGTTGACTTTGGTTTTCCTTTTAATGTTGTGAAAGGTGGTTTCAGACAACAGGAGCAATTAGCAAAGTACTGGTGTGACCAGCTCTCCATTGTGGTATCTTGAAGGATCTTGAAGGAAGTGCACTTGCACTCAGGAGATTGTACAGATAAAAATCCCCCTCCCAAACCCAGAACAACTGAGTGTAATTTTCTCTGCCATCTGCATTTACAACCCCAGCAGGATGAAGCTCATGGCTGAACAGATGGAGTCGCTAGAAGCTATCACTATATCTGTTAGATTTTGAAATTATGACAGGGTGCTTAAAGCCCAGCTCTCAGCAAGGAAGACACAACCTCTCGTGAAGCCAGAGCCCAAGGGGTAACTGCAGAGAGGCACTGGAAACTCGTTACCCACGAAGAAAGATGGGATCATGAATTGCTGCTCTTCTGGGACCATCAGTTCATCTTGTTCGCTTTGCATCAGTGATAAAATTCCTCATGTGGAGAGGAACAGCCAAAGTCTGTCTGGGTGATGGCAGGAACAGCTGGAGATGTGCGCTGTGGCGCAGATATTTAAAAAGAGAAAATCAGCTTCATTTTCCAAAGTCCTGAAAAGGTCTAGAAGAGAACAAGAAAACAAGCTGTTGGTCATACTTTCCATCTGATCCACAGGTTTAATGTGTAAAACAGGAAAATCCCTCTTTGTAAAATTATTCTCAACCGTGCCTTAAGCATATTGTATCATTTTTAGGATGACTGAAAAATTCTGAATTAAAACCAACCAACCACCCAACCACATGTTTATGTAAAACAAAACAGAAAAAAATATTTAGGTCTGGTTAATGATCCAGAATATTTTACTGGACCCTGTATCAACAAATCAAATGAAGGGAGGTTTGGAAATTTGACATGATACATAAACAGAGCTGTACCAGGGCAGACGGTAAGGAAATACTTTCTTCATCGTTTTTGAAAGAGAATGGGAAAATCCATTGTGAAGTTACTTGAATCTAATTTTATTTTGGGATTCTTTTGCATTGCCTGGAAACTATGTATCCAATATAATGCTGCCTTTGTATAGAGTCTGTATAATAATTTTCCTGGCAAACACAAACCTGGTAGGGCCTGGATAGTCACGTATTTCTAAAACTTTACTGACTGTGTTTGTCTTCAAGTGTCACATTTTAGAGGATAACTCTAGTCACAAAAATTATTAACTAAATCTGGCTGGGGGATGTCAGACATTTTTCTTATTTTTGCCTCTCTGATTTTTTGAATGTGTATGTTCTCTGTGGTATGTGAAATACAGGTTTGTTGGTAGGCAATTGGAAATGCTCAAAGCCGAATTTTAATGTTATATGTATAATAGTTTGTGAAATAAATTACAAGAGGTTCCTCTTCAAAGCATATTTAGGTATCTCCTAATCGTTGCACATGCAACATCACATGGAAATTTTGTCATCTGAGAGATACCTGCCTGATATTTTTCACCAACTATATAGCTTAAATTTTTAAGGGTGAATTTAAAGACCAAGGAACGTATTAGTAGGTATATTTGAGAATATTATTTGCTATTGTATGTCCACGACAGTAGTCTTAGCTTTAAGTGCAGACACCTATCATGTGGATTTTATTTTTGCATTCCTTTCCTTCTGTATTTGCATTTTCTCAGTAATGTGACCAGATGTTTTGAGTTAAATAAAACTTAGTTACTGCCATTGTTTGCTTTGAGATAGAGCTTTGTAGTTTTTGCAGTTTGTAAAACATTAATAAAGATGCTTAATCTAATTCTGTCAGAGAACTGGAGTAACACATCTGAAACCACACTATGCTGAAAGCTGCTTAAATTCGTGCCACTGCATGACAGTGTGCTATCAGATCTGGCAAGTACTTCATTATAGTGTCTTCCAGATTTGAAGCTATTTTTAATGAGGCTTTAAGGTGCCTGAAAAAAAGCATCTGCTAGAATAAACTGGTGGACAACTTAGTTTTTGTATTCATTGTGCAGAAACAATATGATAAATTCCAGATAATGAGAAGCAGTAGAACTGTGCAAAGATCAGTTATGATCTGGAAACTTTTTGGCACTTTGGAGTATTCCTTTGGCTTGGCATTTGAATCTGCTTACTGTGAAGCCAAGAACGTATGCCTTTAAATTTAAACGTTGTACTGCCTTTCAGATTGTAGTCCATTTGTCTTCTGCTGTAATATTATTCACCAGTTACTGAAAAATTCCTTGGGGTTACTGTTACTCTGCTTATCCTTTCTGTTTATGCTGTGAAAACTCTGTTGATATTCCCAAATTCTTACAAAGCGATAGAATCCTTTGAAGTTTTTGCATCTTCTCCTAAATACAGCAATTTGTTTAGTGATATTTTACCCTTCTGTTTTGTTTTACAGTCTTGAAGATTGAAGTTCAAATTTCTCGCTTTATCTCCCACATTATTTTGAATTCTTTCTTGTCTTTGGTGTCAAGATACTATTCAGCCTTCAAACTCGACTAACTTCTGCTTGCCAGCAAATAATTCCTAAGATGTCTAGTGCTTCTGAATGTCCTATGGTAGACCCAAAATGTAATACAGTCTGAAAGAGCTCAGAGTCTTTACTTTTAAAATAGTCACAGTTTACTTCCATTTTATACTTTCTAAAAAGATATCTTGTAAGTTTGAGTGTGGTAGGTGTCATATATCAATACACAGTATCACAGCTTAATGTTTGTCTAACCAGACCAAGGCTTAGAGAAAACCATTTCAGAAATAGAAATATCCAGGAATAAAACTACCTTCTGTTTGTCTTTTTTCTCACTCAGTCCCATTGCTTGCTGAAAGTCTCTGCTTCTGCTGTTCCCACATTTCGTGTTACTTTAATGCTGTTGGGACATTTTTAAAAAGAAAAGTCTTAGCTTGCTTTTGCCTACTGTGAAATGTTTTTCCACAGTTTCACACGGTCTGATGTAGCCTTGTTTCAAGGGATTTCTAAGTTTCTATGTCACTTGACACTTGCTCTTTCAGTCTTCTGCTGCTTTCTTTTGTTTTGCTTTCTGCCTGTGATTTTGTTTTTGCTCACCATGCACAGGAGATGGGGTGATGTGAGTTGCCATATGGGGAGAGAACTTGGCCTTTAAGACACAAATCTGTAACAACCTCAACATCTGTGAGGGCTCCATGCAGAAAGGAGCAAACATTCACCCCAAGTAAGCAATCCCCGGCACAGAGAATCTGCTACTGAGAAGAGGAATATAGTGGAACTAGAGGAGGTTGTCAGACATGTGTGAAAGTGTTTACATGACAAAATGAATTAGAAAACCATAAAAGGCAAGCCCAGCAGGAAATCACTGAGTCTGTATTTACCTCTTGTCTCCATCCGGGGTTAGAGGAGAAAGGTGGTCTCTAACAGCAACAGCAAAGGTGTGAAACTCAAATTACAAATTTGTGCCATATGTTTTCTAATGCTTGAATACAATACTTTAACAAATTTGGGTGTGGAGGTTTTACTGCTTAATGAAAGGCTGTCGTGGAGATCGCCAGGTTTCTCACAGAGCTGAATCACGAGGGCGTGATCAGCGAACTGATGAGCGGAACGCAGGTGTCGGGAACAATCGCCCTTTGCTTGCTTTGCTTTGGTGATGTGATTTATAATTTATGCAAGAACTTTCATAGATCTCTCTTGAGAGCTTCTCTATGCCAGCACTTGCACTGAGTGCCTTTTCATAACAGCACATTTCATGTGTTTGGTGTGGCTGGTTCAGTAAATATATTTGCTCCTTTTTGTAAACTAAAACTGGCTGATTCTTCCAATCAGCTGTGGAGATACTATCCTCAGCTAGCATCTCTCTCTTAAGTGTAGGGACCAGAATGAAATGAAACTGCAGTGAGAAAAAATGTCAAGACAAACTATTTTTTCCTTCTGTTTAACTTTCTCTCTTCTCTGTCTTCTCCTGTTTCATTCTCTCTCAACTCTTCCCTGCTTCATTTTCATTTCCTCTTGTTCTTAGGTGTTACAGTGGAAGATACGATGGTATTGTCCTTCAGAACCAATGAGCATCTACCAAAAAGGAGGAAAAAGATGCTATAACTTTTGCAACTTATATACATATCTATATAACATATATATATACGAATTTTTAATTTTTCACTTTTCCTTTTCCTGACCAGCAGACAAAAAAAAAGGTAATTTATGTATTACATAGATACAGAAGATAGAGTGGGTTTTCAGTAGTTTGATACCGTGTTTGTATTTAATACACACAGTGACTGCTGGGATACTGTCTTCCTCATGATGAAGATAGCAGCTTGGTGGCCAGTTCTCACTTTCACTCTGCCCTGATTCAAATCCACGTTTCCCTGGGTTTCAGTGCACTCTTTGGGTTTTGGCATTCATTTCTTCAAGCTTTTTGGGCATAATTTCTATGTATTAAGTCTTAGAGTTAATAATATATTGACTATAATTAATTACTTCCTGGGGTATTTTTCATTTCTAATGGACATGATGGATAGTTACATGGTAATGCTGAAATAGAGAACATGAGGCAATATGGTGCTGTGCTGAAATAATGTCCTGAAACAATGCACACACCTGCTTCTGTCTAATTATGAAAAAAGCATGAGTTATTTTGTTTTTTAATCCTTTATCTCAATGCTCTGGCCTGGCAGTGGTTCAGTATGTTAGAGTAGATACTTTCAAAATGATTAAAAATTGCTTCAAAACATCTCCAAGTAATATTTTCTCTTTGCTATGAATTAAAACAAATTGGGGAAAAATTCAAGATTACATAGATGAAAAAAAGTTTGGAGAAAATTTCTAGGTCCATCTGCAATCTGCTTTAACTGCCAGAAATGTAAGTAGGGAGCAAAAAAACAGTCTAGTGCATTCTAACCGCTGTAATAAGAAGAAATAGAGTAAAATGTGAGGAGAAACCTATAAATTTCTGAGAACCAGGGAGCATCAAAAGACCCAGCACAAATATAATTGCATGCTTTTGCCTGGCTCGTTGCTGGTTCTGTCCTTACCAAAGAAGAGTTGGGCAGGGACAGGCCCAGGGGAGAGAGTAAAGCTATGTCAGGGCTGTGTAGGAGGGCAAGGATCCAGAGAGCTCTGGCTTCTGTGGTGGCTGACATGGGGAGGGTGGGAAAGGAAAAATGGCAGTAGCACCCAGTATTAATTTGGAATTCAAATTTATTTGCTCTTCTCAGCCCTGGCTACAGCACACTCCTTTGAATACCTCAGGCTTGCTTGAGACTGAAAAAGCAGTTTCTATTTGTCATGCACAAAGCCCTGTATGAATTATCTCAGTCTGAACAGAAATTAATGATGTCTCTTGTTCTTCAAAGTCTCTGACAAACTGTATATCTTGATACTGTGAGTCATATCTGATATCCACTTAAAAATAGAGAATCATTTCAGAAAGGAAGTTCAGCTGAAGGATACCACTTTCCATGTTTTATATTCTCTGTCTTAGGATCAGAGCAGTAGTTTAAAATAATGTTTTTGGGGAAAGGGCTATTAATTTATTAGTAAAATAACAGTTTCTGTACCTTAGAGGTGTTTTCTCTTACATGTTGTGAAGGAAATTCCTACATCATTGCATAACATTGATGTAGGATCACTTATGCAGGAGGAAAATTTTAGAACAGTAGAGTTTCAGGAAGGATTCAGAGGACCCACAGTAAAGAAACTAGGCTCATTTACTTAATTTTATGCCTTATTACTGGCCTGAGAATTGGAAGATAGGATTTGTCATGGGTGGAGAAACCTCCACTCTGTCAGTGAATTAAGATAACAAGGTTCACACATCTTGTCTCTGAAAGAACTAACTGGATGCAGATTAAATCTGGCTTTCTAGTACTCCAGACTGTACTCATGAAGTGTGTGTCATCCAACCTTACACACATGCTTTACATGGCTGTAAGAAACCACTTTGTGTATTATTCACTGATGGGAAATTCATCTCATGGAAGTGCTTTATTCAATAAAGCCATCAGGATAAACCAATTAACACATCAAGACCTAATGAGCAACAAGACCAAACTAATTATTATATCATTAATTAGTAAGGATTAGACTAAGAGGTGATAAAGTGTTTTTCTCCTGCTCATCACAAAGCCCTTTGCAAGTCAGCATCCCTGTTCCTCAGGGAGACTCTGATGTGCTGAAGGTCAGTCACACTAAATGGGAAATAGAACACGGTTCCACTGGGGCCCCGTCCTGTGCCCTGGGCAGAAATAGCCCAATTACACCGACTGACCTTTTCTAGGAACATTACTGAAACTAATACTGAAACTGCTGAAAAACATGTTGACTTAATAAGCTAATTCCACTTCAAATTCTTTTTTTACAATCAATAATGTTTGGTTTCCGATTACTGCAAAATTACTCTTCAGCCTTGGTCAGAATATTCAGCAGTGGAAAAATGATCTTTCATTTATTTCAGAACAGTTTCAAAATGTCACAAGTTGACATGGAAAACCCAGATGTTTTTAATTCTGGAAACTGAGAAATAGATTTTGAACAGGAAAGTTATCTTGTTTGGTGTGCATCCTCAGGAAGAAGGATAGCAGAGCCTTCCCCAGTTCTCTGCCTGGCTGTCATTTATATAAAAGGATGAGTGGAAATGGTTTTGGGGCATCTGTGCAGAGCCTTAGGAAGATCTTGAAGAAATCAGAAGTAAATAAATAACCTCTACAACTCTTGCATCTTTATCAACTGTTAAATCCCCTATCAAACCTCTTAGAGTAAATCAGATAATTTACATTCTTCATAACATTTCTTAAATAGACATAAGAGGAACTACAAATATAACTTACCAAAATAAAATCTCAAAAATTAGCACGATAGTCAGGAAATGCTAATTTTAATTTCTGCAAAGAAGCCTTTTTCAAAAATTTTTTTTTTTTATCATCCCACTCTGTGCTGTGACACACTTGCATACCATGCTCAGCAGACAACATTCTGGGATTTTGACACGAGTGTGGAGGAGAGCACTAAACCTTCAGCTTTGGTGGTAGTTGGTATAATGGTCCACTCAGGCTCTGGAGCAGAAAACTTCTTTGGAGGACAGGCTGCATATTGGAACAAGGTATGTGAATTTCTCTCGAAAATTTAGTGGGAATCTGCTACTTATGGCTATGTAAAGATGTGGCAAAGGGTGTGAGGGACCAAGAGTACACAAACATATTGCCATGAACTCTGAACTTAGGATCCTGATGGAATGGGTTTAATCTGAATTTTATGTGGGAGTATTCTCTCTTTTGGGTGATGTTGCCATACTTGATCTTTATAAAGAGCATGTGTCATTTTCCTGTTTTCTAACATATGAATGTCTAGTAAACTCTTAAGCTGCTGTTACTCGTGTAGGGAATTTCCTTTTAACCCGAAAATATTTTTAAAAACCTGCTTGAAATGCATGATAAGAAGTGGTGGCAATGCATTATCAGATGATAATTTCATTTCATATTGATGTTTTATCCTTGGTCAGGAGAAGGCCCTTTGGATTTCCTCCAGTATTCTGTGGTTTTCTTTTCATTCTGAAGGGCTCTAGAGTCATATCAAAGCCATAACATAAGACTGTAATTTGCTATAATTAACCAGGACTTCTTTATATTCGGTTGGCATGATTGAGATGATACTCTTCTTCTCTCTAAGAGAGCACGAGCTCTGGGCTACAATCTGACACACAAGTTAATCAGGAGTTTCAGCTGATAAGACTTGGGTGGGAGTGAAGTGAGAGAGGGATTTTTTTGTCCTTTTGATTTTTTGAAGTGAGAGGTGCATGCAAGGGGGCTGCAGAGGGGGAGCACCCAGCCCCCTCCCAGGGGTGGGTTTGGATCTGCTGGGAGGCTGTGTCCTGCCTCACAGTCACACATCCTGTCCTCGTTTCATTTTCCATTCTGGTCACAGCTGGCACTGTCACCAAAAAAAGTCACGGAGCTGCTCCTTCTCCCTTTTGGCTGTGATTGTTCTGCTCCATCTCGGGTCAGCTGAGGTTTTCCCTGTGCCTGGTTCTGCTGCTCAGGTGCTCAGTGGAGTTTGCTGGAGCCTGAGAGAGGGAGGTGCTGCTGACATCCCTTCTGGACTTTGTTCTGGCAGCAATATGTGATGAGCTTCTAACCATAGGTGTGAGCACCTGGACAGCCAACCTCAGTGAGACAGAATGGGGCAGGGAAAAATCGACCAGTTTAAAACTTCTAATGAGCCAGGAAACTATGACACAAAATAACAAAAGTGGCTTGCCAAAAAAGGAAAGGTGAAAGTAGAATTCTCTTTTTCATCTTACATTCTCAGTTCAAGCTTTTTTCTTTGCTGTTGCAGGAGAGCTGGATTTCTGTAGAAAAATCCACTTTTCAGACTGTCTCATTAATCAGAACTTCGAGAACACAATCTAATTTCCCAGTTGCTGAGACTTTTTTTCTTTCAGTTCACATCTAAGTCTTCAATAATTTTTTTTCCCCCTATAAGCAAAAATTCTTACTGGCAATTCCCAGCAAAATATTGCTCTTCTATTGACATGTAAATTATCCTTAACTATCTGCTAGAACTCAGTGTTTCTTGCTGATAAATATTCCAATATTTTCTGCTTTGAGACTTGTAGTCGTTGTCCTGTGAAGAAGTGAATTTTATGTTATTGCTCTTTGTTGTGCTTGTCAGTGAAACTACCAAGATTGATATATTTGAACCAGAAATGTTCATGCACTCTGCTTACCATTCCCCTGTAAACTTTGAATTTTTAAACCAGTCCTGGAACTGTTGTACACACCCTAGTGCTCAGCTAAGAAAGATGGGTATTTAATGTGTTCCAGTGTTTTCAACCCCACTTGAGTTCAAAGAATTTGTGATGTACCCTTTAGATATTTTGCTGTTTGTTTAAAACAAAACAAAAAAGAAAAAGAAGGTAACTCAGATAACCTGGGCAGTCCTGTCTTTCATGTATGTGGAAAGGGGAAAATGTAGAACATCCAAATATCTGTTTTAAAATGCTGTGGAAGGCGAGGAATTTATGTATATAAAGCCTGTGCTATCATGTGCCTTGAAAGGCTCACTTGACCATTTTAAGTAACACTTGAGTAACACTTCAACAAAATATTTTCCAGCTGTTATTTCTGTCTCTTCACTTGAAAATGTTATTTCTAGCAATATTATTCAACAATTCTGTTGTACTCTCTGAAAATCTCCCATGTTCTGCTTCTGCAACTTTTCATTTTAGCTACTGTTTCTTCTTTTTCTAGGGAATCAGAAAGTAATGTAGGTAGGAAGAGACCTCAGGAAGTTGCTTGATGCAAACCATCAGTCTAAGTACGTCTAACTTTAGATCTGGTTGCTTAGGGCCTTGCACAGTCAAATTCTGATTATCCTCAAGGATGGAAACTGTAACATCACTGTAAAATGCTCTTTGATTTCTGTGGTGCAGAGCTTGGGCTGAATGTATTTTAGGAGAAAAATCAGTCAAACACTCAACATTCAGGTGGTTGCCAAAGTTGGGATTGCTGTGATGAATCAGTGCTTGGGACAGACCTCAATAAGAAGCTGGATTTTCAAAGCTGTGTAGCCTCAAATGGTGTGATGAAAAAGTACTACTCAGGACTCAAGGGGTGTTTTCCTGTAAAGAAACAATCAGTATTGAATAATTTAATCACTAATAACTATCTCATTAGTATTGCTGTTGTGTTGTCTGCTAAGACCAGACTATCCTGACAAGCCAATTCTGATACACATCTCAATAAAACTGTGTTCTATTTCATATTTGAACTTTGGGGACTTTGGTTTCAATGGGATATTGCTGTAATTTTGAAGAGCTTCTTAATATGTCTGTCTTTACTGACAGAAGTTAACCTCAAAAATAAGGTTAAATGGATTGAATAGTAGGACATTGGCATATAATACATTAGGATTAAAGCACTAAGATGTGCTTATTTTTCTTTTTTTATTTTTGGTAGAATGTATACTGGTTGTGCACATCTGGAAAGATCTCAATACAGTTATCTATTCAGAGTTTATTTCTACTAGCCATGTTTACACACCTGAAGTTCTTTTAACACACATTTTAGCTCTATAAATACTAGTGTACTAGATGCATATAGGACATTTGATTTAATAAATCTATTTCTACTAAGTTACTGTCAATTTCCATTAATGTATACAGTTCTAAACTAAGCTAGGACAACATATCCTTTATAGAAGAACTAAGGCAAATTATAACATATTGGAAATATTGCTTTGCTTTTTCTATGCTGCCATAAAGCAAATGATGGCAAAACTACTTCAGACATAGAATCTAATTTAAAAAAAAGTTAATAACCTATATATTTGGTGATATCTTTGTTCTTTCAAAATCACAGCATAGAACTGAGATGATATTTCAAAGGTAAACCACAAATTTTACTTTCTTGTGTTTGTTTTGGGGGTTAATTGTTTTCAGATGCTCTTTGTAGCAGTGGACAGGATTCTGTGGAAACAAACTTATTTTTCAACACATTTCCTCCTGGGAGAGCTTTACATCATCAGGGTACCAGTGAGGGGTGGGACTGAGCATCTAATATCAGGAAAACCATTCAATTTTCCTGTGACCTGTGTTGTGGGAAATGTGTAGTCATGTTGCTTTTCTAATTTCTCTGTTCCGCTGGCTTCCTCCCAAACCAGATTTAGGAAGAGCACATTCATCTGGAAATGTACTTTTTCTCGTTGTTCTTGTTTTTGCCAAATTTTCAATTAAAAGTGTTCAGCGAGCCAAGAAACCTGCCTCCCTTCTCCGCTCCCTCATCTTTTTTTTTTTAATATTTATTACGTTTTTGCTATTTGCTATATTTTTGTACTTATATAGCCTCACTTTATGCATACACACATAAATATTTGAGAATATTTTCCACGTAAAGGGTTGATAGGAATAGTTCATAATTTTTAGAGAACAGAGAAGGATGCCAAAACTCCTCTAATGGGACAGCTATGGAGTTTATGCAAGAATGAGATTCCAGTCCTGAAGAACAGAGCAGGCCCTTAAATGTGGATCTCTTTCACTTTATATGAACAAATTACAATGTGGAATATATAAATCTGTCTTATCAGGAATCTCTGTCTTTTAGGAGAAGGGATTTGACATTAATAAATGTCAAGACCTTAAAATCCACAGTGAATGATACTCTTGTCACTCACCAGCTATACTTATTTTTTTCTTCTTCTTCCCCCTTAATTTGTTTGGCCCTTCCTAGGAAAATGGGAAAGCTTCTTTGAGGTAGTTCAGTTCCATAGTGTTGTTAAGAGCTGCTTTTAAAAAAAAACTGCTTTAAAACCCAAAGCATGTAATAACTGCCTCAGCGACAGCCTGGGACTGGTGACTTTCACTGTTAAATGAGCAAAGAAAAATGGATTTTTCACACACAAAAGAAAGCTGCATAAGTTAGACCCTGTCTGGTGAAAGACTCAATTTGATCACTGAAAAGCTATTCAGGTATTCTCTGTTCATTTACTTGTTAGTTTTTGAGGTAGAATTAAGTCATATGAGCCATTGTGCTTCCTGTAGGAACCAGAGCATTTCCAAAGAAAAGGACCTTAATGCGAACCTGACCTATGGCCCTTCTTAAAGTGTTTAAATGAGAAAAAAGAGACCATGAACTCCTCTGTCATCTTGAAAATGTTTAGAACTGAGATGTACCCATGAAGTCCTTTACTCTGCACCTTGAGGAGAAAGGGTGAATGGGCTCTTTGTGTTACCTCTGAGTGAGAACCTAATAGTGTTTAATATAGTGGTAAAACGTATACTGAGCAAGGAGGGATGATTTTTCCACCACGTGTGATGTGAGACACGTTGGTTAACATCAGGGAACTTGCTGCAAAAAGTACAACTAGAAAAATGAAGGTAAAAAAGGAAAATGAGCTTGCTGGGACTGGCATTGTAGCACTCACTGGTGTTACACAAAGGAAAAGCATTGCCTAAAACACCCCATGCAAGTGAGGAATTGATGCTCTACCTGAACACTCTTCCAAAAGATGGCTTATGTGAGGGGTTAGGGCAAAGTAAGTGGCTTCAACAGAATTTCAACTCACTGTTTTATGTAGGAATAATTAAAGAGGGGAATAAAACTAATACCATCCAGCCAGAATTAGACAGAGTTTCATTGTAGAGAAAATGAGATTTTTATGCTATAGATTAAACCTATGAATTGCCTATGTAGCCAGATGGAAGATGCATGTAGGATATTTGTGTTTAATAAGTCTACTTCTAAGTTACCATAAATTTCCACTAATGCATACAGTTCTCCCAAACTAAGATATGATAATATATCTTTTGTAAAAGAACGAGGCAAATGCTAACACATTAGAAGTGCTGATGTGCTGCTTTCACCAGAAAATCCACATATCATTGAGGAGGTGAGGAGGAATTAGAACCAAGGCTGCAGTCTAGCTAGAGCAGCCTTTATAGAAAGGATTGCTATTAGGGAAATTTGGGAAGTTAAGGAAGGAACCCATGGAGTTAGCATTTGGTGATGTAAATGGAAGGACTGAGAAGACACATTTAGAACTTGACAATGTTCTGAAGTTCTTCATTCCATAAGATATCTGGAAAGCACAGGTTTTTGAAAGCTGTTATTAAATAGATGTAATGATGATCCTTCTTGGGCAGCTGTTTAGCTGTGAGGAATGGTACAGTGTGTACTCAAAAAGTGAGCCAGGAGCAGAGGCATGCGCTTCTCCAAATATTGACCCCCAAACATTTCAGTTTAAAGCTCTGGTCTCTAGCTATAATGAATCTAGAACTGGGAACAGCATCTGTGTGTTTCAAGCTATTGGATTCTCAAAGTGCTTTTTTGTTTCTCTGGCACAATTAAGTCGTATTTCTGAACAAGTGAGAAGCTTCCTTTCTATAGAGGAGTCATACAGTAAAGTGCTGTACATTTGGCTATGAATAATGGATCCCAGCAAAGTAAACCATGGCAGTACTGGGGTTCCACTGAGCTTTCCAAACACAACTCGTGGTATTATATCTTTTATTATTATTACTACTATTAGTAGTATTAGTAGTATGCTGTGACTTTCTGATGTTTTGTTGAAGTTCAGTTTCTTTCAGTATTCTTGACTATAAATATATTGAACAGAACAAAAAGCAGTCTGAGACTGAACCTCATGTTTGGCAAGGGGAACAATATGTAGATATAGGTAGGTCTTAGGCACCTCACCCAGCCAGATCAAACAGATCTGGCTAGAAATGAGTTTAATCATGGCTCAGCCTCACTCTTTTAGTCACACCAATTCAGAGCATCCAAGAAGACAATGTAAACCCACTTTTGACAGGTTTGCTTCATGTCTGAAATTGGGCTGGTTTGTCTTTTTACTTCTCAGTACTGGCAATCAAAACTTCATGGTGATGTGCAGGGATGGTTCCCTCAGTTGCAATGAGGAAATGCTTAGCATGCCCTAGAAAGACCTGCTGTGATGGAATAGGGTGTATTGTCCTTGGACTCTGAGCTCTACAGTTTTACTCTTGCCTTTCCTGAAGTTCTTGACAAGGGAGATTGCCCAAGATTTTGTTGAATCAAACATTCACAAAAAACGATGCCTTTTCTCTAATCACTGTCAGACAGGCAGCTAAATAGGTTAAAGTGAGAACACTGGGAAAAGAGAGTCTGGAAAGAGAGTAAGGACATTAATTGCAATTTAGGAAGGATAACTTTGAAATATTGAAACCAGAGAGTTCCCTGTCTCCCATATTTGATCTACATTAAAGGCCTATTTCAATCTCAAATGTGTTTCAGAGATCTATTGAAATGATGTGCCAGGAACTAAAGACAAAAATCTTCAGTACATAAATGGAAAGATTTTTTTTCCTGTAACTGCCAGCCTAGCAAATTAATTTTTGGCTCTGGAAGTCAAATCATGTTCTTTATTTCTATTTCATTACCAGTAATAAGTGGTCAGCAGGTCAAATTATGCTCTCAAAAAAGTGTATAACCTTTTCTGATGGTCTGGTAGCATCAAAGCAGGAGCAAAACTGGGCTGCTACCAGGCAGCATCTCTGATAGCACTGCAGAATAATAGATACCCTGGAGGAGGAAAAGGCTGATACTCAGTGGAATAAGAACTGTTTTTTAAGGCAAAGATTAGGGAAATAACTGATAAGTATGATGCTGCAGAAATACTGAAAAAGAAGCTATTTTTCATAGAGAGATGTATATATCTCCAAGATTTTAGTTTTTACCCTTCACATGCCATAAGCTAACACTTGGTGTAGGCTTCTGCACACTTTCACTGTTAATATGTGTCAGTCAAGGGCTCCTGGCTGCAGCTCAAAGGGATGGCTGTCTCCAAAGGACATTTCTGCTAGAGGGTGCTCTGTGTGCTCTGTACCCTCTGCTTTCTGCCACGTTTCCCTCTGCCCTCCCCTGAGAACCACCTTTCTGGGGCGTAGTGGAGCAAGTTGTTTCAACAAGTACCCAAATCTGTCCCCAGTTTTGTTCAAAACCCTCAAGTCTGAGTCCCCAGCAGTGCCTAAGCTCTGTTTGCCTGTGCTGCAGGTGCAGAAGGGGCTCTCATGGCCCTTGTGCAGGGGGTAAATCCTGTAACTGCTCCAGCCAGCTGCTCCCACAGCTGTGCCAGCTGCAGGGGCACAGCAACTCAGAGCTGCTGCTGCTGCTTTATTTGTTCCCGGCATCAAGAAGGATTTCTGTGATGGATGTTGCTGGAACAAATGCAACTGTTCATTTCCGTGGACACAAGCCACAAAAGACCATCAAACAAGGCCAGAGTATGAGGATGTTTATATAAATAAGTGTACACATGTATGTGAGTATAGATTTTATGTGCACGTGTTTATGAATATTACATTTCTTCAGAGAAGTGAATATGGGAATAGCAGTGCAAATAATTTTCTCGAACAACTCCAGAACAGCCAGTCATTCCACAAGATCTGACCTTAAAGGAGTTCTCAAAAAAGTATTGTTTCAAACTGGCAGATTGAACAAGTAACATTTTGAGGATGTGGAATTTTAAAAGGCAGACTGTAGTTTTAACATGTTTCAGTGTTTCTGAAAAGCTGTGATGTTTTTTGCAAGAAAGCAGTATAATCACAGCAGAACAAAGTAATAGTAATTGATATTATATAATATTTTGATAGGCTGATCTTCACTGAAGACTCAGTCAAGCTGCTCAGTTTTCATTCTGATTTTCACCAGCTTATGTTAATTTCTTGGTAGTGTACTAATTTTAATTTTTGGGGCATTACTCTTGATTTGTACTATTGTAAGACTAAGGAGAGATAGTGCATTAAAAATAGTGGATTAGTCAAAAAGTGTTTTCATCTAATGTTGATGAAGATGAGGGTGTACTGCACTGTGCCATGGTACTCTGGTGCTAGGTGTGCATTCAGGGCATTCTCCAGCCTCCTTCCTCTCAGGTTCACCCTGGTGCTGTGGTTCTCTTGCTGTGGAGAGAGAGTCTCTGTTCTCAGATATTATTCTCTCAACAGAAGACCCATGATAAAAACATCATCATTAAGAGAAATGGTCTGCAAAATATTGGTGTGTGCAATGTGATAGTGTCTTGTGTCATTCAAGACATCACGGAAAGGAATTCCTTTCAATAGTTCCAATTAAATGTTAGTTCTAGCTGCCAGTATTAGACAATCATTTTGGGTAATTCATGGTCTTATTTCAGCAGGAGAAGAGAGCTGTGAGAGCTGGGATACTGAAAGCTGCTAGCAATGGCAGAGGCTGTCTTGGAGATTTCTGGGATTTTTTTTTTTTCAAATCAAAGTACCTGGGAATGGAATTTAATTTGTGAAACTCATGTCTCAAACAGGTAGAAAATAACATAATAGATTCTCTAAAAAAGTTCTTTCAGTTCATCCAGCTTTCCCATTAAAATTTGAAACTCACTTCAGAATAACCTAAAATTGAACATATTTTTTTCTTTTAAAGAAAAAAAAAAGGGTTTTAAAGGACAGATGTTTAATTCCAATTACAGGTACCTTTTTGGATACTATTCTCAAGAAAAGCCGGAAGTGATTTAATTGCATCTTTTCTTTCTGAAGTAGTGCAAAAATTATATGGCACCATTTAAATGTTTGTTTTATACTTCTCTGTAGCTACCTTTTGTTTATTGTCCAGTTTGGGCACCACAGTACACAGAGATAGCCAGACAGGCTCATGCTTATTTTAAATTTGGTCAAATACTTTTATATAAAATATAATACAGATATATATTTTATATAAAATTATATTTTCCATGCTTACTTAATTTTGCTTGCAGAGACTAAGCCCATTTATTTTGCCTCTTAGCAGATGGCTGCTAACTAATGAAGAGCATATAAAAGCCAAAGCTCTGTCTTTAACACACCTGCCTCTACAGCCAAGCAGTAGAGGTAGCACAGTGACATAAATTGGATATATTTCAGTGACTTATTGTGCACAAGACCAGTGGGGAAGTGGGCAGCAGGCAGATGTCTTTTTCAGTGACATCTAGGCTTCTCTTCTGTTGTATGGAGACTGCAGTGTTGCTTCACTGACATTAAAAAAACCACCCCAAAACCACTTTGATTTCTGCATCCAGTCCATCAATGGTTTGAGGAGTGGAAGTCTTTTCCCTTGAAGATTTTCCTGCTTTTCCCTCTGATTTCTTTGGTCCCATTCTGGGCAGAAGAAATACAATCTCATTGTTTTTTCTTTCATGAAAGAGCTGTCAACCAAATTTTTCAACATGATAGATGGTTTCCAGGAAAAGCTTCTACACATTAGTTTCTTTCAGGAGGAAGAAAAAATTAATGACTCTTAAAGCTGCTGGGCACCCTTCACCTCCTTTCTCCACCTGTCCCTTGTGGGTTACCAGAAGCAGAGTGGCCATTTCTGCCCAGCTGCTTCACAGCCTTGGTGTGTTACTGTGCAAGGGCTCTTCTTGCTGTTCATACCTAAAGCTTTTTTTCTTGTGATACTTGTTTTCAGGCATGCATAAATTCCATCACCAAAGACTTTGCTTAGCAGTCAGTTCTAGAGAAATCAGATGGAGAGTAGTATTGAAAGTATTGTTTTACATATCCACATCTGTAAATTGCATAAAGCCCAGAGAACTCACAGGAAAGAAAATTTCATCTTTCTCAAGGGGGCCACTGAACAGGGTCAAGGAATAGTAACTGGGGAGTCAATTTTAGAGAAAAAGTAATTTAGAGAGAAGAAACAGAATGGTGCATGGGATATAGAAACAGGAAGATTGCAGGGGGCAGTGAGAAAGTGTCATCAATAAGTTTTCTCTGCAATAGTGAATACTGCCAGTTCAGATCTAGATCCAGACATATTTTGCTGACATTGGAATGAACCAATGAAGCACAGTGTCTGTGGGGATTTGCTGATTTGTTTTTTGCTTTGAATTTCTTCCCCTCACTCTCAGAGTGACCTAAAAGCTCAGACTCTACAAAAACATGAAGCCAGGTTACTGATTGTAAGCATATGAGGGCGCTGGGTGTACTCTAAGTTCATGTAAACACACAGCTTGATTCATTGTGACTTACAAATTCATGGGAGAGCTTCAAGAACTCTTAAAAAAAAAAGAAAAAAAAGGAAGAAAGAAAGAAAAACAATGAAAAAACCCAAGGCTAATTTTCAGATTTACCATGAAATCAAGGAAAATTTCTTTTAGACCTAGATTTCCTAGGAGACTTGCACTTTATAGATCATCCTATCCTTAGGACTGTAGAAGCCTCCTACTGATGTGTGTGTGAACTATTAATGCTGAGAGAAATATGCAGCCTTTGGGTTTGCATTCAGTACTGGCAGAGTTCAGCAGGCCCAGCAGCAGCATTAAGAGAGAGAACTGCAGGGGAGGATGCTCCCTCCCTTCTTCCACCCTTTGCTGGATAGTCACTAACTCAAGAGAGGATACAGAGCTAAATTGACTTTGGTCTAACATATGGACATTTAATGCTTGTCTTCTCTTGGTATTCCAAACTGTTTTACAGATCAGAAATTTAAGAGCTGATATGCCATGAAAATATCATAACTTGGTTCCTCAAAGCTATACAAGTAATTTTGTTTTTTCCTTAGGGAAGGAGGGAATTTCATTCCATATAGAGAACTCCTAATTTGCATTACTGGCATCAGTCAACATTCTCAGCAGTCTGAAAGGGATGTAAAAGTACACTGATTGCATTAAATGATAACTGTGCTGTTTAGCTATAGCTGGTTTTGGCAGGTTATCTATCTACAAAGAATTATTTCTGGTTTTACAGATCTAAAATTTATTGCTCTTTAATGGAATACAGTGTTTTCCTTTTGTATTCAAATTATATGTTGGGGTGATAATCAAGAAATAATTGTTTCAGTGTGTCTTCAATACTTCTGCTAAGTTTTCTGGAACTGCTCAAGGATGCATCTTTCATCCTTTAAAGAACTGCTGTTTTCTTATACCTCACATAAACTTTTCATTGTACTGAGTGATTTATGATTGGCAATCAGCCACGCAGATATTGATAACAAATATCCTGGTAAAGATTACCATTACTGTCTGAATTATCTGCATTTTAGCTGCAGGCACAGACCAGAGATGAGTTACAGACTGAAGTTGGAGAGGGCGAACCTGGCAGGTTTGGCATCCCCAAAACCTCAGCACTCAAGTCCATTTCTAGGACAGAAAGACCTGCAGTTTATTTTCCTGCCACGTGAAACAGAGAAGTCCTAAAGATTGTCCCCACAGTGTGGAATTAGAAACAACAAAACATTCTCTAGTGAAATTTATAATGCTTTCTTTAGTTTTTTTTTCAACTGTTCTTGTTGTCACCATTTTGGAACACTGGAGGCCCATGGGAAATAGGCATACCTGACTAATATATGGACCATAAATTGTTGCTGCTCTTTTGTTCAAGAGACACATTTGAAGTGTGATTGGCATCCCATCCTATTCTAGGATATCCCTATGCTTTACCAAATCAGCATCACATCATCCTGAAATGATCCCAGCTCAGCTGGGCTGAGACAGGGCTGTCCTTCATCCTGCTGGCACTGCTTGTTGTAGCATTTTACAGTTTTGAACACTTTCAGTCAGGAAACTAGTAGGTTTCCAGGCAGGAGGCTATATATTTAATTGCTTGGCCTGCTTTGAATCACCTTGATCTAGCCTTTCAGGAAGTGCTCTTATGGAAATTCCCCAATTCTAGACCAGCAGAAGCCTTAGAAAGAGATATCCCTGAGTCCTGTCACTACAGCTGAAGTGTAAGACAGAGACGGAATAAAACAACTTAGTTTCCTTGCTTGACATCACTGTGCCTGATCATGTGGCTTTGGGGAGAAAACACAGGAAATGAAACAATGCCAGGTCAAATATGCCAAGCAATACCAAGAATCCCAGAGAAAACAATGAGAAGCAGGAGATGCAAAACATCATGATGGGAGAGCGAGGAGGAGCTGTACTTCCCTGGCATCTGGCGTGGTGGCAGCCAGCCCAGGTGATGGGGAAAGGACTCTTCTCCATCTCTGTGTCCCTGTGGCCACGGGTGTGCAGGAGCTGCACTGTGGGGTGTGTGGCCATGTGCAGTGGGGAGTGACAGCCCGTGCTCGTGGCTCTGCTGGGGCCAGGGTGTTGGGACAGCACAGCCACAGACTTGGCCTGCCTGCCCCAGAGCGTGTGAATTAATCTGACAGATTCAGGAATTTTGCTTTGTCTCCTGCTAACAGAAGGTAGCAGGAAGAAATAGACTACACATATACATAAATGAAGTGGAACTAGAATATTGCAAGCTATGCATCACGAATAAGGCAAGGATATTGTATGCCACGGCACAGACAATATACCATGAGGGCCATCTTGTGGTCAGAGAAAGTTTATTCTCTGTGAGCACAGGGAAAAAAAATATTCCCAGAAATTTTTTTATGTACCTGAAGATACTCTGAGCTACATTGTAATTCTTAGAACCATGGAATGGTTTGGGTTGGAAGGGACACCTTAAAGGTCACCTAGCTCCAACCTCCCTGCCACGGAAAGAGACATCTACCACTAGACCAGGTTGCTCAAAGCCCCATCCAACCTGGCATTGAACACTTCCAGGAAAGGGCATCCAAAGCTTCTCTGGGCAAACTATTCCAGTGCCTCATCACCCCACAGTAATGAACTTCTTTCTAATCTCTAAATCTATTCTTTCAGTTTAAGCCATTCCCTTTTGTTCCATCACTACAGGCCCTTGTGAAAAGTCCCTTTCCAGCTCTCTTGTAGTCCCCTTTATGAAATGGAAATGGTGTTAAGGTCTCTTCAGTGCCTTCTGTTCTCCAGGCTGAACAAGCCCAGCTCTCTCAGGCTGCCTTCCTAGGAGAGGTGCTCCAGCCCTCTGAGCATCTCTGGGGGCTCCTCTGGAGTCACTCCAGCAGGTCCCTGTCCCTCTGCTGGGGCCCCAGGGCCGGGTGCAGCGCTCCAGTGGGGTCTCACCAGGGCAGGGCAGGGCACAGAGGGAGAATCCGCTCCCTGGGCTGCTGCCCACGCTGCCCTGATGCAGCCCAGGACACAGTTGGCTTTCTGGGCTGCAAATGCACATCCATGGATCGTGTTGAGCCTCTCATCCACCAACAACCCCAAGTCCTTTTCCCCAGGACTGCACTGGATCCATTCCCCACCCAGCCTGTATCTGTGTTGGGACTGCCCTGACACAGGAGCAGTAACTTGTACTTGGCTCTGAACTTCTTGAAGGTTGCACAGGACCACCTCTCCAGCTTGTCAAGGTCCCTCTGGATGGAATCCCTTTCCTCCAGAGCGTCAAAATTAAAAATTGGTTCTGATTGTAATGGATGAAGTTGCTCTGTTGCTGGTCATTAACCAGGTCACTAATCCTCAAGTGGCAGACAGCAGGATTAGCTGTGATCCTGTGCCAATAAACAAAAGAAGATGTTCCATGTGTTGGGAAGGCTGTTGTAGATTAACAAGTAATAACTAATAATAGAGTTTTCTCTTGATGAATATTTTATGCCTATTTGCTTTGGAAATGTCTTTCATCCTCTACATTGTATAAAAGCATTTTGAAATCTGCAGATTAAATTCCATCACAGTGCTAGAGTTAAGAATGCTACTATTTATTATCAAATAACAGTTCAAACCAAGAATCAACGTTCTTTGCATGGTTATCACACAATGAACCCAGTCTGTGTGAGATAGAGTTCTCAGCTGTACACCTTTTTAGTTCTGTATCCCTGCGTTCTTGATGAAAGACTAAAAATGCTGAATTAAAAGGAAGACTGTCCATTCAAATTAAATGCATTATCCAACACAGGCATGGAAAGTTGAATATGATCTTCTCTGTATCACCTGTTCTATTCAGAATTACTCCATTCCTTTTTTTTTGTGTGCTTCCCAGTGCATCCAGATGCCTCCCAAAGAACCCAGGAACTCTTCTTTACTGCTTTCCTAATGGGAACCGTCTGCCAATGGTGCTGGGCAGGCACAGCTTTGCTTAGTTTATGGGACCATGATCCATGGTCGATTAACCAGGCTTTTTTGGTTCTAGAAGAGGTGTGTTTACGAAAAACCAGCCTCACCATCTGGTACCATTGGCTGCAGGTCTGCTGTAGATCACTCACAGTGAACAAATATTTTTCTCATTTGTCAGTCAGCCTTTGTCCACACACAACTGACTTTTCGAATAACATTAAGTGTTCCTTATTGTACTGTTTTACTGCTACTTATGGATTATTTAATTCTTTTAATGGCTCTGCAATGGCTCATTTGCTTCCTAAAATTATTCTTTAAAGTACTTGTGCAGATGGGGAAAGACAAGGTTGATTCCTCCTGCAAGGAGCTGTTGATAGATTCAGAGATGCTGTCTGCTGAGCACTGCTGTAAATATTCACTATCTCGGCTCTGCAGGCTTAGCCTCTTTGTAGGGTGTTTGGGAATATCTGATAGTGCAGAGTATAAAAGCAGAACAGGGGAGAGCTGCCTTCAGCTTCCAAATGAAAATGCCTGATTATAAAACCCGTATTTTAATGGCATTGTCTCTCCCAGGAACATTTGGAAATTAAGCCAGCAAAGCCTCAAACAGATTTTATGGACCAGGCACATCCATGGGCTGTACAGGCACATGTCTCTCACTGGTGGTGTGTGTACCAATTCCCAGTCGTGGTTTTATAGCACTCTGCACACCTTCTCAGCAGTGCTCCCAGCTGCCTGCTCTGGAGAGAGGCTGTCTGCTCTGGGCATGAAACAGCCCAGGAGAGACCTCACCAGGGAGGAGCTTTCAGCCACAGCAGCTTTTCAGTGAAGGCTCCCTTGGCCTCGTTGTTCTGAGCAGGGTGTGATAACGCAGCCCCGCTCCTGGACACCTGCTCGGAGGGGGAACCACCATCACCTTTCCAGGAGGGGATGAGAGCAGCATCGGTGAGAATGGCACACGTGTCCCCTGGGGGGATGTCCCTTCTCCCTTTCCAGCTCCTTCTGTGCAGGGCTGCAGCTCCGGTGCTTTCACAGTGCCCTCTGCTGCAGGCTCCTGGTTCAAATCACAGCAGAGCCCTCGGTCTGCTCTGCATCAGTTGGGAAAGTAGGTACTGCTCAGGGAAACAGGCCCCGGCACTGAGTGTGTCCCTGTGCAAAGAAATCCCTGACACAGTAGAGAGATTGTGAGCTGAGTGAGTTGTGGCATTTAAATGTATTTAAGAATTTGTATTTAAAAAAAAACCAGGAAGATTTCTTGCATCTACCTGTCAGATTACACAAACATAGAATACTTATTAGAGATACTGTGATTTTTCTTGCAATGCTGAATCACTGAGGCCCTCAGTTAGAGATGGAGTACAGAGCCTTGTAGAAAGCACACTGGATATGTGTATATAATTTGTGTACACAGCATGCTTTCTTATATTCTTGAATGGTCTGGTAAGGAATAAAAATAAAGAAAAGGAACTCTTAAAAAATTCATATTAGATTTGGTTCAAATAAATAAGCATTTTTTCAGATGAAAGCACAAGTATTGATATAGATATGCATATATGCAAAGTGGATTGATTTCTTTCTTTACCCCTGTAACAATCCAGATCCTTCAACTGCAAGACACCTGGGTCCAAACTTGCTTGGCACTCTGTCAGCACAGGTGTGTGTGAGGACTTAGGGGGCATTTTGATAAATTTCTGCAGCTTTTGGAAGGGAAAAGGTACTTGACTCTGAGGTCAATTCGCACAACTTGGCTTCATGGCTTTTTTATATCTAGTTGAAGTTTTCCCCAGAAGATGGAGAAACCCGATTTCAGTTTTCTCGGGGAACCTGTGCAGAGGAATGAAGAATCAATGACCTTGCTTAGGGCAGCAGCCACCTCTGAAGCCCTTTGGGTACAGGGGGAGCTTGTTGTGAATGGACTGTGCTGCTGGGTTTTGTGTCTTGGCCAGGAGAGTCAAGGCAAGAGCCTGAGTCCCCTTTCTGACCACACCAACTTTATTATTTACTCCCTTCTGCTTTTTCATTGCACTGGAAGGGTGGCAGAATGTAAGTATTTCTCCCACTTGTTCATTTCCATTTCTGAGAGCATTTGTAGTAAGTGGTGAGCACACAAAATTATAGCTCAGTAGTGGGTGAGAAAGCTGCTAGCTGCAATCAAAGTGAGACAGACTCTTGACAGCAGACTTTGGTGCTTGCACAGAAAAACAGAATAAATGAGACAGGTCAGGAATTACTCTGATGACATGCCCAAAGCTTTGGGTGAATCTTGCCAGACCTCAGACCAGATGTTTAACCCTCCCACCTTCTTATGACATTACCACTTGTTAATAAAATGTCCCCACTTAAAGAAAATACAGGGTTTTTCCATCTGGGACTGTGCTAAATGCTGTGTCCTGGGCTGAGACATTTCAGAGTATTTGGTCTGTTCTTTGGGGGCATTGTAGTTGCATTGCCTTCATCCTTGTAGGGAATAATTGCCCTTTTGCAAAAAAATACAGTCAAACATCTATGTACTACTATGTACTACACTCTCTAACAAAAGTCTCAGCAGATTTTCATATCAATAGCAAAGAACAATGAGCATTGACATATTCCTTAGTATTAAAATGTTTGCAAAGATAGGAAAAATTAACACAGTCCAATTCATGAATGAGGAGGCCTCATCAAATTAATTGCTGAAATCTGGTTAATACTCATTGATACTTTTGATTGTGCCACAGCTGGCTCTTATTTTACATAAGGATATTGCTCAGGAAGGGTTAATGCAATTGATTAATTATTAATAGTTACTTTTACAGAAGCAGACCATAATGTTATTTATTACAAAATAACATACAGGCAAGCAAATCAGTGTTAGCAGAGTATATCTGTACCTAATGTTTTATATTGATTTACTTTTAGCTCTCTGGAACTCAAGAGTATTCACATGTAAAACAAGCTCTTGATATTTTAATTAATTAGTTTATCTAAACCAGTAATATAAAGTGGAACCCGTGGCATTGGTGCTGTCTGGTTTATTATTATCCTGCTGCCTTTTTGGGCAACAATACACAAATTTCATGCTGTAATAACTCCCCTTGGATTAGCTAAGGAGCATGAGGAAGGGAAAAGAGAAAGGATATGAGTGCTATTTTTGCAACTTATGTTCACTTTTTTGTCCCCTGTGACAGTATAGGTTTGATGTAATATTTAAATACAAGCAAAACAAAGTCATTGATACAATTTCTTTCTCGTGCCATGATCTATTTAGGCTGAATTCTGTTGACAGCTGAGTAACACTGTTACCTGCCAGTATGATTACAGCAGTGTCCGCCTTCATTTTCAAATCCAATTTGCATTTAATAAAATGAAAGATGAAAGCAACCTGGCTGAAAGTGCATCATCAGCACCAGCTTGCTGAATAATGGATTTGAAAGACTGGAAAGAAGTCACCAAACTAGTTATAACGTTGGAGTGAATCTAGGTCAGAGAAACTTCAGCATGACTTATTGCAAGCCCATGACATAAATCATCCAGGAGAGGCCAGAGAAGACCAGATACCGAGCTTATTTATTGCAGAAGAGATTGGCATTAATGAGCTGGAGGAGCAGAACGCATCCATCTGGGATCTAAATACCAGCATGTCCTCCAAGGGGATGGTGACTGTCCAGAAAACCCCACAGCCAACGTGTCCAGAAAGAGCCTGTGCTCCGAACTGTGGGAGGGTTTCCTGCTGCCCGCAGTGTCACCCCAAGGTGCCCCTGCCCCTCCTGTGCAGCACCAGGGGCACACAGGGGCTGGCGGTGGCCGAGCCGTGGCTGCAGGGGCTCAGCCCTGGCAGGGTCAGCAAGCCAGGCTGGGGCTGGAGGCTGCAGCTGCTGCTGCTGTTACAGCTTGGCTTTGCTGGGTGCTGCTGGAATTCGTTCTATCCTGGCTCTGACAGCATTTCCCTGGTGCTGCGGTGGCTGTGAGGGTGCTGGGGGGAAGCCTGGGGCAGTGTTATGGATTAGGGGGAACCAAAAATCAACCCTTTGTGAAAATCCTGCGTATCTCATACTGTGATTCTTCTTTTTGCGCACAGGCAGGGACAGTGTTTCAGCCTTGGTTCCTGTGGGCTGAATTATTGCTGTTTGCTGCCTTTGAGCAGAGAGGATTGAAGGTTTGTGGGTTTGGGACTAGCTTTGATTAAGGCCTTTTTTCTCCTCTGGGGGATAAATATTTAGTGCTCAGTTGGACAGGGACGTTTTCCAGTGCAGTTCTGTTTTCAGCATGATTTCTGTTTTAGCTTCCATTTCTAAATCACAAAATTTTGCAACAATGACTCTGGATGCAAAAGAATGGAAGTAGTTGATTTGTGGGGGATTAGATATCATGACAATGTACATATGTTATTTTCTTTCCTTTATCTGCTTTACTTGTAAGGCCTGTTACCTAACTGTCATTTTCCTGGCTGGATTTCCTGTTTTGTTGTTCTTGTCCCAGAGTGTTTATTTCTCTTTTGTCTGCACCCAATACTTGTAAGTCTCTTAATTTTGTTTTTTCTTGACATGCTCCTGTGATGCTTTATTTCATAAAAGAGTACACCTGGCAGGGAAGCCTTATTTAGCCCATCAGCTCTCAAGAGTGTTTCTAGAATAAAACCAACTTCCTGATGTTTCTGAAGGCGTAAATGTGTTCAGCCGCACCTAACATTCACAATTGTAAGTTATTTTAGTCGTCGTTTTTTTCAGGAGATGATAATTATACAACAGTAATTTCTCTCAAGTTTTACTATCACATGTATTGCAAGGCATGGGGGAAACACTGTGATTTCAAAAATTTATGTATCTTAATAGGGCTATGACTTTGTTTGGGTATTACAGCTGGCACTTTCTCTATAATGCTTGTCATTTTAATAAGCTTTTAAAAGTTAAGCTCTATAAAACATACTTCTGAAGCAAGGAAAGAGGACTTGAATATACCTAACCAGTGAAGATGGGCAGAAAACCTGCATAAATCTTGCTGGGGGAGCTGATGTAACTGGAACCAGGATGTCAAAGCTCTCAAGGGCCTGACAGCTATCAGCAGGACCTTAAGTGAGGGAAAGCTTTTGTTCAGTAGAGCTGATGAACAGCTCACTGATGTTAATAGGACACTTTTCATGTAGTTCGAGTTTTTGGGCTTTGAATCAGGTCTAAAATTCTCATTGTAAGTGTGATATTGTAGTCCTTCTGTTGTCATAAGAATGACACCTTCTTCAGAGGAGATTATTTTCTTTTGGAAAGGGAGGGATCCACGAAGGAAATAATTGATAGTCTTAAATCCTGTACTTTGGAAATTCAGGTTCTCTTTATAATCCTTACAGAATGAGAAAAATTACTAGCAACTTCACAATACTTACAGCAGACCTGATAATGGAGTAATTATTTTACAGAAAAGCACATTCTTTATTGCAAAGATGAGCATTTAATTCTATCTATACACAGCTTTGCAATAAAGGTAATAATTTCCACCAGAACATGTATGATTAACTGAGCAACTCGGTATAGAGTTGTCAATCTTGAATGTTCTGGTAGCAAGGAAAGAACAAGGACACCTTGTCTGTAATTATTGTTATTGGGGTGGGGGTGGACAGAAAGATCTTTCAAATAGTGTCTCAACTCACCTCTGGTGTATCCTTTAGATCCACAAAAGAGAATGGGGAATAAGGAGAATAGAGAAACTAAAATGACTGCCTGCTTGCTGCTGAACAAACCATTCCCTAGGAAAAAACCAAACTTGAAGAACAAGCATACGATGGGGGAAATGCATGATCTGTGCCCGAGGAGAATAATATGGAAGTAGAGAGAGAAAAATTAGTACAACTTAAAGAATAACATTATCTAAAATTACAGTGCCTTGGAGGCAATAAAGATATTTTAATATCTTTATTTTCCCCATTTTTAATCTATGGGAATTTTTTTAATTAGTAAGCATTGGAAAAATGAAGTTCTAATTAATTTTTTTAAATATGCAGGAAATTATACTGTTCTTTCTAATGGTACATATGCATGGATTAGTAACTTAAAAAAAATGATTTTACTTTTTCCTTAAACTGATAATTGCATTAGTGGTTCATAATCTATTAATAGCAATGTAACTCTCATGTACTTTTTTTAAAAGACATGCTCTAAAACAGAAAAAAACCATTAGAGATGTGCAGTACAATCCTCAGTGTGCTGGCAAAATACTTAAATGGAGCACAGTGGAAGTGACAGCAAATTTTTAGGAACAAACATTTGAACTTTACAATTTGTATCAATGATGTGTCTCTGGTGGGCTGTGGGTCACAGGAACAGGAACTTCTGAGCCTGTTCAAACCCCAGAGCTGGGAACATCGGGAAGGTGACCACTGCAGTGCTTCAGGGCAAGCTGCATTTGTGTGCCCAGCACTGCACAATCACCACTCTGCAGAAGAGAAAGGAACCTCATTTCCTCATCCCTTAGATTTTACACTGTGTGGCTCGAGTTCTGATGAGCTTTTGTGTACATTGTGTAAGCAGTGGAACTATCTGCAGTATTCCAGTTTGTTGATGTCCTGTGGCATTGAATTCCCTGAATTCCATAGAATACATTTGCATGAATTTTTGCCTTCTAACTTTCCTGTTATTTCTCACTTGGAACATTATTTTGGGAAGATAAAGGAGTGTGATCTTTGTTTTCTGAGCCCGGTTGCAGCAAGAGTTGTTTTCTGGGTACAAAGCACCTGCAGAGGACAAGAATGTATTTGTTGGTGAGCACACAACTGTAGCAAACCACCAGGAGCTGTGAGCATTTGAATTTGCCCATTTGTTGACAGGCTATGCTGTCCCCTTTGCTGGGAGAGATGGGGTCTGAATGGATGGGGCTCTCCATCCTCCTGGGGGTCTCCTGACTTTTGAGGTGTCAGTACTTTGCTACCTATGCTTAGAAAGCTACTTACTTGTAAGTGAGGAGTGGATGAACATGTAAAGGGACCTTCTGTCTTCTATATATATTGAATAAGAAGATGTTTCTTAGTACCAGGTGTTCTTAGGTAAGGTTTTCTTATACAACCTGAGAACATTTGCTATGGTGCATGTTTTATCACAAAATGACTGTACAGATAACTCTGATCTCCAGTTAAAAGCACCCAAGCTGTGCAATAGCATTGTGCCAGCAAGACTCAGTACAAACATTGTCACCCCCTTCTGTTTCTGAAGCCTACACAAACTGAGAAGGGAGATTCTCACTAGGTTGGAGCTACTGGAACAAGATGTGACCTACCTGGACTGGGCTGTGTGTAAACACATCATCACCCAGCTACCAAACTGAAGAACCAGGTTAATGAATCTTCATTCTTTCTTTGCAACTGGTAACAGTGAAAGCCATCTCATTTTGGCATCTTACTCTTCATTCTGTTATCTTCTGCCCCTTCAAGCTGCTGGTGTTTTCATTTCTGTATTGAAACTTACAGACCGTAGGGATGTCCAGGACAGAGCACAGCCCTCACTGACTCACTCCTGCTCATTGAAAGGTACAGATAAATAATATAGAGCTGTGGAGTTGAGGTTTCAGGAAATCTAAGCCTCCACAGTGGAAAAAGTACCCTGTAACAAAAATATTAACTCCAAATTGCTTCAGAGTCCAAAGCTGCAGACCAGATTGAGAGTACTCACTCTTAGGTGTGTACATATTTTTCAACACAGAGATGAAAGAAAGCAAGTAGCATCCAGAGGAACTTAACAATCCTCTTTCTAAAGGGGACTGCAAGGTATGTGTGAGAGGAAAGGCAAGGGAGTGTCAGCAAACCTGATGTCTTTAAAAACAAAATGGATGAGCCATGTCTATACAGATATTATATAGATGTGGAAAGCATTGCATTTGAATTTCATACTGGTTAAATGCTGTTATAAATACAAAAGAATGGATTATGAACTCTTGAATTCTGTTGGATCAGAATCTACTTACGTGTTTTAGTGCGTATATATGCATAGAATTTTTTGACTGGAGCCTTAATGTTACTGCTAGACATTTTCAGCCATCTCAGGGAGGGCTTTTCTGCATCCCAGTCTCTGATCAGCTGAAAATCCCATCCTTTCTCCAGTGACAGTTTTAAGAAGGAATGGGACATAACGAAACTGGTATCTCCCAGTTTGGGCAGAGTGGAAGAAGACACTTCTTTAGAAGCACATACTGCATGAAGAAATACAATTTTCCAAAGAAATAGCCCCTATAAGGAACATTTTCAAGAAATACACAGTGAGGTCTATCATTGAATAGCTGAACCCAATGCTTGTATTTATGAAATCATGCTCTATCTGTGAGAACCACAGTGATGAGTTTCAGGCAGAGAGCAGGCACACAACTCCGTGGGGAGCACTGGTGAGTGTGTAACCTGAGCCCTTTCTCTCCATCTGCAGGCTAGGGGACATACTTTCAAGTGACAGTAACACAAGAAATTAAAACATTCCCTTGACATCAGAGACAATAATTCAGTCTTTGTTTCCAGATGAAAGCACAGACCCTTGCTCGCCACTGCGACAGAAGTAATTTCAAAACAACAAGTGTTAGGGAGCACTCCATGGGCTATGATGAACTACAGGTTTATTGCCTTTTATATCTTTTGTATCATTTTTACTCTGCCTGGATTTAAGTTACTCAGGGAATCTTGGAAAGATTCTTTTAAATTATCTGGGACTGAGAGGAGATAATGTTGTATGTATTTGAGACAAGGCATCCTGCCACATGAAGATTTATTTTTTAGCATCATTATCAAAATTTTGGCTTACTTACAGGTAGATGACTAAAAGACACCTTTTGATAACACAGAATAATAGATATGAAAACAGCCTGACCCACTGGTCAGGACTTAGCAGTCTGGGAGATGCATTCCTGGCCAAAAAAGGACAATAACCTTGTTTGTGTGGTGTTTTCTCATCTGGCTGAACAGCGAAGATTTATTCTGGCAAAGCTGTCAGTATTGAGAAGGGCAAAGGGCAAAAGCAGAGTGTGATAGAAAAATAATTCAAACAAGAAAACCAACAGCTGGTTTGAGTTGGGTCAACACATACACTAGTTTTTGACACCCATGCACAAAGAGGAAATACAAGTTGGCTAGAAAAATGCACAGATAAAATTGATGTGCTCCCTAAGGACTGCAGTTTGCTGAAATTCCAGAACTCAAGAGCTTTTTGTAGACCATAAAAATGTCATCACAACAGTCTTCTGTATGATCAGTCTTTAAGAAAACTGTTATTTAAAATATGTCTATAAAAATTTATAGTAATGCGAAATATTAGTGAGGACATGGATATGATTTTACTTGTTCAGGGCTGACTAGTCTAGCCCTTTTTGATGCCTTTGTTGTGCTTAATAGATATAGAAAAAGTCATTCCAAAGATGACAAAGTCCTTGAGACTATTTAAAGATTTGTCTTCTGTTTTTTCCCTTTATCTTAAAAAGGGAGGTAAAAACATTTTCCTTTACTCTTGTTTGCCTTGTTTGTTCCAACTCTGGGCCTTGAATTTCAAGGACCATAATTTCTTTTCAGGCATCTCTCTGACCTCAGTAGCCCTGATCTCAGGCTGCTGTTTCCAAGCACCACACTTAAAACTATAACAATATTAATGTTACGAGTAATAGGCATGGCATCTGACATGGGAATATATCTGTAAATACTTTTTTTCACTTTCCCTTTCAAGAGAAAAGAAGTATTTTTGAATTACTGGAATGTAATTTTGTATCTCTTCTTAATAAGAGCAGTGTCCATGGTTACCTTGCTGCTGCCAGTCATGCCAAGTGTTGTTATCAAGGTACAGCCATACATAATAAAAGTGATGGTGTTTACAGATGTTTTATTAGTCAAAATTGTATTCCAGCTGAAAGGCTTGCTAAAGATGAAATGGAATTTCATTTTACATTAAACAGGAAACAGTGCAAAGGAAAAATATCCTATTAGAGACAGTGCACTGTATCCAGGTTTATAAATTTGACCCTCATTTTGGAAACGAGTCTCTGATCTTGCTGTGCAAGCAACACATGCTGCACAATAATAGCACTGCCGTAACATCAGGTTTTAAAAACTGCACATTCAGTGTGACAGACTTCCTTGGAAATGATCTAAATATTGTGGAATGTGAGTCAAAGGCAGGTTAATGTCAAAAAACTCTGGTGACCCACTTTGAATGTTGCACTGCTCAGTCTTTTGGTAAGTGTCTGACATGGACACAAACTGCGTGGCAGACAGTCCTTGCAGCAGCTGCCCTTGACTCTGGTTGGGAAAGTGGCTTCTCTTGGGAACTAACTAAAGTAGATTCATGTTCTTCTAGGAGGTAATTTAGTTGCCTTCAATGCTTGAATCTTAGGTGCTTGTCCACTCCTGTGAAATCCAAGCGAATTGAAGGCCGAGTACATCCATGCTCCAACAGCTTCAGTTGGATGGGATATTGCACAGGGGGATGTTTCTCTAAGGAGAGGTTTAATGCTTGCAGTCCAGGCATGTGGCTCTTGGTTGTCAGTAGGGCTCAAGGGGGGGTTCTTGGAAGCTGGTGTGCTCAGAGCCACTTCGGTGGCGTGCTCAGGCCAGGGTGACACGTCCTTTCCCCCAGACAGCCTCTCTGGGTGAGAGGCAGGGAGCTTTGTGCACCACAAGCTCCATCCAGGGAGGAGCAATGGAGCACTGCCTCTTGCATGCTCTTGCAGCATCTTGGGGTGCTGGCCTGGAAATGCAGCTGTCCAGAAAATCTCATCCCCGTTGTAGGGAGGGTAAGATGTGTTAGAAAAGACAAGGGCAGATGATTTATAACATACTATTCCTTGACAAATCATCTTTACTCTAAAATCCTCGAGGATATTTATTCTAAAATCCTTTAGGTTATTCATTCCTGGATAGGGGATTCTCAATTTTGCTTTCCTTTTACTGCAACCTAATTAAATATTACTTGAAACAGGGGGTATGATGCCCCAATTAAATGGATGACTGCTGTAATCATAGAACATTTTTAAAATTAAATGGAAAGGATTCCTGTTCCAGCTGCAGGCAGTACCATGGATACCAAGGATATGTACAATCCCAAATAGGAGGAATGCATAATGATAGTGAAGCTGCAGTAGTTACATTAATATTGCTGTTACACATAACTTCTCTCTGACCCAGGGAATATAATAGCTTGTACCAAACTACTTCACTGAAAGAGAAGAAAGTATGTCTGCACTGTGCCATGGAGGGGCAATGTAGAGACATTCAAGCTGCTGCAGAACTGAAATAATATAATTGCACTAGCACGTTGCAAATAAGGTCTGCCAAGAGGACTGGCATCATTATCTAACCTAGTGATTATGGAGCTTGGCCAAGAGTGATGTATTCCTGGTCCCAGTCTCTATGTCCTTGATTATTTCTGGCTTGTATTTGTTTTTTAATCCAGATGCCATCTGATGTTAGATATTTGAACAACCCAGGGAGCAGAAACTGGGTCCCAGGTCTCTTCTACTCAAATCCAGGTTTGTCCTTCTTTGCAGGCTCTGCATTTTCCCCAGGAAGTAGAAGCAGTAGTTTCAGCCCTTCTCAGCAGGGAAAAGCCTGGAATTCAGGTCTGCTGCTTCCTGAGCAAATACTCTATTCGGGTATTATGTAAAAGGCCATGTCTGTGAATAAAAACTTGGCATACATTAAGATTGCTCAAAGCATACCAAACAAATCAGGCTCTTCAGGAGGGACAGCTAGTTTGTAAATCCCAAGCAGCCTTTGTTGACAGAGAAGTGCTTAGATTGTCAGCTCAGCTTGGATTTTTCTGAAATCTAGTGCAAAATCCCTTTGTGTCTTCAGTTTTCATTACCCCCTGAGCTGTGAGGCAGAGTATTCGTGTTTGGCATTCAGGATGAGGTGCTTTGCCTGTCCTGTGCACCTACAGCAGCTGCACCCAGAGCCCCTTTCCTGTGAAAGAATTTGTGGCCAAAGAGCAGCAGCACAGAGAGCAGGAGCAGTGCTGGACTGTTGGAGGGCACAAGCCTGGCAGGGGACAGCACCCAGTCAATCAAAATTCGGAACAGGAGACTGGTGAACGTATCAGGAGGGAAAGCACAAACAGATCCCCAGTCTGCTTACATGTTCGAAAGCTGCTTCCAAAAAATAAAAAAAAAAGGAGAAAAATGGTTATAGATAGAACAAAGAGGTTAATTTTAAAAGAACTGTAGAAGCCCAAATTTCAATTCAGTTCTGAAAGGAAACAGACACACTTTTAATACACACTTGAGCAGTTAATGTCTCACCCTTGTTAGTTTCCTGAAAAGTGATGCTTATTGCTTACAAACTGAGCACTCAGAGCAGCTGTCCAGAGGCTGTGGCCTATACCTAAGCAGCCAGAAAACTCAATAACAAGCAACAGCAAGTTCTTTTGTGCAGCTATGCTGCACTTGGCTAACTGCACAGGGTGTCCTGGGAAATGATGTCTAGTGTCAACAACATTTGTGTCTTGGTTCTTGTCTCAGACATGTGAAATTAGAAAGCCTGATATGTCTGTCCTGGGCACTCAGAAACTTCTTACTGCTCTGGCATCTTTTCCCAGACAGTATTAATTCTCCAATTGAGTTACACAATGGTTTACACATACTAAATCTATTTATGTGTTCATAGCATAAGGATTGCCAGGCCTTATTTGAATTTGTGGTTTATAAAACCTGAACATGATTTCCTGAATGCGTGACGGTGCCCTAGATTGTCTCCTGATATGCTCTGAAAACCAACCTCCTAATGACTTTTACTCTATTCCTAAGGCTGCTTACATTATTGTAAAGTTGTTGAGTTACCTCTAACAGAGCCAGCAGCTCACTACTGAGATTTCATTCCCCTGTGAGATGCTAAAGCAACTCCTTTTCTCAGCTGCATTAGTTGTCTCACTGCAGATAACTCGGCCCAGATTTGCATAGGTGTTGGATGTCACAGCTGCATGTCCCAGTGGCAGCAAAAGGCACCCGGGAGTGCTCAGTGCTTGCTGAAAAATGACACTATTCGGATTTCAAATTTACCACTGCAAATTAGAGGAGTGGAAAGTATGAGGCAATGAAGAATGGGATTTATTTGCATTCTCCTGATTCCAGTATACTGGTGTGACTACTAAATATATTTTGAGATCCCCTGAGTGTTAGTGAGAATGTAATTTTTTTTGTTTTAACAAGGAAAGGAAGAAAATGATGGATGAAATTGGATGTCACAAATTTTATTTAAACACACTGTCATTGATTTGCATTTTATTTCTTGGTCCAACTGGAGTAGGAAAATCCTGCTTTTTCAGGTCTCCAAGTTCTATGATTACAAGAGAACCCCCTAAAGAGCAGATAAAACAAGTGTGACAACTCAAGATAAATAATTGCTCCTGGCTAATTGTTTCCAAACTACGGATGCAGTCATATAGTCAAAAATTGTCATGGCCAGTTCATGGAACAGCTGTTTCATATAGAAATGCTGTGATTCATTTTGTATTCCTGTCCATTATGTGCTCTTGGTGAATTTAGTGCAATTACGTGCAGAAAAACGTTATTGCTTTTTTTGAGCAGGGCACTGTTAGCTGCCATTTTTCAGTGCTGTATTTCTGTGCTGTATTATTCCTCCCTACAAAAAGCAGCCAGAAAGGTGTGTCAGAAAGACATTTTCTTCAAAAACACATGAAAGGTGTCAGTCTGATTTCAACACAGTTTTGTGCAATTTATAATTGTTTTCTGTCACATTAACTGTTAACTGTCCTGTTTGGTAAAGGCACATGTTGATAGTTAAAAATCCAAATGAGAAATGGCAGGATTTTCTGAAGAAAACTGCTTGTGAACAAAATTTTGCTAGAATTTTGCTGGGCCATTCCTTCTAGTGCAACAAATAAAAAAACTGCCATACCAATAGAAGAGATTCTGCCCAAATTTGGCTCTCCGCCCAAGGAAATGGATGTGGAACTGAAGCTGCAGTGATCCTGTCTGTAATTTTCCTGGGTGTTTGCTCTGTTATCTCACTTTCCTTCCTATAAAATGGGATATTAATCCTTCTTTCGTTCAGAGAATTAGTTGGGTTTTGTGCAGTCCTTTGGTACCATTAATGAAGGATTTCCTCTGCAGTTTAACTCATCTCTCCCTCTTTGCACAGACACTCCTCACTACACCAGGAACCTTTCTTTGCGGAGTCAGATTTGCTGTTTTTCATTAGGAGCTGATGAATGTAAAGCCGAGATTTTCCCTGAGAGTCTGGAAGCGAAGCTGAAATCACTTCAGTGAAAAGTGAGCCAGCATGGTGAGTTTTATATCCCTAAATTAGCACTGAAGAGAAGGGGAAAACTTAAGAAGTAATTTCACAGTAAAGCTTCAGTGTGCTGGTGAGTAGGAAAATAAAGTATTCTTCATCCATGAATCATGCTCACTCCCGGGGAGGAGAGATAGATACTTATTGCTCTTGCCATTTACCCTCTAGCCAGCTGTCTGAAGAAGAGTCATGCACCTATAGCCACATGTTGAAAATATCTTCTCTGCTCTCTCGAGTTGTTATAATGGTTAGAACAGAGAGGAATTGTGAAGGACTTCATTATTCTCCCCATTTAATTTTGCAGGATGCCCTTTGGTGCTTCTGCTCTGCGGTGCAGCAGAGTCATTCTGATTGATGTATACATCTGGTGGACACCAAAATAAGGCTACCATTACTAAGAAATACTGACTTGGATGTCATGAATTACAAAAAGAAGAAAGCAAGCTGTAAGACCGTTTTGAAAATATGAAGTAGCAATGCTTACTAATTTAGCAGATACAGCACAGAAGGTGAACACCAAAAAGCAAACAACCCCCCCTAAAGTATGGGACTGTAGTGCTAGCAAGCACCAGTTCAGTCTTATCTCCTATGGATACAGTTGGAGGCAGCAGCAGGAGTGTTATTTTCTCCCTGCATGATACGAGTCACTTCCACAGGAGACAATATGCAATCCTAAGAGCTAAGCACTAGGTGTTTCATATTTGCTGAATCTCTTGCTTTGAGTCATTGATTTCTTCACATCGAATCTCATCTCTGGCCCAGTTAGTGAGCCATTAAGTGAGGAGTCTACTGTGTTGATGAAATAATAATTCTGTTTACAGAGCACCTTCTCACCAAGGCACTGTAGGTGCAGCACAGCGTCTGCTTAATTCACACGCTTTTAATAATTAAAGCTTTTCTACCTAATGCCTTTGTGAAAAACCGAATTCTTGTGTGATCTTCAACCAGAAGCAATTGCTGAGAGGCTTCCTGGGGAGCAGTTCCTAGAAGGTTGCCCATTTGTCTGGTGCCAGAGCATACTTTCCTCTAGAATGAAGAAAACATTTCCTTCTTTTGAGGAAGGTGCTCAGGCCACATACTCAAGCACATCAGCTGAGAAGGACAATGCAGTTGTGCTCCATTTCTGCTGTACTTTTGTCCCATTAGTGATCATCACTATACTCTTAATAGATAAGTCATGCAGAAATTCAAAGTTTTTTTTCACCCTCCAAAAAATTAAGATATGCTGAAATTATACATATTCCTTAAAGAATAAATTGTCTTCTGGTAGCAGAGAAGAAGACAAGTTTAGGAAAAGGGCCAGCGTGACTTGCTGCATCCAGCCCAATCCAGAACAGCAGGAGTTTACCCACCCAGCTGAGGATTTCCCTAGAAGGAACAGAATCTTGTTTATACGTTTGTGGACAATCAACTTCTAAAAAACTCCCTTTAATTTTTTTTTTTGTTTTTAATTCTCATGTATAATTAGGGAAAGAAGGAGAAAGGGAGTGAGGTATGCTGGCTCTTAGATGATGTGCTCTCTCATTCTCTAACACCTGCACAATCCTGGCTTAAACGTGAGCAGTTCCTCATGTTCCATTTAAGATTCCATAGGAACACTTGCAAAACCTGTCCAGAGCTTTCCTTTCCTGGTCCCCACAACCACATTTTTATATTCTTGGTGAATCTAACCCAGGAGAGAATAAAGGTTAGTAACAAAGGCAAACTTTTTGGTTTAACCTTAAGGGCTTGTGACTTCTTTTCTTCCCTTCTGTGGACATTCACGAAGTTTTTGTAAAAGGACGCGTCAGGGCTCTGTACATACCTTGTGTACATATCACATTAGCCCACCTGTGAGCAGCCTGTCTCCTGAAAGCTGCCATGTGTCCTGGTGTCTGGGTGCTGACAGAGGGCTGGAGCTCATGTGGGAAGGGTCACCAGACCCCCAGGAAAGGGGTGGTGGGTGAGAGCAAACGTCATGGGCCAAACTGCACCCAAGTGGGAAGGCAGGGCAGCAGCTAACGCTTACAGTCTCCTCAAACAATGCCTTTGAAAATATTTTCGTAAGATTTTTACTTTGCTTTTGTCACAAAAAGAATGGCTAGAAGATAGTTTGAGAGCTCTTTAAGATAAATCCTTTTGTGCCTTTCCTACAGATGCAGGTAATTGCAGAGAGATTTGGGATCTGTCTAAGTCAGATCCTGCCCATTAAAAAATATATCTCAGTGTTGGATTTGACATGCAGTGTTGACATCCTTCTTTCTATAGTAAGTCAGATGATATGTTTAGCAGACAGCTACTTTGACAACTTTCCTTCTGAGAAGCTGGAGGAAAATGCTGAAAATTTCCTGTAGCTTTTCACATTTTATGTGCTTCCTGGGCTAATCTTTGTAAAATCCTGTTGTCGGGGGGTCACTTACTGATACCAGAGGCAAATGCAACTCCAGAGACTGCATCTCATTGCAGTTAGGGAGGTGGACCTCCTGTTAGCAAAAAGTATTGCCTTGCTTACATTAAAGGGAAAACAGACTCACCAGCTTCTGAACTTTGATACCAGTTCTGCAGCATCTTTCTAAACCTATCATTTCTTTCTATTAGAAAAATCACCTGCACAAATCTTTCCAGAAATTATCAAACAAATACTGTTTCCTCTTCAGAGCTTAAATTACATCTTGAATTATTCCCTACACAGTGTTCTTTACTTTCTTCCTTTCACTTTGCTGCACCAGAAACTACCTTCTGTATCTCGAGTAGTTGAATAGCTAAATGCCCATATTATGTGATAATGACTAACTCCACATACAGACCCTGAAGCCATTATGAAGAGTTATTGAACAAGACTTGAGCTGCCTATGTGCTCATTCAGAATGAGATGAAAGCCAGACAAGTGCCTTGTAGAGTGAGTCAGTCTGGATGTCTCATTGTATCGCCTCTTGCATTAATAGGAAACACCTAGAATGGGATCTCCACAGTTTTCTGGAAGCTTTCTGACTAGTTACTGTGAATATATTTTTTCAGAACTATTCTTTTCCATAGGGTGTACAATATCTAGTTTGTTTTCATTTGTATTGGTTTGAAGAACATCAATGCATAAACGATATTTTTACTTGAATATTTGAGGAGAGTGTTCGACTTGCTTGCAGTTATAAAATTTTTTAGAGACTCATATAATGAAGTGTCAAGGGTTTTGGGAGAGTTGCAACCATGAATATTTTTAGTGTGTCTGACATCAGTGTCTCTGGTAGAAGATACCATCACTGTATCTTTTTTGAAGGTATAGGTAGACAAAGAGGCTTCTTCTCACAAAATTAGCCATAATGAAAACAGATTATATATTAATGTACAGGGATTTATTTTGTTAAATGTCTTGGTTTGCCCTCTAGTGGCAGTGAATTTGCAGCTGATGGACCCCCAGGAAGTGGCCAAGAGGAGCACAGAATGTCACTAACGCATTTTATTTAACTCTGTTGTTTGTTTTATGGTTCTGTCTATCACCCTCTACTGTAAACATATAACTATACAGGGAAGGCTTCCTCTCACCTAGAGGTCAGGGTGAAGTGTGAGTAAACCTATTTCCTGCTGCTCCATTCCCTCCAGGGTAAAACAGTAGAGGAGATCACAGAATCCCTTGTCTAGAAGGTAAATGCAGCAGCAGCTGGTAGGAGCAGAGGGGGCTGCAGTTTGGTTTCCTGAGGGTTTGCTGTAGGAATCTGTTCAGCTTGTTGAGACACACTTGATTATGTAGTGCTTTCCTGACAACCCTGCTTATAGACTAACAAGGGAAAAATAAGCACTACAAATAGCATAATGCAGAATTCAGGCAAAGAGAAGAACTTAAAGTGGGAAAGGTCTTTTCATATGGAGGAAATCTTTTGGGGAGGAAGAGGGTAATGAAACCCAGTAGCTGTGAAATTGCTGTGTGATCACCAAGCAAGAAAACCACTTGGTTTGTCATTCAGAAAAATTATTGCAGTTTTCAATCTTGAGACATTAGTATAGTAAGGCAGACTATGCCACACATTTTATTTCTCACATACTGTTTTAAAAGATCTAGCAACATTTTTGCAGCAGATGAAATTTTTTTTCCTTTTTTCCTTAAGTGCGTATTGATGTGGAGGTAAACAGCAAGGCTCATGTTTTCAGTGTTAGTGCAACTATAGAGGAAATGGTTGATATTTAAGGATGATGTAATGAAGAAATTACCAGGTATCTTCCTGAGGGGGCTGACTCTGGGTGATCCCACTCCATCTGTATTCCAAACACCCATGACTCAGGGCCATTGGTTTTTAAAAAGCACTATTTAATGAAGTGCTTGTAGAACAGTGGAAGTGTAATGAGAGCCTTATTGGATAAGGGACTTCCCAAGCTAAAATATGAGTTTTGGCAGCTTGGCTAAACAAATACATTTCCAGCTAGCAGTTGTGAAAATCTCACACTGTCTACAGCCCAGAGGTTATGCAAATGTAAGCTGTCGTGGCACTGCTTGTCTCTTCTGCTCCATATGGAGCTGCAGTTAAAAGGGGACTTGATGGCTGGAACAATGGTGAAGGGATGGACACAATTACAGGAAATATTTCTATTGCTGCTACCGGGCCATTCAGGCATAGAGTCCTGATAATTTAATCTCAAAACAAATCAGGTGCATATAAAAATAATTTAAAAACTTCCTTTAAAGTGAGACTTTTAAAGAGGAACAAGCTCAGGAGGAGCAAAACTTACACATTCCAACTACTCTTCAGTACCACCCTGAAAACATGCGGCAGGTGAGTGAAGGTGACGTTTGTACCATAAAGGATTTACCCTTGGAATTGATAATAGAAGCTGTGAAAGCAATGAGAAATCCTTCTTAATTATTTTTATATTTATATTGACATGATATGGAGTCATGCTATAGTCTGAGCTGTGATTCTGCTCGGCCAGGACAGGGTTCTCTCTGTAGGTGTTTCTTCATGTAAAGCTGCAGATTTGGTAGAACACAGAGCACAGATCTTTGCCTGTGCCCATAACCTAAACCATGACCTTTAATTCAGCCAGTCTGTGCCTACTCGTTAAGCTGAAATGGGACACCAAACAATGTGCAAAAATTTAGCGCTTTGAGTGCTTCAGATCTTTTGAGGAATATAAATGAAATAACCTCCTCACAGCACCCCTGAGGAGCTCCTCTGTCCCCTGCCCGAGCAAAGCCGGTGAGGCAGAGAGCAGCCTGCAGGTGCTGCGGAAAGGATCCGCTTCCCAGTTTGGGGCTGTCACATTGCTCCTGGCTCCGTGCAGGAGGGGCACGCCGGCATCCCGGCATTTCTCATGAGCGGAGCAATCCATTGTGTGAAGCAGCAGCTGGCCGAAAGGCGGGGGCAGTGCCAGGTTCCCCGCGTGGCTGGTGCTGCGCGGCTGGCCCTGGGCAGGCCGGGAGCCCGCAGAGCCCGGCCGGAGGCAGAGGCAGCGCGGGGCTGGGAGCGCTGCCCGGCCCGGGGAGCGCTGCCCCCCCTGCGGCTGCGGCTGCGGGCCCGAGCGCTCGGCCAAGGGGCAACCTGCCCGCCAGATTTAGTTGGGTCTGTCAGGCAAGGTCACCGATTAATTCCTCCGGAGCATTTCAGTTTGGTTGCGTTAGGATTTTCCAACGTGAAGCTGTAGAGTTGCAGGGACTGATGCCCAGCTTCACAGAGGAAAGAAAAGGACTTGGATACAATGCAGGTGCTTATACCTAAGGCTGAAATCCTTAATACTCCCTTCTGTACCTTTGAATAGCAAAGTCCTTTAGTACCTAACTTTCACAAGCTGTAGAGCTCCCCAGCATCCTAAAAAGCAGCCTTGCCTCTGCTCAGAAATGGTGGAAAATCTGCAGGGCTCAGCCCCTTCTCACATGTAAGACATGAAAAGCTTCACACAACTTGCTCTTCTCTCTGTACCCCTTAATCTCTACTAGTAAACCCCACAGAAGCACGATACCTGTGATGATGCTTATTCAGTGTTCCTGCCTATTTTCATTCAATGATTTAGCGGGTTGAACAATCATCTGAGATGTCAGCCTCCTTCCCTGGCCCTCCATCCCCCCAGCTGTGTTTCAGAATGGGCAGTGCAGGTGCCAGAACCTAGGAGGTGATGTCAGGTATGGAAACCTCTTCCCAGGGAGCCCAGAGAAATGGGATGTGTGTGACAACATCTTCAGCATTTCCTACTGAAGCCTTGGTAGGTGTCGGGCTGGAGGGGAAGATACCTCAGATCCTGTCGTAATTGTTTAATTGTCCTTAATAACAGAATTCAGTACATTGCTCCGGGAGAGCCCTGTGCTCTGGCTTCAGACACGTGAAAATCAGAGCTTGTAATACAGCGACTCGTAACGCCAGAGACAATGGTGGCTTGTGGTGTAGACCAAAAGGAAGTGGTGTTATTTCTCAAAGGTGAAACAACATTCAGAGGTACTGGTATCTGCACTGAGTCTGCAGTAATGTAGGCAGGTTAATGTCATGGTGAGAAGCAGAACTGCCAGTTCTAGCCCCACCCTGAGCCTGTGCTAATCTCTTATGCCCATAGTGAATATAATCTGTATATCATCCCCCAAATCATGAGCAGATCTTGAATATTAATAGTTTTGTTTTGACCACAGAAGCGGGAATCTGAGTAGAATTCTAGCATGTTAACTTACTCAGTCCAAATTCTTGGCTCTGTTTCTTTTGCTGTAATTATCTTTTTTATCAGCTGGCAAAAAACAAAGCATCAAAGCAGCTCTAGTTAGAGTAAATTCTCAACCACATAAAAGACAGATATGACCACAGTTACACAAGGCATTTAAAGATTGTTTCATATGTCTATAAGGAATGTTGAGTTACTTCTACTTGTGAAAGTTAAAAACATACATGGAGGAAACAATGTTAAAAAAAATGGACATAAGTTTGAGGGGAGCTAGTCACAACATTTAATGTCTTTTTCACCATTTACTCTGTTTGGAAATTAATTGCATTCCCAAGAAGATTTTAAGAGTCATTTAAATGTCCTGACACTTTAGTATGAAAAGTAACTGTGATCATTTTTCCAAGGGAAACAAAACAGAGATGTGGCAAAAACCTGAGGATTATTATTTCAGCACCCTATCTTAGCAGTATACTTGTTATAGTGACCATTGCAGAGTTTATGCAGGACTTGGGGTTTGATGGTACAAGTCTTCAATCAGTATTTTTCTCCAAAGCACTCTCAATTTACCTAAAGACCAAACACATCAAAGATGGTGGAGAATATGGCTTTTCAGTAAGAGGACACAAGTATATTTGGGTTAGCTGCTACTGTAAAGATTTTGACTTAATTTTTCCTATAGTATGCAGATGGCAATTGGTGTCATCCACAATAATCCATAGAAGTTTTGGATGTTCAAACTTGAGTGTTTTGGGGCCTGAACTCCAACCTTGCCTTAATATCAGCATCACTTTACAACAACTACGGTGTCACAAATGCCCCTGGCTCAGCCTGTTTGTGATCATAGATGAGTGAAAGGCACTGCAGAAGGAAAGTCCAGAGAGGAGAGGGAGCAGGTTTGTAAAGCTCCAAGATCTTCAGCTCACTGATATTTTAAGCTGGGGTGCAATGTGAATTCTGAAGATGCCTGAAGAGATGGGGCACGGGGCAGAGCTGTAGCACTGCCTGCTCTCCCAGGAGCAGGGTGAGGGTGTGTGGAGGTGCCTGCAGCTGTCCTGACCAGACCAGTGGACACATAATAGGGAAGGAAAACTGGGATGGCAGGAAGAAACAGGCTACAGATAATGAAGGGAAAGCTCTGTGATCAGATCTATTGATATAGATAATTCCTGCTTCCCAAAACTCCATCTGAAAGGCAACTTAATAATATTAGGACAGAAGTGTTTGCTGTGAGTTACAGCTAAGTGAACTGCAAGCAAAAAAAGAGGGATGACCAGATTTTTTGTACATTAAGCATTTTCAGGTGCCAAAATAACAACCTTCTCACACTGATGCAGGATGAACCGTAAGTACTATTTTTGAACAGCTCTGGATTTTCTTAGTAAACTGTTCTTCCAGTACTGCTTGCAGTATAATTATTGCCTATCCAGCAATAACAGAAATAAGAATGTCTGATGCAGTGTCTTTTTCCTCTGGGGACAGTGTGAAATGGTATTCAGAATGGTATCAAACTGTTATGCACTTACAGGAAAAAAACCCACATAGTAATCAAGTGTGGAGATTAGAGGGAAAAACACCCCACCCCAAAGCTTGATTGGACTTTATGTAAAACTACCCGGAATGTATCAGACCTATAAATAAACCTGAAGGAAAAAGGTTTCAACCGTTGTAACTAAATAAAAACGCCAGTAGATGGCATGAGAGACCTTGAGATTCACCATAAAGCTCAGATGGCCACTAATAGCTACTCACTTCTGCAACCTTCTGAGCTGTCTCTGGTTTTAGCCCTAGCTACTGTATTTGCGAGATTCCTGAGGTTTCTTATTCATCAGCTGCACTTAGATTCACACAGTACATTTATTTTTAGGGACAACTAAAGTTCATTTAATAACTCATTCAAACACGCTGAGTAAAAGCCTAGCTCTTGAGTTTAACCATCGGCTTCAGTGGGGTTAGAATTGTAGATGTTATTTTTTTTTAATGCTCACACTGCGGAGCCGGTATTTCATTTCCGGGAGGGGTCTGGTATTAGTGGGTTTGTCCTTTCCTATCACACTGCAGCTCCTTTCTCTGGAGCAGAATGATCCAGCTTTCCTGAGAGTCATTGTGTCATTTAAAATTAGTGAATCAAAAGAGCCAGGTCTGATGGACAAAAGGTTTGTTGTCTTTGTCTAGGATACAAAAGGCTGTTTCTTCAATAACCTTTTGCCTATCCATCTGTAATAGCACCATCCAATTCTAGGCTTTTATGAATAGTCCACTAAGGTTTAACCAAAGCTGACCGTGAACAAATTAAGTATATTGTTTTGATTTTTTCCAAATGTATAGTTATTTTACAGTTGGATGAATCTGAAAATGAAAACCTTCAACTTAGCAATAAGATATACTCATGTGGTTAGGAGATCTAGTGGAAAAATTTACTTTTCATTTCTAGAATCACTGAAGAACTTGCAAAAGACATATGGGACTATAAATTCATAAGCATTTCTGACTCCATCAAGTAGGTAAGTAGTCATATCTTTCTGATGCAGAAAATGAGACACAGACGTCCCCAGCCTTATGCAAAACCACATTACAGAGCTGCAAGGGCAGGATTAGGGCACAAGCCTGGCTTGTGCTTAGGTCTGCATCTTTCTTCTGACGCTTTTTTTTTTAAACAATACTAGAGTATCATAATTGCAAGATTTTATTACTTGGTTACTGCAGTAAAATCTAGAATTCATTAATACATATCATTGAGAAGCACTAGGAATGAAAAGTAGAATGCATAAAAGCTCAGCCCATGTAGTACACATTTTAATACTCAGTTGGATACATGGCTTTGGTTTGCTTTATAAGATAGGACAGGCATGATTTCCAAATGAGGTTTAAATCTGGACTGCAGATATTCTCCCAGATGGGTTGGAAATGTCTGTGTGGTGCATTAGAAATTCCAGAAGGGCTTTTTCACACTTGTACTGCTAATGTTCTTAATTCCTTTGGCAAAATGAGCTGGTTCTAAGTCTTTTGCTTTGCTGTGCTCACTGCCAATGTCAGGCTTTACTAACGTTCATTACATTGTGATTTTACAGCTGCAGTGAAGCCTTTCAGTCAGTCAAAGGCATTCAGCTGTCTCAGCAAGAGGGCACTAACGAACAGGAGCTGGACAGAAAGGAAAGCTGCCCCTTCGAAATGGGAATAATGAGAGCTGTGTCCCGCCCGTGCCCTGTGCAGACCAGGGAAAGGTCTGTGCCTGGGCTTTGCCAGGGACTGCTCTCCCCTGGCTGAGCCTGCAGCCCAGCCCAGGCTGCAGTGCTGGTGGGGTGATGGTGAGTGAATTCCCTGCCCTGGGAGCAGAATTTCTTCTCTTACTGATGGCTCTTTGTTGTTATTAAATTCCTGTTCTAGTAGTTGAGCACGAAACTTAATTTTTCTTCTCTCCCTACTACCTTTGTCTTATCTGAAGTGGTTGACTGGCAAAAGTTTCTCTTTTGTAAACAAGCGGATTAAAGAGAAAGGTGTTGGATTAAAGATGACAGTCTGATCCTATGAAAGTCAATGTCAAATCTCCCATAAGCCACAGTGAAAACAATACCAGGAAGAAAAGAGCTCTCCAGGTGTAAGACTAGTGTGATTTGAAAGGAAAGTGGAATGCAATATTCTTCATCTCCTCTTTTGTTTGAGGCTATCTGTTTTGCAGTCTAACACTTCTGATGAGTTAGTAAAACACAGCTTTTGTACAGGGAATTTGTGAATGCTTTATAACAAAAACACAGGGCAGGAATTCATGTTACTGGTCTTAGTTTGAAGATACATGCATGAAAAAAGCTGTCAAATAGAGTGCTGGCTATTTGCATATATTCTCAAATACAATATATAGACTAAATTAAGGCTGGGGGAAGAGAAAGAGGCAGGTAACCACCTTTTGGCTTTTGTAGGTCATCCTCAGGAGAGAGGTTTGGGCAGAGGCTAATGTGCTTGCCCCAGGGTATGCACCAGGTATCTGGTTTGAACAAACTTGTAATGGCTTACTTCTGGGAGTAATGGTGTTGTGCCTGTACATGGAGAAACACTGGGCCTGTTCTGCCTTGAAGTTGGTGGCAAGGTGCAAGTCGAGAGAGAGTAAAAGGAGTACCTCCATACATTACTCATGTTTCTGCTCTTGAAAGAAGAGCACCGTGAAATGTTATGCTGTAATTGTTCAACTATTTAGTCTTCAATCATCTTTCTGATAGATCGGTTTTTAGTTAGAAAGAAATGTGTTTTCTTTAATGACAGTTTCCTGCCAGGGTTTGGGTTCAGCTGTACCTTGCCCACGCTAAGGCTTCTCTTGGAAGAGCGTGCTGGCTGCTATTGCCTGTTGTGGAAAACACACCATGGTTCAGTGCACGGCTGATTTCTGACACAGGGTGAAGAGATATTGTGCCATTGCTTGGGGTTCGAAGGTGCCACCTATTCCTGGTCCCCTGGGGTGGGAGGGAATTACCTTTCTGCACAGTGAAAGCTGGCAGATTGACTCTTCTCTGGTTAAACACAGTCTGACTGTCCTGCTTGTATTTTATTTTAGCTTTATGATGCTATTGATCTTACATATCTTTCTATATATTGCTTTTTGGAGTATTTGGAATGCTACTTGACGTATTATTGTTCCCTGAAGTTTTTGAAGCCATCATTTTCATAAATATACAATAGGAGATGGTAAAGCAAAAAAAAAAGTTCCTATTCACACTTTTAGTTAGTTCATGAAGCAACAGCACATCCATTGAAATTTAAATGAAAATGGGGACTGTGTCACACACTATAGCTCTCTGGAAAGCTACAGTGGGAGTCTAGCAGTCCAATTCATTCCTTTGTAGAATGTACTAAGGCTAATGGTCTTGCTGGGAGTAAAATATATTTTTTTGCAGAACGGTTCCAGGAACAGACGTTGCTCTTTACCAGAAAACATAAAAGAAAACAAATGCTTACTGTGTCTTTAGTATGCTAAATATGAAATTCTTTGCACAATGGAATGTTAGCAGTAGCTGTAATCATGTTTTCCTTTCATCACCTAGTGAACATAATTTTAAGAGAGGACTGCTGTAATTATATCGCAGATAAAAGGGAGCAGAATTTCTCTATAATATTATAGTTGGCCTGATTGTTTTGTTGATAGGGAGAAATAAAGAGAGACCACATGAATACTTATTTAATGAACATTTTTATTAAGCAGTGCAGACTGTACATAATGCATTTGACTTTACAGTAGGCTTATTTTCTTCAAGCACCTTTCTTAATATTTTACTACAGCTATTATGTTCCCTCCTTATCTGTCCAGCTATTCAATTATTTGTGTGGTATGTCTATAGCACAACGCCAAAGCGTTTAGCTTAACTACAGCTGCCAGTGCAGTTACAATCAATGTCAGCATCCACAGACTCCACAACATCCTCAAATGCAGATTTCTTATCGCTGCTTTTCTGCCATTCCAACAGGCTTACAGCAGTTTCTGTCAGAAGAGTGAAGCCATTGTTAAAACCAACATCAAGCAAATTAACACATTTCAAAGAAATACTGTTTTGATGGCTGTCAACTCCCTCATCAAGTAAAGAATGAAATCCTGCCCTCACGACTGACATCTAACTGACTCATTGACTTGGAACAGGATTTTCATCCATGATATAATTACTGTAATACTTCCCTAAAACCAAAATGAATTACATTTCATGAAGCACAAAGACAACAGGAGGCTGTGAAAGTGCTGGAGGTTGCCCCTGTCAATGTAAGACCACCATGTACCAATTCACATCAGCAATCACTTTTTATATTAGTGCTGCATATCACTGGGTATTTCATCTGACTATTTGTCGAAGTTCATTTCTGAAGGGTAAGCCCTTTGGAGAATTTTCAGAGGTTCATAAACTTCTAATTAAAGTTTCCCATATATTGTGAAATCTGGCAGAGCATTGTCAGTTGCAGTATTAACCTTACCACACTGCTTTATCAACAGCAGCTTGAATAAGCCATATCCCTTAATGCTGAAATAATCTAAATGGAATAATGATATTCATCCTCCCAATAAATATTCCTAGCTAGTTGGAGGTTTATCATTGCATCTAGAAGAATATTAGGACATCCATTTAGATTAAGTTTGTATAATGAGAATGCATAAAGCTTTCATAATTTTACTTCCATTTGTTTTATTCCTTAGTTGGACAGTACGTTTATAACATGCCATCTCTCATCACAGGGAAATATGGAGAATGAGTTCAGGTTGTATCAGTCACTTATCTTCCGAAAGGTTAAAACTCTCCTTGACTAAATTATTGTCCAACATTAAGCACAGGTTTTGCATAATAAACTGGATAATAAATATTTCCCAGAAAGATGCTGGAGATGCTTTAAAAAATATGTATTATGTTTTCAGGCTGTGAAATGAGAAATGATATAAAATGTCTGAATTCTGTTTTTAATGTACATTATGTCTCTTACTCTTGGGCATGCTGTGGGTCTGAGCACATTCATATCCATGTAGGAAATAGTTTCCTCACAAACTGGATCATGGCTGAGTAACTATGATCCCCATGAGTAGGTCTTGTGGCATGTTTGAAATATAAACCAATATGTGGACTTAAACTTGGAGTGATGCCTGCCTCACTCAAGTTCCTAAGGCTACAGTCTTGCTGATTTGAGGACAACAGGAGAAATTCTGCATCCTTGTACTTAATTTTATCCTTTCTCCACTGGTGACAGTGATGGGGTCCTTCTATTTTGAAACATCAAACTATCATGTCTGAGTTCTCATATAAAGAGCTGAGAAAAGTTCTTTGTCCTGTGTAGGCATGTTCCTAGATTGAGAAAGATGAGGATTTCTACTGCTTCCACTGCTTCTCCAAGTCATCAGACAAAGAAAGAAAAAGAAAAGTTTAAGTGCTGGCCTTGTATTTCTGTTGATCCTTAGACTAAGAAAAAGCAATCAGTTATCCAAGCTAAAGAACAATAAATAATTCCTTCTCTCCCTTCTCCTCTTTTTCCATTTCCTCCTCAGGATAAAGGCCAACAAATAAATAAATAAATAAATAAATAAATAAATAAGCCCTTGATTAGAAGTGTTGCTAGCAGACTTCCCAGTCTCTGCTTCAGTAAATGAACCAGAGAAGCCTGCAGTTGCTCTAAAAGCAGCACTGGCTACAACAACATACATATATTTTTTTCTGATTTTCCTCTTTTCTCAAACAGTTTTGTGAGAGAATGAGACAGCTTTATTATAACCTAATATTCTGAGGCAGTGAGTGGTCTGGCGTTATGACACTTCAGAGATACAGTCTTGGATACACAATAGAAATCTGTGAAACATGGATATAACAAGATTTTGGAAGGTTTTTTTGTTGAGTGTGGGTTTTTCTATTAATGAAAGAATGCATCTATTCTCATTTCAGGGAGCCATCAGAAAACTATTAGCACTCTCTCTGTGCTACTTGTTGAATAGGCTGTTGCAGATGACTATTATAGAGAGATCCTCTCTGCTTTTATGGCTGATTCAGCACATTGCAGATTTTAATAACACAAGCAAAGTGCAAAGCTCTACACAGATCTTTAAATTCAGACATAAAGTACCCTGTCCTCTCCAGCACTACTCAACACAGGGGTGCATTGGCTCCAGTGAAACTACACTGGATTATCCCAGCTAACAATGGATTTGCCCAACAATGGTTAACAGAGAACAAACCACTTCAGTAGATACTTCCTAATCGTAGGTTTCCCTCTAAGCTATATAGGTATTTAATTGAAAGATTTAGGAAAGAATGCACCAGAAATATCTGTAGGTTCCAGGCTGGATTCTCCTTCCATGATTATATAACTTCAATGTGAACTTGTGTTAGACAGTGCCTCATATCCTGATATATATGAAAGGAGAATGAAAGGAGAAAAAGGCTTGTGTTTTTTTTTTGGTTTTTTTTGGTTTTTTTTGGTTTTTTTTGTTGTTTTTTTTGTTTTGTTTTGTTTTGTTTTTTTTTAAAAGGTATGAGTATGTGTGTATAAAGTACCTTAAAAAACAAACCATTTTTTGGAACAATCTAGAGAAACTTCCAGCAATGTGTTTTTGCTGATGTATTGCACAGTGGCATAGCATGGCAGTCTAATCACAGCAGTCATGTCACACTACTTGACTGACTTTCAATTGCTTTGCTTGCCCTGGTCTACACAAAATTGCAGACTGTAATGTGCATAAAAGGACTCAGTGTTGCTTATCTCAACTTTATGGAGATCCTGAAGACATGACAAATTTTATTTTGTGATTTTATTGATTGCTGCTGCCCCTTTTACCACCTCAAATGTTTTTCTCAGATGATGCTGCCTGCCATCCCCTAACCCAGCCTTTAGCTGGCCAGCACTGTCAGCAGTTATAGCAAACACTAATGGGATTAAAACCAGCAGCTCGGAGAGGAGCGGGAGCAGTACAGGTCTGTGCACGGCTGTGCTGTGTTTTGTTCTTTCGAGTGCTCTGACAGCTCCTGCAGTACCTGACACACAGAGGGAGAAAAATACCATACCTTTTGGGAAGCAGTGGAAGCCAACCTTTACTGAAGCTTTTTTGGTTGGAGTACAGTCTTTCATACATTTCAGCACTGGGTCAACAGAGTAGCACGTAGATTCCTCACCATCAATAGTAGGATTTCGATTCAGCTTCACATAACTGCGCTGCAGCTTGCACCCTAAGAGGAAAAGGAAAGGTAGTTAAAATTGTAGAAATAAATCCCAATCGATCCTTGCAATAATAAAGGTCCATATTTTCTCCTCAGCTTTTATTAAAACACAGGTATCTGACAAACCATTTTCACAGTAGCGAGGTTATCGAGATAGGACAATAATAATTTGAGGAAAGAGTCTGAAAGGGGAGCTATTTTTAAAATCTAATTGCACAATATAACCCAAATGGAATCATGTATACTCAGTTTTTTAGAACTACATAATACACAGAAAATAACCTTTCATGTCTGAAAGCTATTAAGAATAGATACTGCAAGGACAATGGCTACTTCATTGCATTAGGAAAAAATGTCAACCGTAGTGAATGGATTAAAAAAAAGGCAGCATTTATATAATAACATCAAGGATAATTTTTGTATTGGATGATTTTTATAATGCTGCAATTATCTCACTAGAAAGGTATAATGTAACTTAACAGGATCCCAGCTATGACTCTCTTTGCTGACACACAGATAAGTACAATTCTGCTGCCACTGAAGTCAAGGAGAAAGCAACCATTAACTTCAATAAAATTATTTCAGGTCCAAGGTAAATGGAGACCTACCAAACAAAACTGTATTGATGTTATGGGAGTCTAACATTATTTTTCCAGCTACATGTGAGATGAAGCTCTTTACTGTAGGAGTAGTTCTAAATATTTTCCTGAGATTGCACCCTCATTTGGTGCAGAACAAAAATGAAATTTTTTTGCACTTTGGAAATTTACATGATCGTATGATCTGACACTGCATTCATAGTCTGCAACTTGTGTGGTTGAATAAAATCTGCAGACAACAGCTGAAACTGTTTTGATACAATGGTGAAAATCGCACTTTTTTTCAGTGGGAGCAAGATTAGGGCTGATTTTGACTCTGTCTCGAGAAAAAAGCTCCTCAGCGTAAGAAATAAAAATCAATTATTTAACATTGAATTGCGCATGAGACAAAGGCTTTTGCTGGAGTATATATTCTCTATATTCACAAGCAGTGTTTTAAACAGTCAGTGGTTAATAAAGTTAAAATGGATACATATTGCTTCTGAAATTTCTAAGTAAAAGATATCTGCTCCTTAAAAAAAACTATTTACTAGCTCTCAGCAGAGGAAAAGTGAAATCATAATCTATCCAAGCATAAAGTTTTTCCAGGTACACTCACCACCAGAGCAGGTTTCTTCTAGCAGTACCCACGAGTGAACAAACGCAGAACAGCTGTGTGCCAGCCTGTGGTTTGGCATGCGGAGTTCATTGTCCTTTTCTCTGTCATTATTACCACAAACTCCACAGGTCTTTCCTCTCATCCATGAGGCAACGGTAACCTGCAAAATAGCACATCTTTGCTGTGAGTACTGAAGTGTTGGTGTATCACACTGGCAAGGTACTAGGCAGAAAGGAAGCAGTAACCTTGAAAGTAAGTGCAGTACCTTAAGTGTGACACCATCAAAAGTCACTTTCTTCAGTCCCAGTTCTGGAACTTCCACGGTAACGGTTGCTCCATTTTTATAAATTTTAACATTGTCTGTAAAAAGACGGTGAATCATACAGTGATCATCTTAAATTAATGGAGAAACTGTGTAGCACAAAACTCACCAAAATGCCTTTTCCTTCACAACGATCATTTTGCTGCTACAGTTAAATACATATATTTAAGTGGAGAGGAAAAAAAAATAGAAGAAATAGCATATTTTCAAAAATATTCTACTGCTACTACCTGTTGTTGGAACCGACTGCTGTATCCAGTGTGCTAAATTTTGAAATGATAATGACAGTGGTGGTGCTCCAGCTAAACGTCTGAACCGAAGCACCTCTCTGTGACTATAACATGAACATTTTTTCTGAACAATCACCAGCCTGGGTATATGATAAGAAAGGGCTTTATTCACCTGTTGGTTATGCTGAAGAAAAGTAAGAATGTATATACTACAGGAAACATGAGTCAATACAAATCTTAAGAAAGTAGTTAGTTTTTCCTTGAGTTAATTTCTGCTGTGTTTTCTTTACACTGAGATTTTTCTTTGAAGTTTATAAAAACTTGATATTTAGTTCCCAGGTCAGCTTTGGAAAACTGAGTATCACAGCTTACCTTTTTCATACTCAGAACCTCCACTGTGTGATAGAACTTGTTTTTCATTGCATGCCACAAGGAGAGATGAATTTGAGGCAGGACAGATTGTGATGTTCCTTCAGAAAAAGCAAAAATCAAAGAGAATAAATTAGTGGCTAATTTAAAATGTGAAAAGCACAGATATTTGTGACTATCTGAATTTTGAACGAATGAACAAGCAGTTTTCTTTCCAAAGCGAAAAGTTCTTTGGGACTTTGGGCTTAAATATTCAACCTTTAATGAAAAGACATCATGGGGGCTTAGTGAGCAAGTTATCAGATATTGGTGGCTGCGGAATTCAAGACAAGAGCAACTACACCAAAGAGCCTCAGAGTAGGATCCCTTCTGGAAATTCTGTCTTTCCCCAGATGTCACGTTGAAAACCAGTTTCACCTTGGATCTAGACACCTCCCACTCCCAGACTAACTCCCTGAAACTTTATACCTAATTTCTGAGCCCTCAGTATAAACCACACTTACGCTGATGTTGTATTTATGTGAACCTCTCTTGAGAAAGACTGAGGATCAACCTTTCTTGTAGTAATGATGAATTTTGGGTGTTCAGTACAGTCTTGAACCACTACCAGGTTGCAGCTTTTATTGAAAGAATATGAATGGCTCACACCATCAAATGTTTTGAAATCTGTCTCCCTGATTTCACATGTGGCTGCAAAACAAAACCAGAAAAGAAATGGCAGATATGACCACTGTATGTGTTGCTGTGAAGTATTGAAAGACACCCTATGAGATTGAACCACCCAGCAAACAGGAAGGAGACTTCCTCACCTCCTTGGCACAAGCCAGAGTCTGTAAGGACATAAGAAGACTACAAAATAACTACCTGCCATAGACTATACTAGTATTGATTTTGATTGTGTGCCAAACACAAAACTCAAGCTAACAGGGACTAAAATGTACAAAATTCTTGAGAAACTGGAAGCCGTAATGAACTGTGATAAAAACTCCCCATTTCCCACAGGAGTGCTAGGCACCAACCAGGTAAGACTCACATGGCTGGCTCCTTTTTGAGTAAAATAAACTGGGCAGAAAATGCATGGACTCCCCTGTACCCATCATCTCATGCCTCTCAATGCAGAGTTGGCACCTTCTTGGGAGGGGTAAAAAACAACCTCTAGTCTCTGAAGACAGGAGTGCCTCCCAAACTTCGAATGTTTACAGCAGTTTGAAGTCTCTTCATTCATCTGCCCAAAAGTCTGCTTCTCCATGAGGGAATGCACTGCTGAAAGCAGGGCTAGAGATGCTAAGCTTCCCTAAAAAACCATTACAAGGCAAGGAAAGGCAAGGCCCAGCCATGGCAGAGTATGGATCTACACACATTGCTTATTCATGAGACAAACATATAAGTAACATTTACATTGATCTTCTTGTGCTATTTGTGAAGCTATTTCAGGTAATAAATTCCAGGCAGTGATATCTCGAGTCTCGTAAGCTGGAGATGGGCCTAAGGGCAGAGTGAATGGCAAACGGATTCCCTGACAATAAAGTGTTACCTGAAAAAGCAGAAATGAAAATACATTAAGATAAATTGAACCATATGCTCAAGATATGACTGCAAAAAAGCCCCACTCTTATCTTGAAAAAAAAAAATCTTGAAGATTTATTTCTACAATTGCAGTTGTGTTAGTCTCTGCAGAATGCACCCAAACCTTCACCTTTTGTGAGGAATCATTATCATCTCTTCTAGTCATACTTCTTGACTTTTTGAGAAGTTGTTAAGAACATTGAAAAGTAACTGATTGAGATGAGTTTAAGTGATATTTGAGTGACTTCTTAAAAAATAAGGTAGCAAGTTGAGTAACTGAGATGATGGATGTGTTTGGAAAAGTGAGTATCATCCATTAAGGGCTGAAAACTGGCATGTTCAGCATTGGGGTAAGATCCTTCACTGCAGCTACAAATTATATTTGCCAAGAGAATCAAATGAGTGCCTAATGCGCCTACTTCTTCATTATCACACATTAAAGATCCTGCAATACTGAAGCACTGTGGAGGGTTAAAGACACACTAATTTCTGTGTGTGAATATCTAGCTGTTATTAATTTGCCAGAGATCCAGAGGGGAAATTTTTCAAAGAGGTGCATAGGGATTTGGTGGACAGAGACCAATTAATCAGTGGGTCTCTTCAGACCCTGCCTGACCAAGCTGCTCTGAGAGGGTGACTAATGACTCCAGTTTGGTCAGGGCAGATTTGTATTTGTGGCTTTCTCAGACCAGTCACATCAAGCATGGTTACTGCAGATGTGGGACTGGAGTGCCAACACACACAGATGCTGTTGGTGGCTGCAGCAGAGTGCAAAGTGCTCTCAAGGGCCCCCCTATCTGCTCTGAGACCCTCAGTCAAGAACGGGTCACACTGGGTAAAATGCATAAAGGTGAGAGTGCAGAGCAGTCATACTTGAGACAATTTGGGCCTCACTGCTGTTCTCAGAATGCAAATAAAGTATTTGACTACAGAGTCTGATTTTCAGCTTACTACTACACTGGACCAAAGCAGCACAAAATCAAGAGAACTGTTGTATGTATTTCAGCACCCACCTAATGTAGTCAGGTATATTGCAGCTTCTCTAAAAGGGAGTGTTTTGCTTTTTGTTTCTTTACATTAAATGTCAAAACATTCTAAGTTGAAAATCATTCTAGGTAAGGAAAAGGAGAATAAAAATTTAATTTACCTCAGGAGCTTTAATTACTGTATCAATTGTTCGTGGAGATGTTGCAGCTGCTCTTACTATAAATTCATGAGATGGATTTCTCTGATGTACTTCTGAGAAGCCCAACATGAGTGCTGCACCAGGAATGTATTTCATGAATCTAGAGATAAATAAGATGTGACAAACTCAGGTACATGAACAAAGCACACATGGGGTGGTAAGGACTACTGACAGATCCAAAAAATCAGGAAAAAATGGAAGAACTGAAAAGCCAAGGAAACAATACCTTGGGTCAAATTGAATGGTTGATTTTATCCAGAAGAAATACATTGGTTTTATTCTGCCTACTTAAAATAGTCACTTTTTAAGACTGAATAGAAGAACATTTTAAAACTTTTAAAACATTTGAACTGATTTGAAATTATTTAATATGGAAAATGAATTCAAGAATACTAAGTTTTTAAATATTTGGGGGCTATCATTTAATGTGAAATGTAGAGAAAGTAGAACACATTCGTGAAATACTTTGGTGCCACTGAACTTTTGGTTTCCATCCAAACACTGCCTGGACAAGTATATTTGGGTTGAAAAATTTCGTCCAATTCTTTCAGTGTTTTTTCAAATGCCAAGTACGGTAAAAAAGTCAAATAAAAACTTGTGAAAGAATGAATTACGTACACTGAGCTTGTCTTTTTTATCCAGGATGGAAGCTTTCCCCATTGCACCTTCAGCTGTGCAGCTGGCTTCCTTGCCAGTTGTCCTGTGGTAGCCACGGCTGCTATCCTGTAATCCCGGCACTCCTTGCCCCATCTCAGTCTGGCCTTTACAAACAGGGAAACAGTCACCCAAATTTCAGAAAAGAATCCCAGAATGAACCTTGACCATTTCAAACCACAAAATTTTCTTTCACTAATTTGTGCATTGATCCTTAATATTTCTAATCTTTCTTTTGCTCAAAACAGGCTCACAGAGAAATTGACTTCTCCATGCAAAATCTGAGGCATAGTAGGAAAAAGGTTTGCTGGTCTGTGCAGAAGTACATATACATGTTCCTGTCTCAAAACAGCCACTGAAACATGCTGAGATTTCCTTAGATGTGGTAACTTCTTAATCAATATGTATTTTTTCCTAGAAGAGGCCTGCACTTTAATTTCTCTTCACCTTCCCCAAGACCTCCTGATTTGAACCCACCCCACTTTCTTCAATACTGAATATCATGCTGAATTTGTTAATTGCAGCTGCAAAAAGCAGAGGTTTGTAAATTGTTGCACAAAGATCTATTGCTCTAAAAGGGGCATGGGAAGCACAGGGATATGCAAAAAAAGGAAAGACCTGTTCCTTCACTTATGATGCTCTCTCAGGCATCAACCCATTACTCAACTTTGCTTTTTCCATCTTTTCATATAAATTCCAAGAAATACAACATTGTAAATACATTTGAGCTATAAGTCATTTGAAATCAGGGAATAGTCTGACTTGGAAGGGACCGAGAAGGATCATCCAACTCCATCCAGGAATTCAACTCCTAAGTGAATGGTCCATACAGAGATCAAATCCAGTGTCCTTGCTATTAACACCATGGTCTAATCAACTGAGCTAATCCTGGGGTCAATAAATTATATTCAGAAAAACAGGCAGATTCCAGACAAGAAAACTCATAGTAGAACAAATAATAAATAGCAATGAAGAAGTCAAACTTTCAAATATTTTTTATGCTTCTAATGGTTATATTTTGATTCATCTTGAAAATCAGTATTTTTTTGCCAGATTTTGAAGCGTCTGAGTAATTATTATTATTTTTTTTACTCTTATCTATTTTTAATTGAAAAGAATAGTGAAATATAGGAACATTTTCTGAGACTTCACCAACTTTGTGAAACATTTCAAAATAAGTATGCCTCTCCTGTTTAATACTCCTAATCAGCAGGTTCTCTGTGCTTACTCTGGGCTTTGTAGATGTGTCTCTGTGCGAAGCTGCCAGTGCACTTACCTGTGCTTTCAGAGGCAGGATCACAGCATCAGCACACGCTTTCCAACTGGTTTCAGCCAGCTGAACCACAACTAGTTGCACATCAGCTTTGGCAGCATCAGAACGAACATATGCTGTGGCTTGATAACCTTGATTTCTGTTGTCACTCCTTACAGCCCGTGCCACAATCGTGATGCCAGGTGGAATTACGTCTCCCAGGAAGTTGCGCTGAAAAACAGCCCCCAACCATCTGTGCTTAAGTATTTCTGTGTATTCACCAGGGATCCTGCAGTCCAGTTAATGTGTGCTGATAGCAGGCAGCAGCCCTTGTCCTTCATCAGCCTAGTTTGCAGTTCATATTTCCATATCCCCGATTGTTAATGATAAATTTGGTTGGAAACTTAATTATTTAAAGATGTGATTATTTTGATGAGGGATCCAAGACTCTTTCAAGCTATCTTTATGCATATAGTAAGATTTTGTTCATTATTCTGATGTTTGAAATAGCTGCCTACAATGTGTGCTAGAGACATTCAGAGCAGTATGCACATTCACAACTTATTGTACTATACTACAGTTTCTTCAAGCCAATCAAATATCTTGCAAGCCTTCTTAGTAGCAGAATTCCCCTAGACATTGCCTGCACTTGCAGAGCTATTTGTTCTATTATTATGTAGATACCTTTATGCAGTACAATTATAGAATACAAAGTGCATAATAAAGGTAAAGACGATCTGTGCTTAATGGGCCTTCACATTTACCAATCAGTAATGTCCATGGAAAGTCTGATTTTAGTTATATTCTGCATGCACTCATGACCCCCAGTCTACATTTAAGAATAATTAGGCAGACTTATTTATTTCCTCCTCTTTTTTACCTAGAGCAACAGATTTTGCATTCTGGGCTATCATGGGAAAAAGAAAATTCTCTCCCCTTTAACTCACAGCAACATTCCCTTCAACTTTTATAATTTCCAAATCCGGGCTTTCACATACTGCAAACACCTTCAGAAATGAAGGAAAGGAAACCAGCAAACAAAAACCTGAACACAAGGGAATTTGAAAAAAAAAAAATTGGGGGTGGAAGGGGGAATATCTCAATGAACTTTGACGTTCAATTTACAGACTTGACTTCTAGTGTCCCTCCTGAGCCTAACCCCCTCAGATGGTAATGCCACAAATTGTCAGCTCCTGCTCAGCAGCCAGCTAAGCCTGGCTACTCGTGGCTACCACACAGAGCTGTACCTCGTGTGTCAGGCTGGAGCCGTGGCTGTGGTGGTGGATGCTGACGCTTTTGCTCCTCCTCGAGTTGTGGGCAGAGTGTTCTCCATGATGGTGGCTGCTGCTGCCACTGCTGCTGCTGCTGCTGCTGTTTCTGTGGCTGCTTCCTGACTCAGAGGAAGACGATGATGAACTGCTTGATCCTTTATGATTTGGATGCTATGAAATAAAAATAGGTTAAAAATCTATGAGATGGCCTCTAGTTTTACAGTGTAAATATCAAAATCAGAGATATCAGCCTCCCTTTATAGGTAACAGACATATCTACAGCATTATTTTTATTTTCATATATAGACATGAAATATGTTGGGTTGGAATGTGCCTCGGATCCACCTCGATATTTCTGCTGAAAGAAAGACTGCATAGACACTGATTGCAGATGGCAACATCGCACTGTTCAGGTCTAATGCTAGGGGAAATGAAAAGTGGCATTTAATAAGTGGTCAAATATATCCATATCCAGGAAAAAAAAAGAGATTACAACTTTATGAAAAACACTATAAATCATCTTCTTCTTTCACAAGCAGGATATGTAATAGCTGTACAGGTAATGCCTACAAAAGCCACTCCATTATCACCCTTCTGATACCTGCTAAAAATAACTTGTGCCATAATGCGTACTGAACCTGGTTTCTGAAAAAATCCATGTAATGATTTTGCCATGGTTGCGTAAGAACTGTGGACATAACTATTCCCATTGTATGGTTCCACTGTTTTATAATTTCCTCATGGTCTTTGTTAACCTAGCTTTGGCTGAATTGTACATTTGTGTGCCCTGACTCAAATTTGAGGATTGCAAGTGCTGCAACACCAAAAGGACATAGTGTAATAGCATCTTAGTAATAAATCTGCTCTTTTTGTTCATCGTCAATATTGTTATTGGGCATTATGGAATGGTCAAGGGAAATGGCCCAAACAAAGCCCTTCAGTAACAGGCTTGACCACACCAGCTGTAGCTACCTTGGCAATGTGCACTTGAATTAGGCACCTACCCAATGGATGTGAGCAGACTTGAAGCGGAGACTGTAGACTTTTGGAAGGTGAAAGTCCTGCAAAATTCCAAAAGAAGTTATTACCTACAGCTCAGTCAAGATCACCTCCTAGCAGAAGTCAGAGTATTAGACATTTTACCCATTCTGTAGAAATGTCATGACTGCTGCCACTGTTCACTTGGGACTTGGCGTGTTTCATCTCAGCTCGTTTGTCAGATTTGCTGTGATGATGGGAAGAACCAGAGCTTTCGCTGCTGCTGCTCCTGCTGCTACTGCTGCTACTCTGTGTCTTGGGCTTCTGCTCACGGACACTTCTCTCTCCTTCAGCAGCACTGGTAAGTGGAAATGATGTGGTCTTGGACTGCTTCTTAGCCTTATGCTTTACACCAGATGCTTTGCTACTGCTACTGCTGCTGCTGCCTGCACTGCCTCTGGTACTGCCTTTGCTGCTGCTACTGCTGCTGCCCTGGCTGCTGTTACTCCTGCTCCTGCTGCTCCTACTGCTACTGCTGCTGCTGTCCTTGCTGCTGCTATTCTTACTACTACTGCTTTTGCTACTGCTACTACTGCTTTCACTGCTGCTGCTCTTACTGCTACTACTGCTGCTCTTACTACTACTGCTGCTGCTCTTACTACTACTGCTACTCTTGCTGCTACTACTGCTACTGCTGCTGCTTTTGCTGCTACTACTGCTACTCTTGCTGCTACTACTGCTACTACTGCTGCTTTTGCTGCTAATACTACCACCACTGCTACTACTACTACTATCACTACTACTGCCACTGCTGCTGCTTTTGCTGCTGCTACTGCCACTACTGCTACTACTACTGCTATGACTGCCACTGTCCCCAAAGGGGTAGAACTTCTTTTGTTTGGCTTTGGACTGCCCTGTTTTCAGCTTTATCTGGGTGCCTCCCTGTGATGCTCTGTCATCAGAGTCGCTGCTGGAGGGGCTGCTTGTTGCACTCTCGGCACTTCTGCTGGCGCTGCTGGCACTGGACGACGAGCTCCTATATTTTCTTGTCCCCTAGTAAAGAGTAACATTGGAAAAACAGAATTATTTTTCTGTGTTCCTGCAGAACAGTATAAGTAAAATCAGATGCAGACACCTCTCCTGCCTTAGAAGACAAGGTGTATGCTTGATAACCTTGCAATCCATCACAATCATTCAAAGGCAATTTCATAATAATGTGTTAAACCCACACGTAAGCAGAACAATACCCCAAACACTTTTGTGATAAGAAGCGTGTGCAGCAGCTGTTGACCACACAATTACATGTAACTGGTATCAGTAATGATAATGCTGTAGCTGTCACTGTCTCAGGGCATGTTGTGTAGTTGGTGTCAGAGCATTTTGCTGCAGTTGCAGTAGCTGGAAATAACAGACTACTTTTTGGCCACACAACAGCTATTTTATCTCTTACAAGAGATTTTCAGAAAAGCATACAAAACCAACCTGCTCCTTCTAATGTCTTTCACTTGCAGAAAGGATGAGTGCAAACAAAAGACCTGCAAAAAGGCTTGTGTACCCAAAACTCTGTCTTTATTTTCCATTTTGGCATAATATTTAAACACAGGAAGCTACTTAGTAAAAGAAATATAAAGAAGCTTTGTGTAATGTCTCCCACAAATCCAGAAGTGGAATTTTGCAGCAGTACCTGATCATCAGTGTCACCAAGGATTTTCTTCATTTTTTTAATTGCTTCTTTTCTGGAAGATGCTTGTACCTCTGGATCCTCAAATGTTACTAGACGTACCATTTTTGTAGGAGCTTGGTCTCCTGCTTGAATTGTAACTTGTATTTTTTCAATAGGTGCCTCTGTGTAAACTGAAATTGCACGACAATTAGTATTATTGTTACTATTAGCAACTGAATGAGAGAATAAGCCAATTTTGCCATCATTTATTTAGCCATTTTTTCTCAAGTACAAGTATTCAGTGATTATTACTGGTATTGAGCAACTATGTTAAAAATTTTCTCTAACAGCTAAAGCACATACCAGCAACCAAATTTTAAAATATTATCATGATACTGGATTCTCTTCAAGTCAATAAACAGAATGATCCTGCAGATTTAAGTCAAGAGAATTGGACTGCTTGATGGATAAACCATGGGTTAGTGAAACAAATGTCAGAGAGGAATTGAGGCTCAACTCTTGAACTCTGAAGAATGGCCCAATGGTTAGGCCATTAGTTTGATACTTAGGAGACCCAGATTCAGTGGCCTGCTGTGCTTTTATTTCTTGTGATCATGGATTAAGACATTAAGGACTAGATCCTGGCAGGGTTAATCCATAATTCCCTTTTAGAGTCTGGGTTTTAGAATGTAGCTACGGGACACTGCATCAGATCTGTTGCCCATGTCCAATTGCTTCATGCTTGCATCCCAAATCCAATGATTCAGGATGCATCAGACACACTCTGCAGGCACAGATCAGCTCTGCTTGATGCTGGCCACGCTGAGTGACATTGCTGGGAGAGCTGGGAAATCGCTGCTCGGGCTGGTGGGGGAGAAATGGATTCCTGCTGTGAGCAGAGTCTGTTGCCAGTACTGGCAGGCCCGGTACTTCCAATGGCAGATTTAGTGGTACTTAAGATGCAAAAAACATATACGCATATATATATTTATCTATCTATATCTCTGTGTGTATATACACACACATCTCTACCCACCCACCCACTATTTTCTTTTTTGTGCCCGGTTGTATTTACCTGGCTTGAAGCTCATTCTCAGGGCATGCTCTCCAACCAGGTAATAAAGAGGCACGTTTTTGATGAATGCTGCATGTACACTTTTCTTCTCAACGCACACTTGAACTCCAAATGTACTTGCATTGAAGCACATGGACTGAACAAATGGCTCTTTTCGGGAAGAAGAGTGTCCAGAAGAGTAGAGATTTCCTGATGAAACATCCTCTGCAGACTGTCTATCCTGTTAGATAGCACACACGTCAAGTTAACTCAGACAACAGTGAGAGGAATAGCTGTATATTATGCATAATATTTTGGAAATAGTTATATGTACTCTGCAGGGGGAATTAGCCAGTTTATTCAAGATAGCAAGGCCATGACATAGGACAACTTGGTTTTAAATCAGACTAAATTATCATCTGAATTGGTCGATTAGACTACCCACTGTAAAAAGAGCTTCAGGCTATAAGAATGGAAAATTATATCACAAATTAATTCTAAATATTTAATTTTGTTTTCCTGGAATATTAGACAGTGTTAACAGGTTCTTGATAAAACCGAGTGTGTTTTAGACTGACTGGAGTTCTTTCTTTTGATTTTTGATTTTCAGACAGCAGGACTTTCAACTGCATCCCCAAAAATTCTGACTCAGATGAGGTCTGACATGAATGTGATATTATATAAATTGAATGGTCAAAACATATCATATATTAGAAATTTCTACTAAAAACTATGTAATTTGTGTGTACTAAGCAATGCTTGCAGAAGAACAAATTAAAATTAATTAAAATTGGAATCAAATCCATGAAACGAAAACTATGATTTCCTGAAGCAATGAAACAAATACCTAAAGACACATAATCATAAGCTTTTGCTTTACATGTAATTCAGGTTTGCAATTACTTTTTTTATGCACTTTATCATGTCTCGCAAGATTCCAGCCTTGCATGAACCCTACCAAAATCCCTGGAATTTCTCGTGATACTGGGAAATGCTCCACTCAGTGCCATTTTTCAGTTGCTGTTCATTTAAGAATAACTGTGGAGTGCTGAGTTTTCAGGAAGGACAGCACAGAGGCACAAAGCAGGAGAAAGCTTGTTCCAGGATATTGGAACTGCTCTCGCTGATAGCACGTTTGTCTATTGACTTCTCCATAGGAAAGTGCTGTTCTTGTCCTCTGCTCATCTCTTATTTTATCTGAAAACCCTTCAGAGTTGCAGGATGACAATGAAACCAGATCAGGACAGTGTGTTCCTCACTTCTCTCACTCTTTCACTGAACGAATTGTCACAGAGATGCCTTCACAACCCCGCCCATCTTAGAAAACCTATCCTGTCTTTTATGGAAACCTGGCTCAGGAAGCTGTGACAAACTGCAACCTGTCCTTGGATCAGGATACTTATAAGCATTAAATTCGGTTCTACAAGTCAAGCAGTGAAGCATCTTGTGGAACATTTGTGACCCAGGAATGTGATGCTTACATAATGGTTGCAAAGTCTTTTAAAGATCATGGGCCTGTAGATGGCAGTGCAAAATTAATTACCAAAGAAAATGGTTTTGCTCTAGAAAAAGTGTTGCAAGTCTGATGTATTACACTCCAGATTTTAAAATAATGTTACTATAGGGCTGTTCATGTTATTAGATCGAACTTGACTTATTTTGACTAGAGCAGCATTGGTCAGAGATGAATTGTACCCTTTCCTAGAAAGAAAAGAAGTGGTTCCCTACTGCTTAAAAGCCCAAAAAAGAATAGTCAGACATGACATCATTTACCCTGATGTTATCAGTCTCGCCTGATGCAGAATCTGAATTAAAGAACGTCTTCATTATGTCGGGCACTGCTTCAGGTAAAAGAACTGGAGTCATCTTACTAGCAGTCAAATCCCCAATATTTCGAGTAACAGCAAATGTCTTAGACCTGCAGAACAAACATTAGAGGAAACCTGTATTGATAAAGCACTGTTGAGGAAAAGACCTGAATAATGCCTTGTAGCCTGCACTCAGCAACAAGTATCATACCTTGCAAATTGCTTTACAGATATTTACAGCATCCTTCCTGTTAGCTGTGGTTTCAAGGACTGCTAACAGTAAATAAAGACACAGACCTATCTCAGGGGTAGATAGCTCAGTTAGGCTTTTAGAATCATGTGTACAGGTTAAAAACATTGCAGTTANCGGCTTTTAGAATCACAGGTGTGTATATACTACAGGTATATACTGTGTATATACTACAGGTTAAAAACATTGCAGTTAATTCCATGAAAAACAGCACACTTAGATGCCTGGCTGTGGATTACATTATTAAATTTTTGAGTCTCCTATTTTGATCTCCTGGACTTTTAAATTTTTAAACTCATCTTCTATGTGTTCACTGCACTAGCCTTAGTTCTAATTTGACATTATATTTGGAAAAATACTACCATAACTTCAAAGAACAATCTGGGGACTGGTGGCTACTGAAAGCTGTTTCCTGTGCAATTTTCATTGAAGAAAGGAGCATGAAATCATGAAGTAAGTGTCTCCAGCTTGATTTAAAATCACTGGTACTCATGGCTTGGCCATGGTTTGGCAAGACATCACAGAGAGTTGTGCAGGAAGGTTAAGAGCCTATTTACGTAAATGCTGCAGTGCATTGTTTCCAGTGTTGTGAACTCCAAGTGTATTAGTCAGGATCCAGGACAAGTGATAGAAGGTGCAGCATGAGACTGAGGCTCTCAGGGCAAAATATCCTGAACCCCTGGCTTCCTACCCCACATTCTTCATGGAACTTGTCACAGTGCCGTGAACTACGAGTTTTGTTTTGGGTCAGAGAAACGTCTCGAATGCTGAACGCTTTTGAGAGACGAAAGCTTATTTCCCTCAGCTATTAACTCTGTGCTAGCTCTACCTTATTAGCCGTTTATCAGTTAATATCCATCTCAAAATTCCCCATGTGCTCTTTCTCAAGGATGAAGCCAATCTCTTTGCCCTGGGGCTTTTGTGGTCTGCCAATGGAGGTGGCCGCTGTGACAGTGAATGGAAAGATGGTCTCAAAATGGTCTCTATTTTAATACGGTCCACACTGTACTAGCCTGAGCAATTCCAATCTAACCTATTTGAAAGATGAATTTGTATTCATTTGATAGCCCTCTCTTCCTCTTGAAGGCTCCTACCGTGCTGTGTGCAGTGTAAAGCACACAATTGCTCTTCATGTGGAACACCTCAATAAAACGTGTGTCACCTGTGGGCTTTGTTTTCTTTTCCATCTCTCTCTTTTTTTAGATAAGGACATGACAGCAACGCTCCATGCTGGGTGATAGGAGAACCTTGAAGAATGGAATCTGAAATAAAATATTCTTCCTAACAAGCTGAGGGATAAAAGAAAATACAAATCAACTTGCATTTCAGATGGCTCATCTGGGTAAAGAGACAAAAAGGGAAATGGTTTTATTTTAATCCCATTCAATAATTCAAATGACCACTGAACTGCGGGCTGGATCTCCAAGCAGAAAGCCCTGGGGTTTCTTTCCAATTTTTTTAGTATTTTTATGCCAATAGTCTACTCCTGCCACCTAATGAAAGCGGAGGATCGATTCCTCCCTGTTGAGCACAGAGAGCCGACAAATGTAGCTGCATCACAGGTGACACATGTCAATGTCTGCAGAATCACACGGCACAGTAAAAATAGGCTACAAGAGCCAGCTCTGGTGCTTTAACAAGAAAAAACAGTCACAAAGAAGGCCTAAAGCTATGGTATGAAAGAATCTGTTCCCTCTGATCCCACACAAGGGAGAAAAAATAAAAAGGAGATTTTCCAATATGTATTAGTGCATTTTTTGGATGAGAGAAGAAACTGTGCTATAAGCCAAACTCACGGCAGGGGTAAGGGACAAGCAACTCAGCTATGTTGGACCCACTGATGTTTCAGAGAGTGTGGTCTTACATGCATCCCTAACATGGGGACAGAAGAGCTCAAATGTCTGTTTAAAACAAAAACCAATCAACAAAAAACTATTTTCCCAGGTTTTAAAACACAGCGTGACATCACATCTAAATAAGTGAGAAGCAAGAGACAATCAGCCAGCCAGATCTTTAGCTCTCTTTCTGCAGTGGTGAAACAAAACCTTCTTCTTTTCCTACGCATCTTCCTTCCAACTTTGGTGCAAAGGTGTTATAAAAGCAGAGACTTGGAGTCCCAACTGTTTCCTTTTCCTGCACCCCAAACACACCTTGCTGCCTCACAAGATCACAGTGTACACTGCCTCTTCTGCATGTTCTGCTACACATGGTGTAGACATGTTGGACAAAGAGTTTTCTAATTTCCTGGTTCATCTTATAAATTAGATGCTTATGTGAAGCAATTTCTGCTTATCCTACAGTTAAAACAAGCAAAAAACTTTATGATACAAGCTCTATTCAAGATTATGTATATACTTCAGTAGCCTGTCGTTATAATTATGTGGTATATTAGCAAAGTGCATTCTCTGGCAGCTCTCCATATTTATACTTTAATCACAAAGCTCTAATTTCCCCTGAAATTTATTTGATTTTTACTTCTTGTAAATTTTGTTTAAAAGTATGTTGAAGTAGCCATCTGTAATATACTAAATAATTATGGTAAAAGAGCCTTAAAAATAACCATTATTTTTAATTAAATTTAACTTTGATAGGAGTGAATTGAAACACATGCTATATATTCTTTCCATAATACGATTAATTACTTTGCTCTGATTTTTGCTATAGAGAGAGTTGAGCCCATAATATGCTGATTTGTCTTGGGAATGCAATCTCTATATCACCAAAGTTTTCTTTTTTTTTTTTCTTTTGAGTCTGTGATTACTTACCTGAATTTCTCTTCGGCTCTTGAAAATTTATATAAATCCCACTGCTGTGACAGGTTATAGCCTTTATGGTGTGTAGGATATAAATGAACTTAATGCTATTGAAAACTATTTGCTTCCTGTGTCTGAATGTGAGAGATGATGGGAAAAATAATATCACATCCTGCCTAGCTTTAATGACATGGGACTTAAAAGGTAACCCACTGACCATCAAGACTGTGTCCAATACTAAAATATTGTGGACAGAGCTCACAAACACATGAAAGATCAATAGCTTTCTAGAACTATTTCTTAAAATGGTGAATTTAAAGCTAACAAGGGAAAGTATCACAATATCTCTAAAATATTGACTTCAATGGGATCTTTATTATTTGTTAGGTCTATTCAAAAGGAAGAAAAAGACTATGCTACACTGAAATTTTTAACTCAGTTTGTACAGCACATTCCTCTCTCTCTCTATGTATATATATGTATATCTCCTTTCTCTCTACCATGGCTGCTTGTTTCTCTTCACACCTTTAAGATTTTACTTTGCTTGGTCTTTGACCTCCTCAGTGATGTTCTTCGATGTTACATTCTCTAGTTATTGCTTTGCCTTCACTTGCACTCATTGCTGTTTCATTGCTCTGTGTGGTTTCCACTGGCCATTTGTTTTGTAACAGTGAACGGGAATGCTTTTTGGAGAGAAATTGATGGTGCTAGAAGTCATCTAGTGAGTATTAGCTTTCTCATATACTTGGCATTATGGAGCTATTTCCAAGTGACTACTTCACTTTATAAATGGTAATGCCACAGGGTCTAGAGCAGGGCTTGTGCTGGAACTCATGGGCTTTTCTGCTGTAATAACTTGTTTCTGATACTGACTTGCTTTCTGCTTTATGGCAATGCATTTAACCCTTTTTTGTGTCTCATTTGATCTCCCCTTAAGTCAAAGGAGGAAAATATTTTTTATTTATTTGCAGGGAGGATCCTTCTGTTAATATTTCTAGCTCTGCTTGAGGCTCTAATATCCCTATCAGTATTCAATATTCTCATTTCAGTTCAGTGTCCTTATTGAGTTCATTAATATCTGCCTCACCATCTCCAAAAGTGAGAACTAGTGAGAGCTGGTGACTGCTGTCCCTGATGACCTTAGGAACAGACTGTCCTGGCCTCCACAAGAAACTGAACAAAAAAACCCATGCAGCTAACTTTTCATCTCTGAAATGCTGAGACCCTCCCCACTCTGCATGGAGAGAACCTTATTAAAATCACACTTGATGGAGTGGAGGAATTGTCTTAGGGAGGAGGCTGAGATGTCAAATGCATGTCAAATGGTCTGTGACTATTGAAGGGCAAGGGAAAATAATGATTAGCCTAACTGGTGGCTAAATTGAGGAGACCTGCCGAGTGTCTCTGGGCCAGCAGCCATGAATGCTAATTGCAGCTGGATCAAGCAACTGAGCTCTTTTGTTACAGCTGTATTCCTAGAGCAGAAACTTGTTAACATTTCAGCAGTTTGTATAATTGCCGATTTCTGTTGTCAGTGAAGCTTTTTCCTTTGTGATGAATTTTCAGCTTCTCTATCTCAGTTTGTTTTTTCATGTGTGTGCGTGTGAAGGTTTTCTAAGCTTGGTCTACTGCTTTGATTCCTTGGACATACTCTTTCTGTTTCCTCCCGCGCTTTGCACTTGTATTTCCATCTGTTTTCATTTGTTTGGCATCTGGCTACAACAGTTTTCCAGAGTGTATTGTAATTGCATGCACTGATAATAAATCAAGGAGACCTAACAGGTAAGAAAACCAAATGGCAGCCGCAGGGGAACAAGGCAGAAACATAAGAAACACCAAACCCTCTATGCTTCAAGGCATCAAATGTAAATATAGATGGGTTAACTGTTCTAACTGATAGGATTCAGCTGGCTTATATCTTACGTAGTGTTTCCAGTTCAAATATTAGTATCAAGATAGAAATTTTATGTCATTTGTGTTTCAGATAGCTTATGGATCTCAACAACTGAGATACAGTCCTAAGGAGGATTTTTAGGTAAAGACTGAAGAAAGTAACACATATTTTCAAGCAAAGCTTTAGTGCATGTCACTTCATTTAAAATGAACATAAACTATACCAATCACCACCACTTATCCAAGCTGTAAGTCAAAAACAAGATTCCTAAATGTATTTCCGTTTATTTAGAAGACTCTGCTTTGCTATATAGAAAGATACTAAGTCTTACCTTATGCTAATTATGTCGGTCTCATCTTTACATGGCGGAATTTCAATTTTGATATTTTTTTCCCTCATCTGGATAGTGGCAACAACATTCACAGGTACATGAGCATTCATTTTGGTGCGTGCTTCCAGCCCTGCCTGGACTGTGTGTGTGTTGATTCCCATTACAAAGGTCATCTCCTTGGCCATGCTGAAAAGGTGGAATGAGGGTATAATTATGTTCATACAGCAAACAGCTGCTGAATTTTTATGGCCTCTGTCACTTGAAAATATCATTCTTTTATTTTATACTAAATACTTACCTTAGACTCATTTTGGATCTCAGTCTAATGTTGGCATTTAGTAGCTCAGTCAATCTAAAATCAGACTTTGGAGAAGGTGTTATCTGTGCTTGAACTATTACAAAGAAAACAAAGCAAGGGTTAAAAATGCCCTCCAGTCCTAGCAAGCACGTTTGTATTGCTTAAGCAATGAGATATGTTACCATTTCCTGCCAGTTTAGTGATAGAAGAGTAATAGAAGCTGGTCTCTGTTGGGAAGCCAGTGCAGGTGGGCACAATGCGACGGATCTCAGAGGACAGGAGAGCTTTGGTCCACTGCTTTCCTACACCACTTTGAAGGCTACTGATTATTCTCCTTAGTGAAGGCATTTTTTCATCAGATCCATACCATGCCTGCAATTACAGAGTTCAACATGTCTAAATAAGCAGAACTTGAATATCATGATCCGTGTCATTAACTGTGCCTCAGGGGAAATTCTGCCAGCAATGATTATAAATAAACCTGATCAAAGCTTGACCTTATTTGCCTTGATTAATACTAGAGACAAAAAACCCAACCATGAATTTTAAAAGGGAGAGAATGTATGAAAGTAACAGTATTTTAGAGCTTTTGATGCTTGGGTAGCGGTGCTTTAAAAATGATACCTGCAGTGCATTTTGGATGGCGTTTTTATCAAGTCCACCAAAAAACAACTCTTGGCCAAACATCTTCAAGTAGCCTGATGCAAAAGGTTTGTCACTGGAGAATGCCTTCCAGTCAGAGAGCTGTGTGAGAAGATGAAAAAAGCCTGATTCTTCATAACATTTAAGAAAGCAATATCAGAGATTTTCTTTTCCCCCAGAATTTACCGTTTTCAGGATTTTCTTGAAGTCATAGTCAGTCTCCCAGTCCCTGTCAGGAGAGTAACCTTTAGCAAACATCTCCTGCAGTCCTTCAACTGTTATTCCCACCTGTGGGAAGAAGTAAAGTGCAAATGCCAGTTGGATGATGGTTGTAAGAAGGGATTAGAGGGCAAACTGTGGGTAGGCCCAATTACCTCCAAGGGATCAGCCACTCTTCCAAGGAAATGTGCCCGCAGCTGGGACATTGCCATAGTTGGAATTAAGCTACCCGCATTATTCAATACCAAATATTTAGCTGCCAGCCCACTCATAAGGAACTCTGCAGAGAAATAGGCAGTAAGACACAACAAAGTTAGTTTTTAGGTCAGAGTGTGCCGGTTGTATCTATTTACTAATTTAATAACCAGCATCGTATGAGCAAGGCCAGAAAACCCAGCTATAAAACTGATGCTATATAACAGCTATAAACAGAATATTCTGCATTTTTAAACTAATAATGGGCAAAGCTACAACCTCACTGATCATTGTATGGTGGTTATGCCATTTTTCCAGTTGCTTCTGCTATATCATAGAATCTTAGTATGGTTTGGGTTGAAAGGGACCTCAAGGATCATCTAGTTCCAATGCCTTGCCATGGGCATGGGCACCCTCCAGTAAACTGATTTGTTCAAAGCTGCATCCAACCTGGCCTTGAACACTTTCAGAACTGGGGTGTCCACAACTTCTCTGGGCAATCTCTGCCAGTGTCTCATCACCCTGACAGTAAAGAATTTTTTCCTTATATCTAATATAAACCTAATTCCTTTGAGTTTGATTCCATTCCCCTTTATCCTGGTCACTCCATGCCTTTATGTAAAGCCCCTCTCCATGTCTCTTGCACGCTTCCTTCAGGTACTGGAAGGCCACAGTTAGGTCACCCCAAAGCCACCTCTTCTCCAGGCTGAACAATCCCAATTCTCTCAGCCTTTCCTCGTAGGAGAGGTGCTCAATCCATCTGATCGTCTTGCTGGTCCCTTCTTAAGTCTTCCTCCAACAGGTCCATGTCCTGGCTGTGCTGGGACCCCAGAGCTGGATGCAGCACTGCAGGTGGGGTCTCACAGGAGCAGAGGAGAAGTGCAGAATCCCCTCCCTTGTCCTGCTGGTCCAGCTTTTTTGCTGCAACCCAGGACATGATTGGCTTTCTGGGCTGCAATGCACAGGCTGAGTCATGTCCAGGCCCTCCCTCTCCAGCACCCTGAGTCCTTGGAAGGCTCTTTTGGTCTGTTCATGCCCAGCCTGGACTGAAGTGGAGGGTTGCCCCAACCCACATGCAGCATCTTGCACTTGGTCTTGTTAAACCTCCCTAGATTCCTATGGGCCCACCTCCTGAGCTTATCCAAGTACAGAAAATATGCCTGTCCACACCATTTGCATCCGGTCACACTCTGTAAAATCAGCTTATGAAATGCTTTTATGAGACATCATTTAGGGCACCTTGACAAAGGAGATGAGAAATGGAAACAGATTTGCCATCCTTTGCTAATAGTTTAGGGAAAGTGATACAGATGTCCTATAAGGACAGATGGTGAGCTATAGATTTGTCTCTCAAATGACTCACAGGCAATTTTATACATCTAGTTCAAAATGCTGTAACGCTTATATGAAATGCACCAATTGTTAAATTATTGTTAACCATTGAATGAACTTTGAGCAAACAATTTGTTTCTATTTATTTCTCTACTTAGATTTATCATCTATAATGTTCTTAGTTGCAGACAATCAGTGCAGAGCACAGTCAGGAATTCTTTCCAGTCTTGGCACAGTTATATCCTGTCCTATTTTATGAGTTAAAGTAATCCCACAGCTTTTCTAAGGTTCCTTAGGTTTCAAGAGGAACAAGGCTGACAGGAAATGTAGTCACCCTTGTTGTGCTTCCTTCTAGCTCTCCTCTCCTGTTCCTACACCATTTGGAGAATAGGGAAATATGTATGAACTGTAATTTTATTACCTTGCCTTCACAGTTTTGCTGTATGAATCTACTGGTCTATCCAAAGTGCTGGTCACTATCTAACTACAACATATGAGGTTCAGAAACAACTCATGCCATCAAGAGAGAGGTATTTATGCCACCCCACTTTGGTCAGAGGAATAAGTGGAGAACATTCAGTAGATAATAATGGTGATCCTATAAAAAATAAAAAACCAAAATGATGCCACACTGGGACATTACTAATGAGTTGACAGGCAACTTGGCAATGTGAAGACTAGTTTTTCTCTGAATGAGCTTAGCCAGAGCAATCGTAGTTGTTTCATGGACAGGACACTAAAACTGAGGCATGATACTTTTACTGAATTTGTTAAAGCTATCTTTTATGTTCTAACCACAAAAACTGTTAGTTAAAAGCTCCATGGTACTTCCTGATACTTAATAAGAAGTACTGCTTATAAATGATTAAATGATTATGTAGAATTCATTGACTTGAAGAGAGCAGGAATATTTTCCATACCTCAGGCATTACATAGTGCTAATGCTCTAAGAATATATTTGCCGCTTCACTGTGAGAGTTTGATGACACCTGCATATATGTGATTAAATGCCTTGCCCCAAAGATAAGGGAAAGAAAACTTAGTGAGCAAAGAAAGCAGTCTTTGGTAAACATGAGGATCAGTCCATGTTTAATGATATGAATCTGTGCGTATTGAGAGTCAGATTCTCTCAGTCCTCGCCCGGAGCAGAACCTGGGTCACCCCTTTGATTTCAGTAGCAATCTGTACAGCATGAAGCACTATTTGTGGTGGCCGTGTGTGACAAATTCCAGATTAGAGATAGATTCAGCTGACATTATTGCCCGTCATTAAAAATTCAGCATCTATCACCACGAAGATCTGTGATGCTGAGGGCAGATTTTTGTTTTTATCGAGGAAATAGGTACTGCATTACAGCCGTCACTATGGTAACTCCTCCAGAATGGACTCATTGAAACACATTTTACCTGTGGCTAGCGGAGACAAATCAAATCAGAAAGCTGGAGGATGGATCCTCTTCTCATACCAGTGTAGTAGGAAATTGACTTAATTTAGCAGAGTTATCCAAGTCTAAGATTAGCACATGTGAGACAAAGATCTTGTTTTTTGTTCTTCAGGATGAGGACCTACCTATGTGGGGTAGCCAAATTTCTGACAATGGTCTTCACCAGGAAGTAACAGCAATTCCCTGATGTACTGCATTGCCTGGCTACAGCCAGAATGAAATATTCCATTTCACATAGCCCTCACCAGCATCCCTCATGCATATTGCACCCTTCTTTCTCACTGTGTGAAAATTTAGATGGCTTAATTTTAAAAGCAAAAATAAGAAGACAAAATAAGTGCCTAAATCAAGAAACACATATTTTCATACTAATGGAAATTCTATTCTATCCCTGAATGTATTTTAAGTAGTACAAAAGTTCACATGGTGTATATTAGTGGCTGTATGTCTTTGGGCACTTGCTGTCTTCCATCACTGAGGCTGCAAGCATGTGTATAGTGTTTTACTGTGATTCTTGGAGTATGTATTGTATTTATTTCTATTATAGAGCACATTAAATGGTCATGTGAAACCCACGAAACTGGGGCAGGACAATAATAAGATTTACAAAAGTCCTTCAAACCACACCCCTGTCTCTGAAAAGGAGGCAGAAGTACTTGTACACTCAAGTCCTGTGGACTTCAGATGTTTCAGAGTCTCTTAATATTGATTACTTTGAAAAGAATCTTAACACATGCTGATGAATAACAAAAGTGCTAAAAACATCCAAGTCCTGATAGATAAACAGCATGTGCAAGGAAACTGTGTTTGGAGATATAATCTCCCTAGTCTGCCAGCTACATATGCCAAATCACTGAGGCTGTCATGGTCATTTACATAGGGCAGTTGCTAAAAAATCTACTGAGAAAAATAACATACATGGAAAATAGCAAAAGCTACAATGTGGCTCAGCAAGAACCTATCTTCTAGTCTGGTCCTTCCCTGCTTTCACTACATTTTTATGTGCAACTCCCTTTGATGTAACTGGTCAGTCTCCAGATACCATGCATGGATCTGCTCATTCTAGTAGAGAATCTTGGCAGGAAGATGCAAGAAAAATCTTCAGACAATAAGCCTGATGTAGCTGCTCATGGGTGCAATGAATTGTCACATCTGAACGTTCCCAGAGATTTCTGTTTCACTGGGCACAATTGTTGGGGTGAAGAGTATTTAGCATCACATCTGAATGCAGCGGGAGTTGTAGGTGTTCAACACTGCTAGAAATTAATCCACTTCAGCAGTAATTTAGGTCCCTTCTGTTTGTTTTGGTGCTGAACAATAGTATGAAATTGTTAAGCACCACTGAGACTCTGGCATTTGACACAGGAGCATGTGCCTCCCTGACTAATGAAAGCAGAGGGTTAGAGCCCCACAAGCCCTCTGGTAATTTCATGCTGGCAGTGTACAATGCAAAACACACAGGGACCTAAACACTCTTCAAATGGAGAGCTTGAGATTGTGTTTTTTCATTGAAGATAGGAAAATATGGAGGAACAGCAGCCTAACAGCTGGATAGGAGAATTGGGGTCTCATACAGTACAATTTTTTTTTCACACATTTACCAGCATATATTTCTCTACAAAGTCTTCTGGATCTTACCTTTAAAGATACTGAAGCGGAAAACCTTGCTGAACTGATACCCAGATTTGTCAAATTTGGGACTTAGTGCTCTGACAGCCATTCTGCAGGCAGAAGCCCTGAAAAAGTTCGGGGAGCACATTATCATTTCAATTAGTTTGCAACAAGTGTTTCCTCTAGGAAAGGAATTTTCCTTACATCACTTGAAGATCTGGAGCCGTGCTTCTCCCCAGGGCCCTCAGGTGAGAGTAGATGAAACTTGCCACTTGCATGCTGGGCTCCTTCAGCACAGCATCAGCCAATGTCATCACTATTGGAACGCCCGGCTTGGTTTCGAGCAAAACCACTGCAGCTAACATCCGGATCCGAGGATGAATTTTGTGATTCAGGAAAATCTCAAGGGTAATAGCCTGGACCTGAAAATAACAGATATATTCAGTTTACTGTATGTTTGAACATTTTGCTAACAACCACCCAACACCAGTGAATGGTCTGTTTCATCACTAGCACAGTAAAAATTTAGATTATTTAATTATTCTGGCAATACTGTTCCTGGTTTCAGTCTGAGGGCTGGAAGGGACATTATGGTAATGTAGTCTGACTTCCTACAGAATCAAAGCTGAGGAACTTCACTGGATAACTTCTACATCAAGACTTTTACACATTTTTGAGCTATCCCACTCTAGATAAAAAAGATTTCATGAATCCATTGCATACCTGAGAAGTGATTTCAGTGATCACTTATCCCTACTCATAAAGGTATAACTTATTTCTAATAATTTGATCTGCTGGGGCACCTTCTGCTAAATAGTAGAATTAAAATGAAACAAACAAAACCTGATTTATTACCAGAAATTCTATGCCATATAGGCAGCTTAAATCAAAATTTAATGCAATAAATGTAATTTCCTCAGTACTACTTGTGGTTGATATGTTTGACCCAGCAATATTCACTACCAAGATTAATTTTCAACTGGAACCTTTGCAGTTTCCAGGGAGGGCACTGAGGCCTTTGGTCCTAACTTTAAAATGGATGTGGATGATGTGCCACTGTTCTGGCAAACCCTCTGCACAGCCCTGTCCCGCCTGGGAGAGTGCACAGCCACGAGCTGTAATGAAGAGTGATCCAGAAAACTTCAGCAAACTTTGGAAAAACCCTGATTGGTTTATTAATTTGAATAAGTCGATTATCAAATACCAGTGTAGAAGAGGTGACAAAGATGCAGTAGGCCACTTCCTAAATGAGGCTTTTCAAATTAAACAGTAAAAAAGGCCATGAATGAAGTATGTTTAATCCAAATATGGGAGTGTACCTAGCTGTAAACCAGGCATTAAACTGTTTTTTGAACAATGAAAAAAGTATTCACAATCATTAACTTGCTCCAGATCAATTTTCTTCAAAGAAAATGCATAGAAAACAAAACAGAGTGGTCTGGGGCACATGTGGAAAGCCAGGCCAAAGAGCAATAAGAGATGCAGTGTTGTTCTCAAACACCAAATTGGTTTTTTTTTCTTCTCCAGCAAATACCTTAACTCCTACCCTTGCAATTCTCTCCCCTCTCTCCCCCTGCATTTCTCCATCCAGCTCCTGCACTCTACTAAATTGTTTCTTTATTCTTTTGGTTAAAAGCATACCCTGGCACACTATTGTCTGTGAATCAATATGTGCACTCAAACTGGGAGTCACATGCAAAAAACGAGTATAATGGAAACACTGATACTGATTAGTAGGTGAATAGTTAATGAAAGCTTTTATTTTACTTTTTATACTAAGATTTTACTTATATAAAACAAAAAATTTCAACATCAGGAAAAAATCTTGAAAACCTTGAAAAGGTTTCCTTTTAAAAACAGATTGCTTTAAAGTGAAAAAGATTGTAAAGTGATGTCTGTGGTAGATGGGAGTATGCTGGTGCAGCCATTGTATGTGGGATCTAATAATTATCTCAGTGAGGGACAAAAGTCACATTTAGTAAATGCTCTGTTTATGACTTAAACCCGCACAATGTCTGTAAATTTGTAATTAGGATGCAAACCCCTAGTATCTATTTACAATAAAATCTGGTCTTGAATTACGATTAGATGTGACACTCAGTACTAAATGTCAATTCTCTGAAAACCTTGTTTTGTGGTTCCCTCACATACCAAAGGTGAAGTAGTACTAAACACATTTGGGTCAATAATTTAGTTTTCTGTCTAATGTCCTTGGAAACGAAATGTTCACAATGGAAATACTGATTTTCTTTCAACAGCAATGAATGTATCCTTTTAATGGGATTTTTTTGTTGCAGTCTGAAATACTGGAGGTTAATGTCAAAAGAAGTAAGTCATGCCAAACAAGGAATGGCTAGGTTTTTTTTTTTTAAATAATCCTATATTTGAAAAACAGATCTGTTTTTCCCTCGTCACCCATTATTAGCAGCCTTGTGAGAGCGAGTCACAAGGGCAAAGGAGGAAGCTTTGTTTTCTTACCATTTTGGGGTCTTTTAGGCCTATGTTTTTCAGGGCCACCACAGCGGTTGCATGGACCCTGAGAGGCAAATCAGAGGCACCAGCTGCATATCCTGGCAAAAACTTCTTGATGTGCTTGATGCTGGCTGGATGTCCTACATTCCCAAGGGCTTTCAAAGCCAGGGAAATGTCTTCTGTGCTAGACTTGCTCAATGCCTCTCCTGCAAAGCCATGAAGAAGCTGAAAAATGAAAACAAATCAGTTGAGTTCAATTCCAGCTCTTATCTATATTTCATCCACCAGCCTATTCAGGGGTTTGACTTCCATAATTCCAGTTTGTTCAATTCATTTATTTAAAATATTTTCAAATTCTTTTTTTTTCCCTCATGAATAGAACATTTTATTCATAGAACAAGTATAGCCAGGAAAGCTGCAATGAACAGCTTCTTCATCACTATACCTTAAAGTTATCAAGTAAGATTTTTTTAAAGGAAAAAATAATGGTTAGGACCCAGTTCCCACTGCCTTTCAGGATAAGTTGGGAACCCTGAAATAATGCTGCTTGAGCATCTCTGTCTCATGGTTGAAGACAGGTGCAAAAATAAGGATACAGTTAAACCTTCAGACCCCTAAAAAAGGTCCCTGAAGATATGGCTAGTGGTGGTGCCCTTGGCCAGCTGTGACAGCCTCTTTTCAGAGTGGATTAATAGATGGAAAATGAGATAATTGCCAAAAAAATGGGTCATTTTACAGCCTTCATTGTAAGCAACTGGATCACACTTCCATTAACGTGGCAAGATTAGAAATAGTTGTCTGCAGGCTGAATGAGAGAAAAAGAACTAAATCCTCATAGATATCAGTTTAAAATGATAACAAATGGATCTAAAAAAGAAACGGAGATGTTTTCAATACAGAATAATTTCAATACAGATTCTGTACTTTAGAATAACACATTTGAGATCCCTTGATGGTGCAGAAACAGTCTACTTGATATTGCTAATCAGATGAAGGGACATTTGAAATGCATTGAATAAGCCCATACAATCATTTGCGTCAGGAAAGAATTTTCATTCTCTGAGATAGGACTTCTCAGATTTAATTAGCTCAAGAGCTCTGGTAGCAATTGTAACACAGGTGATATATGTAGGAATGTTGGCCATGCCTAGGTACTACAGGAAAAAATTCATGTCAGGCACACGGTGTATCTGGAACACCCTGCTCTCCCTGGGGATGCTGGATTGATGGGTGCCAAAGACTGAACACACATTTCTCTTTCCCTCCCTGTTACTGCCTGCGTGGTTGGCCTCTGTAAACCATGACATGCATTTTTAGAACTGGGAAATGCTATTTAATGACTACTCAAATTGTTTTGAGCCCTGCTGATTAAAAGCAGTGTAGAACAGTGAGGGTATTACTGTTATAACAACATTATAGCCTGTGTTGATGACTGGGCTCTGCTTCTGGCTGGGATACATTAATTCTGACAAAAACCTGGGCTTTTGTGTCACTTAGTTAATTTATAAATATGCATAATGACTATATTTAAAGTATTTTCGAGCAATGTCATGGGACTTCATTAATAATTGGCAATAAAGCACTCAGAGATACTCAGATAGAAAGTCTTATGAATTGTTTGCTTCTTCCTCTCACTCTCTTTTGTGTGCTAATCTAAAGATAAAAATGCTGTATTTAACCAACTGGGGTTCCTTTCCCCAAAGGAAACACTGTAGTGAAGTGAAATACAGCTTTCTGAATAACGAAGAAAGAACTTAAGGCTTAATTTTTCTTTTAAATGATAAATAACAGTGTGATTACCTGGAGACACTCGGAGCAGGAGTCTGATGAGGAGCACTGTTTGTGGCACAGTGAGGCGTAGCTGAGATGGCAAACCTTCCCCAGCACAGAGCTGGAGCGCGGGCAGTGCTTTTTTACAATGAGCTGGGGAGAAGGCAGTTATTCATTACCACCATTAATGAAGGGATACATCATTGAAAAATATGCTTCTGCCCAATGAAAGACAAAACCAGGCTTTTGGTATTTTTTTTTTGATGGATTTTAAGTTAATCAGTGGATACTACTGCATTTGACAGTGTAGTTGTAAAGTAATTCCAAGTAACATTCTGGAAGGCAGATCTGTTGGTTTTATAGTGTTTCAGATTTAAATTTGGCATAGGCTATAATCCAAAGGAAGGAAATAATCCAGTTATGTAATGGAAAAAAATGCACATTATTGAAGAAGCATTAATAATATTTTCTGATTGCCTCAGCTGAAGATACGATGAATTTGAAATTTGTTGTGAATGGACCTCAGTACTTTGGGCAGACAGGAATATTTTGTATAAACACAGGAGCTGACAGGAGGCATCAGCCCTATGCTTTCTTGTGTGGGAAGCAGAGCATCACCACACAGTAACAGATAGGCTGTCATGGCTTTCACTGAGGGTAAAACTCCAGTCTGAGGTTCCTTGTCTCTATCTACGGTAGGCAGAGATAAATTCTTGCATCTGAGACTGGGATGAAACCCTGCATATACAGAAAACATTACAAAAATAATTAGACTTTCTCCTACATGGCCTTCACATTAACATAATTCCCTTGGTTTTGACAGATCTTCTCAAATTCATACCCATACTTCTAGGTCAATTAGGACAAATACGTGGATATAACAAACATGTATTTCTTGCTCCCTTGTCTTTGTAGACAGTCAGAGATCTAATTTGATGTAACTATAAAGCACATTTGGAAAAAGAGCGACTAGAAGCCACTGTTTGCAGCAATACCCCTCAGGGACTGGGGTTATTTTACTCTTTATTTCCTGTTCCATTGTGGAGTCATTTTTGCCCTTTTGATTTGCATTCTCCTCCCCTTAAGACAGTCAGGAAACACAGCCCTTTCAACCTCGCTAGAGGATATAAAACCTTTATATTTTCAAAGCCTTTACCATCTTGTCAAAGGAATAAATACAACAGATGCCAGAACCAGCAAGGAGTGATTTGAGAGCGCTTAGAGAATCCTACCGTGGCTTCTTCCATCACATCCCGCGTAGGAGTGCTGGAGTGCAGAGCCACCAGCAGAGTTTGGGTCGCCTCCCAGCTGGTGATCTCCTGCCGCTCCAGTTTGTGCCGCAGGAACCGCAGCGCGCGGTGGCTGGCCACCGCTGGGATTATATCCAAAATGTGGCGCCTGTAACGGGAAAGGCAAGCAGCGTTTTCCAGACCTGCCTCTGAAGACAGGCATTCCAGGGGTCCTCCAGCACCACCTCTACTGCCTGTACCTGTATGCTGGCCGACTGGAGAACTGCTTCCACACCGACTCGTAATTCTCCTCGTTTGCTGCACGGAAGAGGTGCAGAAGCTTGAGGGCTTTTGCTGGTGCATCACTGGGAAGCTGGTCAGAGGTCACCTCTACTAATTCTTGCAGCCTTTCCTCTATCTGCAGAAAGATGAAAATGCAGGAAGCTCACGTGCATTGTTTCCCACATGCACAGATTTTAATCTCAACAAATAATCTATCCAGTGGCTGAGCCTTACCTCGCTTTCCACATCTTTTATTTTGAATAAGTGGACAGGAAGCTGAAGCAGTTCACTGCCAAACTGGTACTGAAGGGACCCACGATTCTGGTAATCTTTTGGGGGGACCTCTGCCCTCTGCTTCTGCACATCAGTCAGAGCAAGTTTCTGCCTGGAATGAGAACCCCAGGAGGAAAACATCACAAGATGCAGGGTACAAACTAAAAAAAAACCCAGTAATTCTGCTTCCCCACAAGTACAAAAGGTTTTGTTATTGAGGACAAAGATATCTACAAACAGATGCATTTGGATGTGATGCTCAGGACCATACTCTGGGGAGGTGTGCACTTGCACAGCAGGACTCAGAGCAGAGCCAGCCTTTGACTTCCTTTGGGAATAACCTGGCTTGAGAATTTACAGAAGAAGAGGGAGGTGAGAAGCTGTGGCCTGAAGAATATCACAGGAAGTACATGTTGTATCTTAAAGAGTAAATTATGGACTATAGATAAACACGGATGGGAAACTTGCTCAGAAATTATAATTTAATTTAAACATTTTAAGAAGTTCATAAAAGCTGTTATGTTTCTGTGTCTCCTGGAAGCTTCAAATGGAATTGAAAGTTTTTAGACACAATAAGAAATGCTGCAATATTTTTACTTGCACTACTACAATTCACTCCCCATTTTATTTGGTAAGCTGAATATCCTGAGGACTACAAAAGAAGGTCCTCATGAAGCTTTAAATTGGATTTACCAAACAAAAAGGGCCACATAAATTCAGGATTAGCCTTTGGAAAAGTGCTCAACCTTTTGAAAAGTTTTCAAGAAGGAACAAACCTTCATCATTTGTTATTAAGAATAATTCCAATGAGAGACTGTCTTTGTAAACATTTGCTATCTTTTTACATTTTCAGCTAAAGAGATGTAGCCTATCCTACCAATTATATTTAAAATGGGTCATTTAGGACACTATAATAAGGTTAGGCATTTTTACTGAACAACTGAAAACATTCCAAAAGCAATACTGCTGTACGACAGAGTATCTCAAAATCTCTGTAGAAAATTGGTGTGCTTGTTTTGGAATCTCTGTGATCTTCTGTATCATTTCTATTCACTCCTTCCATATGGATTGCAGAGAACTGCTGCAGAAAAAGAGCATATAACTGCTTTACAGGCAAGCCACTGGAATTTGAATAGAAATTACTACAGAATCAGTAGAGATTTTTTATCTCTTGAAATTTTGTACAATATTATTGAAAGGGCATTTGGGTAGGAAAGTATAACATCAGGCACACTTGGACAGATTTAACTCCCTTTTTCAAATCATAGTGAATCTATTATGTCTTCATTTTCGTTGTTTTGGGAAGAGATATATCTGCCTGGAATTGACGGGAAAATGCTATATTCTGAGGAGAAGAGCAAATGAGTGCTAAAGATAGGATTAAAATGGTGAAACAACAGTAAAACCTCTCTTGGCCTTGAAAGGTGCTACAAGAGTCTGATGCTGAACAGGCCTGAAAACCCAGCTCCAGGTGCTTGAAGTCCTTGATAGATTATTTTTTTAAACAGAGAATGCATTGTGTAAATAACTTCTGAAGACTTGATTTAGATATTCACATCTTACCAACTATCTTATATTTGTCCCCTTCAGCTGGGTAATGATAAAAATGCAGAGAAAATGGGAAAAGTAAAGGTACTACCCTTCTGAAAGCTGAGGAAGACCTTACTAAAGACAATCTCTACAGGCTGCAGAAGAAGAGTGTAAAGCATCATAAATCCATTGTCTCCAGACTAAAGCTGACTCACAACAACCTATAATTTGATAAAAGCACTGCAGTTGTGTCTATCTGCACCTTGACTGCATAAGATAGTAAAGCCTCTTTCATTGTTCTGGGGTTTTTTTTTTATTTTTTTTTTGTTTGGTTAGCCAAATTGAATGTGCTCATTATGTAAATGAAGTTAATCAGTAAATTATTGACACGAACTTTCTGATTTTGTGGTTTCCAAAACTGTATATTATACCAATAGATCCTCGCAGGAGCTAATGGAGCAATGAAAATTATAGCAGCTGTAGGGTGGGATTGAAGAACACCTTTTGCACAGTGACCTTTATGCAAAAAACCTCTCCCTTCAGTAGGGCACTCCTATTTAGAGTCTATAATTAAATAGGTAACTGAAAATTTTTTCAATAGATGAATTTGATAGATGAAAAAATGTTCAAATAATGAAAGTTATATAATAACTTATAAATAATAATAATAAATAATGAGTGCTTGAGTTAGGGGCACAATTTCATAGACAACCATTTTCTTGGTTTACCACAAATTTCTTTAAGAATTATGCAAAATTTGCTATGAAAAAGCAAATGCATTTAACATACCTTGTGCCCAATTGTTTTCCAATAAAACTCAATTTCCTATCAAGACACAGTTTTATGGGAGATTTGCAAGCAGCCCATGGTATTTAGGAATCCAAAGTCCTATCTAGGTTTCTTGTGAACTAGTCTCCAAGGATCTCTTACTGCATTATTGTTTTCCAGGGAACTCTCTTTCCTGAGTAACTGTCTTTCAAAGTACTTTACTTAATATATATTAGTTCACAATTTCTCAGATGGAATTACATTTGTTTTGGCTTTTGTGGCATAAATCAAATATCCCTGAGAAATAAAATAATCAAGTCCTGCCAAGTTTAGCTAACAAAATTTGGATAGTGATGTGCATGTTTCAGATTTACAACTAACAGTGAGCTGTTTGTTTCTGAGCTGTTTGGGATTTTATGTAATTAAATACTGGCAAACAATAGGCTGTGAAAGTAAAGGATTTATTTCACTTATGGAGTTTTACTCAGATTATTGAGTTGCTGAATTAGTTGCTGAATTAAAGGAATATGTACAGTACCTTGCTTCTACGATAGCATTTCCTCCTGTTATCTCATTGAAGGGTGCAAACTGGTGGATTTCCTCGACATCAGCTTGTGTAATTACAGCTTCACTACGTGCATATTTAATTTTGTAATTGTAAGTAGCAGTTGCCCGGGAATTCTTGTTCCTCTTTATAATATAAAAAAAGGAGAGAAACAAAGAAAATAAAAAGTTATTGAACTTCGAAATTGTGTGAATAGAGGCTATTACATCACCCACTTCAACACATTTATTTTCCAGGGCTGTTTTGTTCATTGGCCATAAGAGCAATCCATGTGAGTTCTGTGCCCTCACTTCCGTGGGAGAGGTCAGGCACGCTGCCTTTCTCCATTACTTTTACTGCTAAGAAGTGTTAGCTGCTTTTTCCTTTTCCCAAATATAAGTAATTGGTCATTCCCTTGAGAAGGAGACACATTTTCTGAGGAGGAGAGCAGCTGCATAAACCACTCAATTTTTTATTTCAAAGACAAGATTATAATAAAATGTCGCAGTACCTGTCTTGAATAGCAGAAAATGGACATCGTGACTATTTTTTTTTACTCAGCAGAGTAGGTGAATTAACTCATGCTGATAATTAATGGTCTCCAAGCCAGCTAGTTTGAGCTAGCTCGAGTGTGCCTGCAGTACATGACAACGTGCAGCACAGACCTCTGCTGCTCTGTGGGATCACATTCATACAGAAAGAAAATATTGACAACTGGATACAGCAGATCTGATTCTTCCTTAATTTTTAGTATTTCAAATGAAGAGATTGTGTGGATATCAAATGTTGTTCTGCATAAGAATATAAAAACATGTACATAATACCACTCTGATTTACCTGCTGGCAGGTCTTGCATGGATGAGTGTATGCTGAACCTGTGACAATTTGAACTTTCTCTTCACAGCTGTTCAGGTCCTTGGATTTGGTCACATAGACTAGGTTTGCTCTCTTGTTTTCCTGAACTGCATATGTTGTATTGCAAATACCTCCAATCCCAGCCTGGCAAAAATGAGAACAGGATCAGAGAATGTTCACTATTATGCAAAACTTCACTTCACCACATGAAATTTCCTGTTTAATTCTGCATTTTCAAAATTACCAATAGAAATGAAGGCTTTTATTTTCATGATACTCTCCAGAAGCAAAATCAGGATGATAATTACTTTAATCTTTTTTTCACATGTACAAGTTTTCAGTAAGCCAAATCAGAGTCGCACTGAGAGGACTGAATCTCCCCAAAGTTTCACTTGGAGCCTCAGGAAAGGAGAGTAACAATTTTCAGTCAGAGCTGTTGATTATGAAATATGATTTGAGGAATATTAATTTAAAAAAGCCAAAATAATTTTGATCAGTCAGAATGAAATCTTAACAGCAAAGTATTTCAAGGTTGGAGATGACATTCTGCCCTCAAAACTTGCTTTCATAGGCAGCTTACAAATGCCTATGGAACAGGCCTTGCAGTATCAGGTGATCTGTCAAAATATAACCAAAAATAATTAAAAAGAATTTCAGGATAACTGAGTTTTGATTGTGGGTTTTCTTGAGTTCGCAGTTTCAGCTGAGCTCTTCAATAATATTTTGAGAATATACATTTATAAGAGCTTTTAAGTGTCTACAGTCAGTGAGATTTTTTAGAGAAAAAATGCTTGATTGCATTTTAGGAGGAAGAGTTATTTTCCTGATTTTTTTTTTACTGTTATTGATAGAATAGCTAGTGCAGAGACCAGCTCTGGGCTATGTGAGAGCAGTGAAATGTTCACGTGGTGTTTAGGAGGCAAGACATACCCACTTCATCTTCAGCTTAACAGAATTCCCTGAGACACTGTGTCCCTGGTAAAGGCTAGAAAGAGGAACTGCCCAAGCTTTCTGAACGACTTGTACTCTGCAAATACAAGCGTGGGACTCTGCACTCTGCAGGGTGTGCTAGAGACATCCAGACTTTAAATGGGAATGTCCAGCCCAGAGAGTTCAGTGGGATGAAGAAGACTCCTGCCTAACCGACCTTTCTGGCTGCAGTTTATGGCTAGCTCAGATACCCTTACCCTGAACCCCCAGGATGGGATGTACACATTCCCAGGGTAGTCCTTTAAACCTCTCTGCAGCTCAGATTTTAGGACTTATAATGCTTATCCTCCTTTGCAGAGTGACTTGAGATTGTCAAGCAAGGGTGCAAAAGCTCGTTAATCAATTGCTGTCTGAGAAAAGCAAAGAAAACTTGGAAATTATTCTAGGAGGTGAAGTCACATCTATTGCCTAGCAGTGAGAGCAGAACATATTGCTAACTGAATTAAAAAGAATTAAGATGTGAAAGTAGATATGAGAAAACAGTGCTGTAGAATATCCAACAACACCACCCGGAATTTTACATGCAGCAAACAGTGTGAAAAAAATTAAATCATATAGTTCCTTTCCCAGAAACAACTCTACTTACACAGAAATAAATTTTAAAAAAATTAGTTACTCTGGTCTACAGTTTCAATAAAAATAACATGAAAGTATAATAATTCCAAGGTTTTTGCTGATGTCTGAATTGAATGTAGTCTAATCAATGTAAATATGGTTTCACAAAAACTAAACACATTGCAATTTCTGTGGTGAATAGTAATATCAGATGATTGACCTTGACTAATATATTAAAACTTGAAAAACAGTGGAAATTCCAACAGAGCATCAACTGCAACTGTCAAAGCCGTTACAGTAATGTTATGACATATATACTATTTTCATCCTAAAAGAGAAGCTAGAAGAGATTAAAGTACATATGATTGGTAAAAAAAGTCAAATTACTGTTATTTTAAATTTAATATTAAACTGTATTGTTAAGCTTGTTTTATACAGTGTTCACATTTTATGTAGGCTTCATCTTTCACAGTTTACTTTCTCTGGAATAAGAAGCCAGATTTTTCAAAGGGTTTAATTCTACAAATGTATTTTCTGAAATACTTTCATCAACCAGTTTAAAAATCTGCCCTTCTGTTGTCCTGTTTAAGTACATCTCCATCAAATGTTGTCCCATATGAAACTTAATCATGATTTCCCAAGCTTAGGTCTTATAAGTGATGTTTATGTCAAGGATGAATTCAGAAAATAGGGTAGAAGATTCTAAAGTGAAAATTTATTTATTTACAAATCCACCACCGTGGCCAAACCCGAAACTCACCTCCTGTAAACTGTATGAATTCTGCATCCTCTTTATGCTCAGCTCCAGCACGTTCAGAACCCCTCTGTAGATGTTGAGACCATCATCCGAGACAGAGTCGGGAGCCAGAACGTTCCCCACGTGGCCACTGCTGTACTCAAACTTGACGGGGTTGCTGAGCTGCCCAGTCAGGGCCTGGCTCAGCTTGAGTGACCGAGAGAAGGAGCTCGTGGGCCAGACACCATTGTACTCTGCAGCTTCCACTGAGTGAATCTACAACAAAGACGGAATAAAATCCCTCTTTAATTTTTTTCCCCAGTTAACTTTTTTTTTTCAATACACATAAGCATATAGAGCTTTAATCCCATCAGAAATACATTTTTAAATAACACAAAACCTCTTCAACGGGGACATTTAGAAGTTGTCATTTAGCATAACTAGTGTTAATACACATATCTCTGTATATAAAAGGAAGGAGAGCACTGCAAATGGCTGATATTTCCACAGCCACTGCACTCTGTTCTCTTTCATAGACGATCCATATTGCCAAAGGTTGACTTGCACAAAGAAATGAGCCAGAGAAGAGCCACATGAAGCAGGTTGCTACCCAAAATTGGTGTGGAAGATCTGCAGGAAATTGCAGGAGAAAGTTAATGTTGTATAAAGCATCATTAACTCCTGTTGTGAACTCTGTCTTTTCCCTCACTGGGGTCACAGAGCGCAGGCAGCAATCTGAAACTAATAAACACATGGCCTCTAGGCCAGCCAGCCATGCAGAATTAGTTTGAGCAGTGGACAGCAGATTGCAGAAATTGTCCTTCCCCACACATTTTGCTGTGGAACCAAAGGCTGAGGCACCGTCGCCAACCCCACTGCACTGCACGCTCCAGCCTCAACCTGGGGCACATCCAAACAAGGAGAAAGTTGTGCTAAACTGTGCATAACTTGAATAGTTCCTACCCTATGGGAGTGGGCATGTTTAGCTTAGTTTCTCAGAGGGCCCTTCCCTTCTATATATTTTGACAATTTAAAGAGACTTTTCTCTGACACCTCAGGCTGGCGACGCGGTGCAAGATGCGGATTAATTTCTCAAAAACCCACACAAACTAAATCCTCATACAGCAAATCGCTGGAGACTGCACTTTCATATTTATTTTTGTTATTGTTGATGGAGATCACTGCCAACCCCAGTAACTGAAGCTTACAGGGAAGGCTGTTACAGAGCAAATCCCTCATGCTGCCTCTTGGACATGCTCCTGGCATATTGCACACAGGCAGGTTTGGGACTGCTCTGCAGGGTCAGGGAGAGGTAGTTTTTCCCCAGCCCTCGGGGCCCAGGCAGGACTTAGGCTGTCTGCTTGGTTTTGAACACAGCTGGCAATTCTTACTTGTAGGTTTGTGATGAAAAAATTGTCAGCTGGAAACTGCCCAGGGAACACAGCTTTTTGTCTGGGCTGAATGTGAACTAGTAGGCTGCAGATGAAAGTTTAATTCCCTGAACCATCCCTCCAAACTGTCTAATTTAAATATAACAGCAGCAAAATAAACTTTTCGCAGAGAAGAAGGGAATAAATGTACTATTACCTTGAGCTTAGAACTTGCCCCAAAAGTTATGTTTTTTCCTTTTCTCTTTTTCTTGCCTGAAATTATTTCTGAAATGGAAACTTTTCATAAATGCAGTAGGGCCAGTAAAATTGTGTTAGAAGGTTTTAGAGAACCAGAGTCAATTTTTGGTGAAGACTCACCCTGGGACACCAAGATCTGTTTAGGCAGGAATGAAGGAGGATCTGGGGTGAGGACAAGACTGCTTCTGCCTCTTTTCTGACAGGGAAGCTTTCTAGTCACCACTGCAGATGTGTGACTCTTATTTCCTTGTGGATTTTTTTTATTTTGAAATTCATCCCCTTACAAATGTCATGGAAAAGCAAGGTTTTCCAGCTAGATCTATTATAATTTGAACTTACAAAAAGATCTAGTAACAGCAGGCTAATTCAGGATGGAAGGCTACAACATTTACAAGCATTTATCAGACAGTCACCACTCTTTAATCTAAAGTTTTCAATTTGCCAAATTAAAGCTTTTAAAAAGATCCTTTTCCTTCCCTGTAAACACAAGGCTAAGTGGAATTTGTGTTGAGGTGTGCATTTCTATACTCTCATTAAAAGTGGGGATAGGCTCCTGTTACAGGCAAAAGTGTATTTCACATAATCAAAACCCTTAGTAATTACTCAGCATGCAGTAAAAATATACAATTGAGGATGACAAAGAATGTCAGTCAGGACCCTTCAGAAAAAGAAGCTACCAGATGACATTAATTATGCTAAATGTTGAATCACATGCAACTACTGTGGCATGTTTTATTGCTTTTTGTCTGCTGGTTATGAAATCAGTTGATTAAATAATCCTAGGTTGTACAGTTTGGAACAATTGGATTGATCCAGTAATAGATTATTGTGCATTTCAAATTACATCCCATTGTCTCCCTGACCACAAAGCAGACAAAATCCTTCAAACCCAAGGTTGGCTTGAGCTGAGAATTACCTGGCAAAGTGCAAATAGAATTTAGGGCACTGTATAAAAAATAGCAGTGTTAGTTACATTATCCCTGAGTAAGCACAACACATGATGAAACCTAATTACTTCGCAAAAGCTTAAAAAAAAAGCTAAGTATGATGAGAATTTTACCTTTCAAATTGAATACATTTTCTTACCCTAATAAGACAAAGTTTTGGCCCAATACCACTAATTTCCACTTTACTTTTTATTCTTATTCCAGCTCTTGCAAGTCCTTTCTCTGGAAGTCCACTGAGAAGCGTGGTTTCATAATTAAATGTATAAACCTTGTTTTCACTGAAATCGGGTTCTGCAAAGAAATGGTTCCCATAAAATATTATACAGAATGTACAGAACACATTAAACTACCTCTATTAGAATGTATAGAACAAAAAAAGATGAATTTGTTAATTTTTGCATTGCACCTGAACAAAATTAGCTGTTGTAAATCTATATTAAACATTGATATACTTTTCAGATTCTATTTTTAATTTCACTCATTATAATTATATTAGTTGATAGGAAAATTACTCACGGTAATTAATATGCTGGCTCCCTGAAAGAGAAGAAAAAAATAGAGGAATGAAATGACAAAGAAAAAAAAAACCAACTCCAAAATGTTAATGTATTGTGGTATAAAAGGCTATATATCATCTTGCATATATAACATAACTCTTTCTAATTTACTTTACTTTTATTTCAGCTCCAGCCCAATGCTTTTTTTCCCCCCTAAACAACAAAAGAAGTAATAAAATATTTTCTCTACAACATGTTAAAGTTCATGTCTGTGAGTGAACTGTATTTAGATTCTGAAACCTTTTCTAAATATACAATTTTAAATTCATCAAAGCAGATAAGCTGCATACTTACCCACCAGGGTTAAAACCAGGGCTAATATCAAGCCCCTCATGATGGGGATAAAGTAAAGGTGAATGTGATGGGTTTCTCTTTTATAAAGGCAGGTGATATCACATGTTTCTTTTGGCACATTGGTTTGACAAATAAGTGCATTCTAGAATTCATATTGATCAATCAAAAAATAAACATTTCTGAGGTCACGAATGCTGACAACTTCAAATCACCTCATGATTTCAGCTACCTTACTTTCTGTGCAATTCACCATGTTTGTGAGCCCTGTGAAATTCAGCAGCACACCTTCGCAGGTACGTGCTGAAAACAGATTTAATTTTCCAAATATCCCGCTTGCTATTTTTACCCATTTTTTTACATTTTATTTATACAGTAAAAAACCCCTAAAATTTAAATTATGCAAATATAGTTCTTCCATCCTAACTGCAATAATTTAGCTTTTTTCCTGTCATGTCTTCAATCTCCTGATATTTTACTCTTCACAAGGGTCACTGCTTTGGAGACAAACCTTGCTGGTATTGAAACTCCACTTTTAGAGGAGAAATTGTGGTTGATTTTATAGACGTAGGCTTGAGACACCTTACAGCTCATAGGCATGCGATGAGAAACTGCCTTTCCATGGTATCTACCATGTCTGTCTCTGCAAGCATATCTTGTTACCCACACCTGGAAAGACAGAGCTTGTCAGTGTGACCATCACATCAGCCTGTGGCTAATGGTGAAAGTCTATACTGTGAAAACAGGAGGGAAATTAATCTCTTTGTTTATAAGGAGAATCTAATAAAAAGTGAGTTACATTTCCAGCAGGACCTCAGGAAGTTGGGAGCATTGGGAGCTTCTCAGTGGGTTCTCACAGGGCTTTTGCTGCTGTCACTCTTGGGGAAATATATCCAGAATTTCCCACTTGTAGCAATAACATTTAGATCAATCCTTAGCAAAACTATGTCAGGAGGGAGTTTGCTCCCTAACTTCAGTTATCAGTAATTTTGGCAAGTGTTTAACATTTACTTTGAATTTAAGCTTGTCTTTTGGTCAAATGATAAATTAAATATCATGTAAAAAACCACTTGCTTACAAAGGTTACTGAGGGGCAGGAAGGAGAGCTCAGGAATGTATACCTGGTATTTCCTTGAGGCTGTGGAAGGTGCAACACAGCAAACACTGCACTAAGTCAGGCAGCCAGGCTTTATCCTCCAGGAGGGGAACAAAGATTTCTTTGCTGGTGCTATTCAGGGAGGAGAAGGGTGAAACCTAAACCCAGGTACTAAGGCCTTCACCTTCAGGCCAGAAGCCACATTTACTGCAGGCCCCATTAAACAGTCCTGTACATGATTGCTTCTTTTACTTGGAGTGGTGCCACCTGACTGAGGAATAATGAAATTCATTCCTGTGGTGCCAGGGCACCTGAGCTGGAGCCAGGGATGCAGCTGCAGGGTACCTCTACTCCATCACTGCTCCACCAGGAGTCAATTGAGGGCTCCCTTGCTTGGGCTCCTTCACCACTGAGACCTCTTGAAATCTTGAGCATTTTAATATCACAGCTTTCCTTCATGAAGGGAAAGATACAGAATTGGATGGGTAGTCAGACCTTCCCTGAAATGAAATCCATCTTGTAAAATATTTAAATATATTGTAGACATATGAACCATTACAAGAGATTAATAATTGCATTGTTGGTTCAGTATGAGCTCAGGTGGTGAAAAATTAAGTGCACACAGATTTTCCTCGATGTTTTCTCCTCGGCTGCTAAGTTCTGTGAGCTATGACAAGACACACCATGTTAGTGTGCCCTCTGAAATTCGGCAGCACACCTTGGCACTGTCAAATGTAGTCAGAAATTCCTTACAAACAGGTACGTTTTTTGCAGCCAGAATGGAAGTAAATGCACAGCAGCAAAGTAATACTGTAAGTGATAACATGCAAAACTCCTGCCTCGATCACCCTGCTTTTATGACACTGCTCATCAATGCCACAGCTTGACCTCTGCAGTAATATTGTGCTATCATGTTGAGCTCAACTAGCTCAGTTCCACAGGACAGAATGTGTAAGTTTTTATTATGTACAGAACTATATGAGAGAGAATATTTATTTAAGCATTGTTATTTATAGCACATTGAAATGCCATGTGAGGGACACATACATATTAAAACAGAACTACAGCATTTTTCAAGTTTAATAAAAGGTTTTATAATTAAGGTGTAACATGAATAGTTTTGTTCTTAATGGGTAGTGAAAACACTGCATTTCTTTTTTCCAGTGAAGTGCACTGAGTCTAAGCTTGCAATCAACATGTGGACACCTGATTGCTAAAACAACAACTACAATAATTAAGGTGGTTCAGGCTGCCATTTTCTCTTCATCTGCAGGATGTGCTCTCTCTTTTTAATAACTCCTCTCTACCCAGGCTTGTTTTCTTGGGGGAGAAGAGAAAGTGATCTCAGACCTGTTGTACTCACTATTACTTTAAAGGAACTATCAAATAAATGCAGTTAAGTAGAGAGGAGACACAGCTAGAGTTTGAGGGTCACAGCACTGGGCTCTAATCATCCCTTCTTCAAAATGGACAGCTCATTCCAGCTAGTTCTGAGCGAATAAACAGGAAATTTATCACTTGAAGGAAATAGATAAAAGGAGGAAAGGTAAGAGCCATATTTTTTAAAGGCAATACAATTTTTCTGAAACATTCAACAAGTCATGTTGGTGAGCAAGAAAATATGGGAAAAATAAACAAACCACAATTAAACAGGCTCTCCACAAACAACTTCCAAGGGCCTAATTTGGTTGCAGAGGAAGGAAATTTAATGTGGGCATAGGCTTTATACACAACCTGTGTCTTTTCCTTTTTTTCTTCTTTTAGGCATAAACATTGAAGAAAAGGAATTGTTAAAAAGCAGTGGGGAATATCTTGGGATTTTTTCTTTTAAAGAAGAAAATATATGGTGTTGAGTGTTACAGAGAATGTGATGGCTGTATAAGGAGTGCAGTAAGAGGAGATAGACTGCTCTGAATTTACAGGGCACTTGCACCATAAATGAAACATGAATACAGCCTAATTAACCTGATTAGAGCTATTGCTTCTACACAGCAATTGTCCTTACATAACACATTCTGCTTGAGTAACAGAGTCTTATTACCTGCTGTTGTACTGCCACCAGTAGCTCTGCGCTCTCCTTGTTCTGTATTCACATTGCTGAATTATGGGGCAGTGATGCCATTTCCATCCTGCTAATGTATAGCCTAACGACAGAGCAGAGATTAGCCAAACAGCTCCCAAGCAACCAGAGCAGGCTAAAATAGATATAATCAGTTGGCTAAGCAATGTGATTTTTAGCCTTCAGTTTTCCTCATTTCAAAAGATTTTTAAAAGAAAGCTTCACGCCTGTTTCATATTTAACATTCACTCCTTGAATTTTTTGCTCGAAACATTCAGCATTTGTAAGTGTGGCATGGCCTTCAAGATAGTGTTTGATATTCTCTCCAGAGACATTGTCTAATGAATAAGAATGTGTTCTAGGTTGGGCTAAATTGCCATATGCTGATTCTAGTACATCCACAAATGGATTTTTTAACATTAGTTTCCTTTAAAAGGTGCTTTTTTGGGTTTTTTTGACTGTTATCCCACTTTGATGCTGGCACACCACCAATGGAGTGATAACTGTGGGGATTGGATACAAGGTTTGAAAACTAAACCAGATAGGAACGCTATTTAAATATTGTCTAGCTTTTGGTATATACATGGTTTGAAAGATACTGTTGCTCTAGATTTATAGAATAGCTGTAGAATTTTATTTTGATAAATTTTCTTTTTGCTAATATATGCTGTTAAAATAAAGCCACATCTTTGTGCATTTTGTGAAGTATTTGGTGGGACTCTCCCTAATGCCTCACGTGCATTGCCTTTCATTTCCAGATAAAAGAATGAAATTAAGAAGAGGAGTGTGGAATCTAACTCTGACATTCTCAATCTGAGAACAGATTGTTTTGATACAACTTGGTTTTACTAAGAAGCTCAAAGGGTTTTATTTGTATCCAAATATGGAAAACACATTCTGAAGCCTGACAGCCCACCACCGTGGCTATCACCACTGGCTCATCAGCCAGCACACTGATTCAGTGGCTTCAGGATCTCCCCTCCCCTCTCAGGACATACTGTTTCCCAAGTCATTCAGTAGGGTTAAATGTTAGACAACTTGCATCTGAGATTTGAGTCACTTCGTATTTGAGGACTGGTGTTTGCTGTGCAACTCCATTGCACTAGAAGATAACTAATAAGTTTATCTTAACCCTTAGACTTCATGGTCACAGAGTGATTGGCTCCTGTGGCGTTGGTGCCGACAGGAGATCAGGTAGCCCTGAAATTCAGCTGTGTCATGACTGCAGCTCAGTCAGTTTGGGGACGAACTGGTGGCAGCACAGACAGGACATGGGGAGCTCTGTGCCCTGCACGGGCAGCCCTGGTTCTGCAGGCCGAGGCACTGCTGGAAGCTGCAGGCTTGGCTGCAGCTGCCATGGCTGGTAACCCATCTGAAGGGAAGAACTCTTGCCTGATGTTCATTGTGATGAAATGTGCCTGTGTAAAGTGTGGGCACTGAGCAGGGAGCTGAGGAGGACCCAGACCACCCCATGTGCCCTGGGATGGAACGCAGGAAGAGGGAGCACACCTGGTTTAGCAGACTCAGCACCAAAACCCTTTTTCAGGAGGCACTGTGAACACACAAAACAGCTGCCACTTCAGAAAACAACCCCTGATCCTCTGTCATATTGCATGAGGATGCCTTTCCATCCCTGGAGGAACAATGCTCAAGTCAGTGTTGGAAGAATTTTAAAAAGAAGAAAATTCTCAAGGCTTTCTTTTTTCTTTACAACAGTCCAAGTGTATTACACTGCAAAACTTCAGATTCTCCTAAGAAAGGAATAGGGCTTATCATCTTTTTTCCAAAGTGTAGAGTTGTAAAAATATATGATTTCTCAAAATTGCTACTTGTGTTGTGGTTCCACCCAAAATATGCGAATTTTTTTAAGAATGAAGGGGAAAGCACTGATTATTTTTTTTTCTTAGAAGTCAGCATTCTCAGGTATAATGATGATTATTTTTTTGTTTCATAGACCTTCATCTATGTAACTTATTCCTTTATATCACAGAACCACTGCAAGAACAGGATGGGTCTGGATCATCCCTTTCTAGAGTCAGAGTAGCAGACAGATTTATGGTGTCAGGAGGAAGCTCAGTATGAACTTGCTGTCAGTATAGAATGTATGAGGAGTGTGATACCTTAGTTTCACAGCACTGGGTCACTGTGACATTAGGTCATGGGTCAGATAAGATAAGCAGTGTATTATTCCTAAGGAAGGAGCAGATAATAGCCAGCCAGTTCAAACAACAGACATTGACTTTACCCTCACAAAAAAAGGTAAAAAAGGCAAAATCACCTACCAGTATTTAATGAATGACTATGACTTCCAAAGTATAAAAGGCCTAATCATATACAAATAAGAACACGTTTTGTTTTTAATTCAGTGTGAAAGTTAGTTTAGTAATAAATTGAGCACCATGTTTCATCACTTTAAAAGAAAGTTGTTACATGGTTATTCCCACAAGAACAGGTATTGATCATTGTAATATTTTCTGTATATGTCAGTTACAGTTTAAAATATTAAGTGGAGCACTGATATTCATATCTGCTTATCAAGGGCTGCAGCACTATGGTTCTACATTGCCCATAAAAATCAGAGGGCAAACTAACTCTTGAAGACACCTTTGGCTAAGACCACGAAGATCTAATTTAATCCCCCTAGTATAAAGAATGAAGGCTGAACAAATTTGTATATGCAGGAGAAGTGGGATCTGGGTGCAGATCCAGGCCTGCTGTCTTACACACTTACACAACTGCATTTTCTCCCATCTTGCAGGAAACCTCTGAACCATTTGATGGGGAACAATTCTAACACTTGTAACAAAGACTGTCTTTTCCTGCAAGAAGAACACATACCACTAAAATTCTGTTCTCCAGTGTGGAATGTGCAGCCTTGATGTGTAACTACTCAAATTCTATTTTCAAAACTAGTAAATATAAATACTGGAAAAAGTTAAAGGCAGGCCCCTGCTCTCTACTCTCTCTGCCTTGCACTGAAGTTAATGGTATCTGTGCATGGAGTTTAACTGGAGCTATATCTAGTATATGCTGACACTAATTTGCTCTTTGAGAATTCACTGTAACTTCAGTGCAAACACTCAAGGAATAAAATAGTTCTTGGTATGAATAGGGCTTGACAATCTGCTCTAGCATAGGTACCTCTCAGAACATAAAAAATGTTCCATGAGACTTTATTTCAGAAACCATCCAATTTTTTAACTGTTCAATTATTTTTTCATAAAAATACCTAGATTAATTTCCTTTTGTTTGTCTTTGGAGAAAGCACTAGAAAGATTATTGTTTTCTTGGTTTTCGAAGACAAATGACTGGGAAAGAAACTTCTAAATTTAATTTTCAAGGAATGCTTCCACTGATCAACAAACAATGTCTATCTCAAATTGGACGTAATTATCATTTTTTAAATTTTTCAGAGAAGGCAATGGAATGAAGCCAGAGAGATTCCATGGATGTTTTCCGCAGTTTTGTCTTGTTGGCTTTCCTTTCCCCACTGCAAATTTATTTGTAATTCATTCACTGGCTGAATTTCTCCTGGAGTAAAGTCATGTGGCTCCAGTTAAATGGAATTGGGTCAGTTTACTCCAGCTGTGTATTTAGTATTTTACCGTTTTTAACATAGGAAGATGCTGGTTGGTGCTAAATTCTTGTTTTTCTAGAGACTTTCTAACAGCCAGCTAAATCCCTTGAACTGATTATTAGTGCATAAAGCCTCTAATTGAGGACTTATACTGCAAAACAAGAAGAACCATAAGTACTATATAGTAAGTGATTCAAGCAGTCCTATTCATCTTCCCAGAATTTCTGGACACTGGGACACAAGTGAATGCAAATTTGTTTTCCTCTTGATTTAAAGACCAATTTAATATCTTTCCTACAGCAAATAAAACTATTTGGATTCATATATCTGTGAGGTTTCTGACATGAATGTTAACTTTACCACTCCATTCTGTACTTGTGCACTTCTAAGTATATGCACCATATACCACTATTAGGTGTAATAAATAAGTGCATTTAAGCATATATATTTTTTTTTTAAATCCAAATTAGTTTTACAAATATTTTATACCACTTGTGTTCTTGGTCCAGCCACCACAGGCTTCTACTCTTCAGTGCAGGTGCCAGTGGCTGCCACCTCACACAGAGTCACAGCAGAACTGCTTATTAACACAGCCAAGACTCTTAACACAAGACTTTTGTGTTTATAAAGCTCAACTATCTTTCTTAGTGTAACTATAATTTATAAGCATTAAAGATTTTCTCAAATCTGCCCATGTTTAGCCTCTCCAGACAGCTCCTTGGCTTTCTGTAGCAGCAGCGTGCTTCAGCAGATGATGGCAGTGCCACTGTTGAACTTGGAGTTAAAAGATGCTATCATTTTAGGTAGAAGTGATGATACTAAATAATTCAGTGTCTTTCTGGATGGTAGCAGCCCTATAACCTTTCAGCTCTCCTCACCAACCAATCTACAAAGAAATGTTGCTAGGAGAAACTATGGAGGAGTGTGGGAACAGCTCGTCTTCCAGGCATAAAAGTAACTGCTGGTATCAACAATGGAAAATTAAAATATGAGATATACAGCTGTAAAAGAAAATATGCTCTACATGAAAGCACATCAGCAGCTCCATCCCTAATTTTCCACTCACTCAACATGTTGGGAAATGTAGAGAAAAAGATAAAAGGGAGTGACAACGGTGCATGTACCAAGACTTAGGCAATGTCTGCAGAGACAGTAAAAAATGTTCTGTCTTAATGAAGCATGGAAAAGAAACCAATCTCCCAGTACACTTTGAAAAGCCAGGCCAGTCACCTGGGAAACAAGAAAAAAAGGCAAACCAAGAAAATAGGCTATCAGCCTAAGCCTCACAAAGCATTCAGAAAAGAAAAGTACCATAGTCTTGTAAGTTAGTGGTTAATAGGCTCTAAAACTATAGAACTGTCTATAGCACACCTGGAACCACAGGAATGTGAGCCAACCTTATCACTGAAGATTATTGAAGCAGGAGGTTCAAAACACATTGAAATGAAGACCATTATAGGCATTTCTAGATTAATTTCTCTGGCTCCGAGGAGCAGTTTAGCAACGGGTTTGAAACTGTCTGCCTTTCCATCCTGAAGTTACAGCAAATAGGAGTTCATTTAATGGGTAAATTTTGTCTTGCAAGAACAGTTAGACGTGTGGACAGATTCTTCAAAATGGACCTGGACTGAGCTGATGAACCTCCAGCTACCAGAAATAAGGTGCAAGGACCACAACCAAAGGCAAAAGGAGGCAGTGTGCTTCTTCAGAAACAGTGGGAAGAATAATTCTGAAACAGGCTTGAGCTGCCTGCCATGAAAGGTGGCACAAGGTGTGAGGAGGTTTGTGACAACTCTAGGGAAGTGCAGCTTCAGAGAAGGAGCCAGGTTTTTCAAGAGGGTATTCCCTGACCCCAAGAGATAACGGGAGTGTACTTTGCTGAAAAGCACGAGACACACAAGATGCTGACAGCAGCTTCAGATTGATCTGGAGAGCGGGAAGGGACGATGGACTTCTCAGGGAAGGAGTTGTTCGATTTCTCATCAGAGCACTTTGCCCTCACTGTCACTCATTTTGCTCTGGATCTTTAACCCAAAACAGGTGGTTTTATCCCACTAATGATACTTAATTGGAAACCTATTGTTTTTACAGAGAGACTCTTAGGTCTCCTCAACAGGCAGATCGAAATAGCATGAGGGAAAAGGGGATTTAAACTGAAAGATGCGAGTGACATTTTGTCCATGTTATTACATCAGTATTAAGTAGTTTATTTTTGTCTCTCTGTCTTGGGGAAAAATGATTTGGATTTGCCCTTGAATATGGAAGAAGATAGAGAGGTTTTAAACAGTTTAGATAGATACACAGTAAAAATTACTCTGGAAACAAATGAGAATAATTTGAAGCTACACAATAAAAAAGATAGAGATATATAGAAAATTCTACTTTTCCATTTTGAAGTCCATTTAATATACTTCAGATTAGAAGGCTGGAAAAAGGTGTCTGCTTCAGTCTCTTATCTGAAGCCAGGAGCAAGTGTACAATGCAGAAAAAAAAGGAACCAAAAAAGCCCCTTTGTTTTTCTCTTTGATCCCTTCACAGATCCTTCAGAACCATATAAGAAACCTTCAGATATTTTCTTTTTCTTAGTCTTGCACTTCTGGAAGACCCCTGAATTTAATATGTTCTGTTTTATCCAGTTAGCTTTTCTTTCTTATCTAGAAAATGTATTTTAACCTCTGCCACCATTTTTAGCTTGTCTCTTGCTTTGTCGCATTATGGACACAGTGACTCTGTCTCAGAGTCAAATGAGAGCAACAACATTCCTCAGATGGCTTTTTGCTCTCTTAAACAGCCCATCCTGCAATTCTCTGAACCCCTCACTAATATGCATTGCTTCATGGGGGCTCCAAGAAAAACTGAATAAAACTGGAGTGAGATGAGTGCTCCTGTGAGATGTCCAGGGAGTGGAAGGGGGGCTCCATTTGTGTCATCTTTTAGGTGCTGCTGCCTCCTCCTGTGGTGCTCTGACTATTCCACTGTGACAGAGTTGGACACTGACCTTGCCACTTCCCCTCCCTCCTTTATGAGCTCACACAAGGTGTGGAAGGCTCTGTCTTCCCAGCCTGCTCACAAAACTGGACTCGTGTTCACCATAGGCACCCTCAAAATCAGACCCAAAAACCCAACCAAAGAACCCCAGAAAGACCAAAGCAGAGTTGCCTTCCTTGTGTGTGTGCTGTGTTGATTACCGTAGATGTTAATAGCTGCCACAGGGATGCCAAAAGGCAAAAAAACCCAACTTCACCTCAGCATTATAGCAAAAGAGATAAACAGAAAGTGAGAAATAACAAATATATAGGAAGAGAGTCCCTTTAAAGGCCTGATTCATTTATTGGTAATAATTCATGTGTTGCAGTGGGAGGAAGATGCTCTGAGCAGGGGTGTAAGAACAGAGAGTAGAATTCTGACTTATGAGCTCCACTCCTCCAAATACATTACTGTTTGCTTGTAAAGTATCAGAGATAACACTTCTTGAGGTGTATCTGCTTGAAGGAGGTTAACAGGAATGCCATCTCTCCTCACATTTCTGTTTCTCAGTCTATTTCATTAGGTAAGATCTCTCCAGCAACAATTGATCACAACCTCATTAGCAATCTCTGACAACAGCTTTCTCTCCAGCTTTGCTTTCCCTCAATTCTTATGATGAAGAAAGACACAGTTCACAGTTTTCTCTTCCCTGATTTTCTTCAGTTTGTTTTTTTTTTCTTTATGAAAGTCTGCAGTATGTAATGAACGATTGCTGCCAGGAGCACACTGCAAAGTGTCTGTGTGATGATTATGTGAGTGGTTCACAGTCTTTCACGCTCCATAGTATAGAAGTGAGCCTTTGGGGCAACTCAAAAAGTTTTAAAACACTTGATTTCATTCAGGGAAGAATCAAAGAGTTTCACTAGAAGAAATTGTCTTTACACACATAAAAAATTGAAGGTTTCTAAAGGGATCTTTTGGTTAGATGACAGAAAACCTGCATTTTGTAATACCGCAGGGGTTCTTTTAATAAGTCACTGAAAAGTTCCATTTGACAAGTCAAACCCTGAATTTTTTTTTCATACTTATTATAGCCAAGGAGGTGCTAACCTAATACAATGGGCAAAGGAGTGTCATCACAATACAATAGACCAGACAGAGTTAGTACAATGCTGGGCAATAAGGGATCTCACTATAATGAGTGAGAGAAGCAGTGTCTGCAGCATAAGAAGCATGCTTCAGAAAAGAGAAAAGAAATGTGTTTGGTTTGTTACTGGTCATTTTACAGCTGCAATTGTAACCCAATGCATTGACCTCTGGATGCTTAAGAGTCTTTAAAAAGCAGAATGATCATTTCAAAGGTTCACAGGCCAAAAGAAACCATTATGGTACCTAACTGGGGGCCTCAGTAACACAGGCTTATAGATTTCTGCACAATGTTGCCTCTATCTAACTTGATAATTTAGAGTTACATCAGTGGTGTTAGGCTGAGGCTCAATTTGGCCCTCTATATTGCTAACATTGATGCCCTGTGAGAGCTCCAGAAGTATTAGAGGACGAGATGAGGGAACTTTCCATTTAATTATATTTGACAAAAATTTGCATAAATTAAGTCAGAAATCTCTTCTTTTCCTGTAGGTTTTTTGTATCTCTTTCCAAAATCTTTATTATATTCTTGGCCCTCAAATCACTTTATTCCATTTATACTCACTTCCCAGCTTGTGTTCAAATTTCAAGGTGCACTAGCTCTGGCATCAGGACAATCCTCTAGAAAGTATGAAGGGTGTTTGGCTAGAAGAACATTCCCATTCACCACATCATTCTAAAGCACAACATGGGCAAAGGATGCTCAGAACAAATCCATACAATATGCTATATGTAAATCTCCACAGGTTTTCAGCAAATTACACTCTGCAAGTTTATGTGACCTACTTTTTCAGGTTGCTTAGTGCATAATAGCATCCTTGCTGTCAATCACATGGCAACTGCAAGAATAATATATGCCCTTGATGGGGAAAGAAGAGAACGAGGCACAACTTGAATAAAACTTGGGCAAGATGTAGAAACAAATGACGTAGGTATGAGTTCAGATTTACAGCACAACAATACAAATGCTTGGTTGGGGAAAAAGGGCTGCTCATTCGCTTGAGACCAGAATGAAATATGTGGGGTAGAATGGAGTAATTGTAGTATACAGAGGTACAATTTGGAACACTTAGATATGTGACAGGCGTCTGAAGGTCCTAGCAGCACCTTTCCTGATTACCCAGAAGCTCTAATGCAAAGCTTCATACAAAAGAGAGACATCACAGAATCACAGATTTAGCTGAGTTGGAAGGTACCCTCAAGGATCATCGAGTCCAACTCCTGGCCCTGCACAGCACCATCCCAAAGAGTAACCCCATGTTCCCAAGAGCATTGTCCAAAAGCTTCTTGAGCTCTGGCAGGCTGGTGCTGTGACCACTTCCTTGGGGAGCTGTTCCAGTGCCCAACAACCCTCTGGGTGAAGAACCTTTTCCTGATATCCATCCTAAACTTCTCTGATGCAGATTTGAAGAAAAGACAAACACAATATGTTGGAGTTACTTACTGCAGCACAGTTTAAGGAGAAGCGCATTTCTGGACCTAATTTTTTAAACACTTTTAATAGTTTGGTACTAATGAAAAATGGCATTCTTATTTAGCACAGAAAAGCTGTAGTGGTATATAAGCTTTAATTCAAACATGGAAAAACACACCCAAGCTACAAACAGAATGAAACAACATTTTTGACTTCAGTGAGACCCAATTTACAGCTACTAAGAAAAAGAAACTGTGAAATATTTCTGAGTTCCAATTGCTAAATGGCCTGCTGGAGTCAGAAAACTTGGTTTTGTGGTTGAGGCAGTAGATAAAGCCTGAGAAGAACTGGTTTCAATTTATGGATCCATGTTGGTCTTGGAGCAAATCACACTTAATACAAAATGTGGATAGTATGTCATGCCTGTTGGACTATAAACGTTTTAAGGCAGGGAAAATCTCTCACTAGGTGAAGACTCGGCATCTACCTCAGAGAAATATCTATCTTGACTCAGAGGCTGAGGTATTCCTATATTAGAAATACTGATCGATAACAAAAACAAATATTGCTGTCTTTTCCCAACCTCTCCTGGTTGCTGGAGCTTATCTCAGATGTGAGATCGGGTACACAGATTTTCTTCTGCACTTAGCTTTGTTGCGAGCATACAGCTTCTGCTTGCTTGATAAAGATCAAGAAGGCTGGAAAAGAAGAAAATGAACCAGAGATGTGAGGGAAAACAGAAAGGAGGAGGAGCTGATGGAAGAAAACGAGCTGGTGGAGATATTCTGGTCTGCAGATGGTGAGGGGCTTATCCCAAGCGCTTTCCACTTCACCATCTGGCACTAGCTAGAACAGAAAGTTCTCAGGGAATTAGAAAATGTTGCTTTCATCTCAAAAATAACCCAAATATAGGGCTAATTATTAAGGGAAAAAAACCAACTTGTTATGTAGTCAAGTATCCAGAGTTCAGAAATCATGGAGAAAGCATAAGCAATTGAGGATGAGAGCTCCAAGCCTCTTTTTTATCTAGCCAACATTCAGGGCAAAAACTCACCCTTCCTTTGAATTCCCTTCACCTCGTTCCTGTGTTTGATGCTTCATGCAGACCTCACCATCCTACTTCTCTCATCTTTTCCTTTCAAAAATCCCTGCATCTGCAGTATCACTGTGAATTCCTTCTAGGACATAACCTGGCACGTGGGAGGAGGGCTAATACTTTCAGTAGATATGTGTGCTTTTTGTTCTGAAGGGAGATGGCATAGGTTAGAGAATGAACTGCCCCCTCTCTATCAGTGTTATATTCTTGCTTCTCTAAGGGACATTTGGGGTATAATGTGGTGGGAAGACATGTTACAGATGGATAAAACATGGTGAGAAGTTGGTTTTATCTGCCTCAAATAAGACATGGAGACAGAAAGGACAGCAGTTTCTGGGCATTAGGAGGAAAGTTGGTTTGGCAGGGTTTTTGAAACTCAGTCACATATTTTTGTTTAACAGCTTACAAGATAGTGTATTACAAGATTGAGTGAGTGTTTATGATCTGTGTTGGAAAAGGACTATGGGATGTAAGTTGCTGGTGAATGGTTTCAGCTTATGTCTGAAAGGCTGGCAAGGATGAAGGAGGCACTGTTTAGGGGCCTGAACCCTGGAGAAATGGAAGCTGACCACCCTCCATCTGCTCCATGGCTCCCCTGGGCAGGAACAGTAGTTGCTACCACTCCATGGGGGGATTTCAGCACACAGTGGTTACTTCACTCTGGTGTTTTTGGAGGACAGCAACTTCCTTTGGTTTATACCTGCACTTGTATTTATTGCGAAGGGAATCTAGCTTCCCATTAAGTGCCTCTCAACTCAAATAGCTCCAATTGTTCTGCTTCTCTTTTTTTTTTTTTTTTGGTGAAAGCATGTAGGAAAAGGCCTATACTGCCAAAGACAACTCTTCTCACTTCTTATTCTTTAAAGGTTTTGCAAAATGTTCTTATTTAATAACAGTTATCTTTATGTAGTAGCTGTATCTTTTCATAAGCTAATAGTTGTAAAGCACTGTCTACTTTGCTTAATGATGCTACTTTCCCAATATAAAACAGGTCTAATGGGTGTCAAATGGGAAAGCAATATTCCTGCAATTTATCACTTAAGCCTTCTTTCACTCTTTTGGGGTGAATTGTTGTATTTTTAAAGGGAAATTGATTGCCTTGAGTGAATTCTTTTATTCTTCTACATTAACAATTCATGAATGAAGCCAATAGCTGCAACACAATCTTCAGTTCCTTGTCCCACCAATAACCTCGGCTGTATCCTGGAGGGTAAACTCACACTGCATCAATCAGCTGCCTCCGTGGTCTGTAGCACAGCCATGTGAACTGTGGCTTACACTGTGTTCTCCTTTGCTCCCTTGACTTTTGGCAGTAGAGAACTCCACAAAAATGAATTAACTGCTACAAAGTTTTCTGGCGTACTGTATTTTACATGATTGGAAAGTTAGGTTACTTTTATGGACATTTACTCTGAAGTTCAGAACCAAATGCCAATGGTCAAATGATCCTGTGCACCTTTCTTCTCTGCTCTCCTCTTTTCTCTATCATTGCTAAGCATTGGGCCAGTCCAGTTAAAAAGATTCTGGGAGATTAAGGAGATTTCTGTTAGGGAACATTTTGGACTACTTATTTTTTTAAATAACCCAACCACAAAAAAAACCAACTCCAAACCAGCCCTGTAAAAATGAACTGGGAAAGGCAAAGAGGCCAGTAGTTTAAGAATACATTAAGATTGCACCTGCAAATGAGTTCATTCACTTCTTTCCATGAGCAAACCCCGTGCTTCTATTCCCAAACGAGAAATAAACACGCAGCCCTGGTCAGGCAGACATCCAAATGCCCAGACTCAGTGTAGCTGTGTGCCCACAAAACTCATGGAGAAAATGGAAGCTGTGAATGTGGACTTCAGCCTGACTTGTGAAGCTGGATTTGTTGTGGAGGAAAACTCACCAAAATCTGCTGTCCTGGCTGGCCTTCAGTCACTACTGAAACTTCTCTCTGGCATGTCCTTCTCCTCACTGCTGCTGACTCCTCTCTTGAAAGCTGCCTGTCCTTAAGCACATTTTCCTTCTTTACCAGCTTTTATTTTGGCTCAGATTCTCCACATAGGCATGGATATGCATGTGCCTTTTGCTGTTTTGGTTCCTCTGCAGCCAAATTTGTTGTCTCTGTATGCAGCAACCTGTACCCACAGCCAGCTCTGCACACCCCGGGTTGGACAGAGCAGGCTTCACCCAGGAGTGGCTTGGCTGGACCCCTTGGGCTCTCTGGACACTCCTATTTCTACCTCAGTTTCATCATGGTACTCTGTGTGGCTGGTTATAACACTTTGTACAACAACAAAAACAACAACAACAAAAGTATTGCTGGCTTATGAAAAACCAACCAACCTACCAAAAAAATCTGAATGTCTTTCATTAAAAAAGCCATTTTTTTGTGACAAAAACCCAATAAAACTTAGCAAGCAGTTTCTTTATTTCCTCAGGAAAACAATAAATGAAAACGCAAATATGGAGATCCCTTTTTTCATTGAAACTATATTCAAGAGAAGCTGCTGTGGCCTCGTTTCTTGAACATTTGACCTTAGTGGGATAGAGGAGATACAAAAGTTTATTTGCAGATTTTAAGATAACAAGTAGTTTATCTGAAAATGCAAGCCTGAGATGACTCTTCTTACAAATGATCCTGGGAGAAGACGAACAAGGAAAAAAAAAAGAAAGAGGCAGAGAAATGAATGGCAGACCTGTAGGTTGTATGAATAAAGATCTGTGAAAAGACCTGTGAAAATAATTCATTTTTCTGATTCACCACTGAAACTTCTTAAAATTCCCAAAGAAATCTGATGTCCGCCTGAACCTAATTTTTTTTCCTAGAATTATCAACATTTGAAACAAATATTGCCTGGGATTAAATAAAAGTGTTTATTTTATCTGAATTATTTTTTAAACTTTGATTTGAGGTATTCTCTGAGATTTTACAAAATAAAATAAGAAGTACTTGAAAATAAAGGGATTGAGTCATAGGGTTTTAAGCAGAACTGCTAAAACAGAAGAAAGAGAAGCACAAGTAATGATAGCACCTTTCACAAAATGGAGCAGAAACAAAGTCTGGGTTTGTGGAAAGCCATGGCTTAGATTTCACCTCTACCAAAGCTGCAGTGCAGACATGAATCTACATTTCCTTTCCTATCCTCAGGAAATTCATTCAGAAAAACATTCAATGACAGTTTATTTAAATGTTCATTATTCAACATGATATAAAATTATATCTATAGACCCAAGTTGCAATTGGGGTCCCACGCACACCAGGAGGAATTAGGGAGATGACCTTACATGGTGGAGAGAGAAGATCTGTATCCTGGTCTTAAGCTGTGGCAAGACACAGAAAAGCTAAAATTTTCTTGTTTGGCCAAGGGAATCCCTGGAAAATGGGATCAGAAATCCCAAGTCCTGGTACAGTGGCTTTTCTGAAAAAATATTCCACAAGACACACTTTAAAGACTCTGTCTAATGTCCCTCCACCCCTTTGCTCCTTGGCCTGGTTGTGCTGAGACTCCAGGAAAGCTCTGACCAGATAACCTTGATCGACAAAACATTTTACAAAGACAAGGGCAAGGTAAACTTCCCTGGACTAGTCTGCAGTGTCATAAATGTTTGCAGAATTGACTGTTCCCTCCAGAGGCAGCCCCAAGCCTCACGGTCCCTGCTGCATACAAATGAAGTCCCTGCAGAGCACAGCCAGGTGCCCTCGCTGTGGTGTGACCTCCTGTTTGGTGACATCCATCAGAGAATTGCTCTGTGGTAGAGGCTGTCTGAAAATCAGCTGGTACATGAATTTCTACTCTGATTTCACTAAAACCCAATCAATAAGGGCATATGGCTTTAGTGTTCTCAATACCTGCTCTGTGAATAAAGTAAATGAAATATTTGCACAGACTTTTGTGATTCTTTTTAAAGGGCCTGACCAGGAATTGGAACATGTCAGGAGCTCTGAGGAGGGGACTACAGACAAGCAGCATTGTATGCACAGGAACTGCAAAGTCCTCTCTTCTAGGTGAAGGAAAAGGAAAATCAACCCAAATATCAATGAACACTTATAAAAAAATCTTGAAAGATTAATTTGGCATAAGTTATTATTGCACTTTCTCATGCGGGACCCTTGTGAGCAGGTAATTCTGATTAAAGTAAAGAAACATTATCGATAACTGTTCAAATATAAGCATATATGCCAGCTATATCTATACTTGCATAGAAATTTGTGAAAAAAAGTTCTCTTCGCATGATAATTGTAAGCATATTATGGGGGAATTTTGTTTTTCTAGTAAAAAACAAAGCCATTAACCAACCCGATTATTTTGTAATTATAGAAAGATTAGGCACCAAGTGGAAACAATGGCTCACTTTGCATTCTAATAAGAAAACTGGGGCAAATCAAACAAAAGTGCAAATAGAAGTTCCAAGACAAAAGGAGATTCCTTTGTACTGAGTGTGTCACTAAGCACAACATGCCCCAGCTGTTGAAAAATTTCCATGACTAATTGGAAATCTTCTGAAACAAATTGCTACTAAGGCTAATACAGAGCTATCCCACAAGGACCATAAAACACCCAGTGCCCCTGATGGCAGCACCGAGAAAATATAAATACCTGTTATTTTCTGAAGTTCATTCCTAGGTATTGTCTTTTAGTTACAGACAGTACGTGTGGCTTCGTGAGTAAGAACAGCAGTGCCAACGTGAGACAGGGGTTATTATTCCTAAATGTTTTGTTATTGTTCTTAACACATTCTTCTGCTAAGAAAGAGCACAACAAGATAAAAACAATGGTATTATACTCAGGAGAAAAAAAACCAAAACAATGGCTTTAGAAAAAAACAGCTCTGGGAAATGGAGAGGAGGCTTTGCAAAAGAGCTCTTGTTTTGCTTTGCAAGGGTTTACATGGGACTGAACACACATAATGGCTAAGAACAGAGACCAGAGCATTTAAACGAGCTTTTCAGAAGTCTACTTAATAGATACATGTTTTACATCAGGGACAGATGATAGCAACTTTCCTTGCTCTGAGTTTTTGATTCCGATATAGGTGTGGGCAAAAGATAAACATATCTGCTCATGTTTATTACTGTTCTAGTGAGAGAAAGACCTTTGATTAAAACTGTCATTTACTTTTCGGCTACAGAAGTTATATGCCAGTCTTTGGTGTTCAATAAGAGTTTTGTATTGTCATCTCAAGCATTAAAATTGGTTGGTGCCCTGTCTTAAAATCATTCACCTTCTTGCCAGTCCTCTTAATTTTTGTTCCTATCTTATTCCCTAACTCCTTTTCCAGCTGTCCACAATTATAAAAGTAAATGATTTCAATATGATGCAAAAAGAGTAAACAAACCCTTACCCTGCAATTGTTCTAGGCACTGTGAAAGAACAAATAATCATTCTGACAGGTAGACAGGAGACAGGTCAAAGCGATCTGCTGAAAGTCTGCCTTCAAGAAAGGGCAGCAATGCAAAGCTTCTTTCCCTTTCTTTTCTCCTACCTTTGTTTTCTTTCCTTCCCCCCACCGTCCTAAATCTCAGGGTGACCCAACAGCAGTTGTAGATATTGAATTAAAATAGTCTGTGACTTTGTTCACAGCAAGACATTTTTAAGGTAGATACTACAGAAATAGATGATTTTTTCTGCATTTTTAAAGTAGTAGTATAAGATCCCTTTGCTTCTGCATATTGATATAAAGATCCATTACCAGTTTCTTAATATATTACAATAAAATACATTCTGAACATTAACTACTTAGAGATACGGTGATAAGAAGCTTTCTTTCAGGAGGAAAAGTTTGGACACTGGAATGGGAAGGGTGCAGCTCACCAACGTTTTCTTTCTACTTCTCACTATTTGGAAGTGTTAAAAACACTTTTAACATCCTGTTAAAACAAGGTGTGTGTGAAATAATAATTTGGAACCCTAAATTATGGATTTTAAAAAATCATGCAAATTCTGCAAAATATTTATAGAGACATCTATATATATTACACATTTATCTTTATATGAATAATACATTTTAAAATTCTTTTTAAGGACCTGCTCTGTCTTTTTCTGAACATTCATTCATGTTCTCAAGCCTTGGCCCTCCCCCAGGCTATGGAGATTAGATTTTTCTCCCCTCTAATGGCAGCTGGCACCAGTCATCACTTTCCAGCAGCTACCCTGCTAGAATGTGGACAGCCTTATCCTGCTCTGGGGACAAAGGGCAGTTGGGACACCTGTGGTGGCACTCGTGGCCTTGTGTGGTCCGCGGGGGATTGCAGGGGGAGCTGGGGCAGGGAGGAGGCGGGTCCTGGCCGCAGTGTCCTGGCAGCAGGGTGGTGGCTGGAGGTCCCCATGGCCCTGTGACCAGGGCTGCCCGTGGGACATGGAGGTGTCAGGGTGCTCTGGAGGCCAGCGCTGCTCACAGACCTGGGCTGGTTCTGCAGCTGAAGGGAGACGGGCTCCAGGAGGCACCACCAACCCACCTCGGAGACTTTGTACTCTGGTAGCTCTCAACCACACACTGGCTTGTGTTATTGCTTCTCTTGCTGGCAGCTTAAACTACCGAGGGTAATCCTGGGACAAGCTACAATTACAACTTCTTTCTGTTGTGGAGACACGACCTTTGACTGTTTGATTGCAACTGGCTTTGGATCAGGGCCTGTAGCCAAAGCTGTGTCGCTAGCAGAACATGCAACACTCTCTGCAGAGCCTCTAAGTATAAGCCATCACTTCTCTGATCTAAAATACACATAATTGCAATGAGCTGTGAGATCCTCCAGCATTTCACAGCATATAGAAGAGATTTATTAACAAAGATTTTCTGTTTGCAGATAGAGAATTATACAGAAAGCCAAATTTTTAGCTTTCATGAAGTGAAGCCTAGTGTGTGACGAAGGGGTGAATTCTGGGGGGTGTGTGTGGCTGCACATGGGCACACACCTTTTCCATGTACCACTCGGTAGTTCTATGAGAACAGATCTTCAATGGAGCCAGAAAAACCTGACAAAATGGTTGTAGCTTTACAGTCCAATTTAGGTTAAAACAAAACTACTAAAAAAGGTGTTATGGGCATTCCACATTCTGTTGCTAGATAAATTTGGGTCATGACTTTTACATACACAGTGATGGTAAATTCTTATTAGTAAATTCTTATTCATACACACAACAGAATTATATTTCTGAGTTCATGAAAGAATTGTGGCTAAGACTAGTTTAGCAATCAGAGTGCTACAAAAGTTATGTCACCATCTCAGCTTTAGGCACAACACAGTCTGGATCAGTGAGGCTCTGCCTTCAGCTCCTCTGTGCTGTGCAAGCTGGGACCAGCCTGCTCTGACTCTGACAGCAAAGCAGGCCTGTGAGAGGAGCACTGCAGCTACCAGTGCACTGAATATCACTGAAGCTTTCAGATTGTCAGGAAACAGCCAAAAAACTCTCTCAAAAGCAACTGCCCTGTCAACCTCTACATAATCCAGTTTATCTGTCACACATGCTTTGTAAAGGCATCAGCCTATTAAATTCAACAGAGTCAACTTCAAACTTACTAAAAAGGGAACAGAACACAATGAATATATTTTGCTCAGGCACGGTACAATATTTATGGCCTTTTTCCCCCACCACAGTTATGCTATAGATGCATTTTATGTGAGTAGATCTTGTTAGACAAGCAGGCATTTGTAAAACATTACAAATGCAACAGAGTATAATGAGTACACTTCCAGAGAGGATATTCTGGGATGCTCCAGGCCTTGATTGGGCAGCTTGTTTAAACATCAGGTTAAATCCTTTTTAAGTGAAGTGCCTTATAGAGGGTTTGCAGCAGTGCTCTTAATGACTGCAAAAAAAAATTGTCAGGAAACAGAATAAGGTCAGCTCTCATTTTCTTTCAGCTGACTACTCCAACAAACCTGTTCCCAGTTTTTTTCACACTCATGGATTCTGCACGGAATTAGAGGGAGTATGTGTTTCCTTCCTTTCCCACCAAGCATCCTCCCGATGCTACCCCACTTCCATTGCTCCGGCCCCAAATTTTAAGCCCCTCCGTGTTGGGCTGGGTTTTTCGCCGGGCCCCCCGCGCCCAGCTGTGCCAGCAGTTCCCAGCTGTGCCAGCGGTTCCCAGCTGTGCTGGCAGTTCCCAGTTGTGCCAGCCGTTCCCAGCTGTGCCGGCAGGTCCCAGCCGTGCCAGTGGTTCCCAGCTGCACCAGCGGTTCCCAGCTGTGCCAGCGGTTCCCAGCNCAGCCGTGCCAGCCGTTCCCAGCTGTGCCGGCAGTTCCCAGCTGTGCCAGTGGTTCCCAACTGTGCTGGCAGTTTCCAGCTGTGCCAGCGGTTCCCAGCCGTGCCAGCTGTTCCCAGCTGCGGGGCCCCCGGCAGGTGGCACTCGGGCTCCGCGCCTCGGGGCGCCGGGGACGGGCCGCCTGCGGGCGCGCTCTGCAGCGCCGGGACGGGGCGGAGCGGCTCTTTCTGGGCTTATATCGCCGACAGCAGCATCTGTCGCGAGTGTCCCGTGGCGAGGGCGGCCGTGTCGCGGGGAGAGTCGCGCTGCGCTGCCGGGGACAGCCCGGGGCGGGTGCGCCCTTCCCGGAGCGAGTGCAGGCTCACGGCTGAGCGTATGCACACCACTGCAAACCCCCACGGAAGGAGAATTTAAAGCACAGTTATTGTCCCCAGGGGGAAATGCCAGCATCGAGAGGGGAATATATATATATATATGCATACTGTAACTCCTACTCGTGTTAATGGGAATTATGTGTGTAAATCCCCAAATTCCAGCGTACAAAGATGAGAGTGTCCCTGTAAAGGTCTGAATTATGCATTTGAATTAAACCTGACTGTTGGGAAACTCATAGTGCTGTGGCTCTTATTATAAATTTATACTTAGTAGGACTAAGTTTCACCTGAAACAACAGAGCCTGAAGTGTTATTTGTTCCAGCACATTATTTTGTTAGATGTGATAATCAGCTCACAGCAGGACTGCGAGAGGCTACTCAGCTTGTTGACAATTCTGGGTCCCATCCAGCTTCAAGCAGCTTCTGAAGCAGCTCCAAAGGCTGCAGAGGGGGATCCCAAACCTGGCTTTTCAGGAAGATGTGGCCAGGGCATTGCTGACTGTCCACAGTCGCTTCCCAGGACATCCCTTTTCCTGGGGCAGAGTTACCTGTTCTGTTTGGGGTGCACTCCCACCCCAAAGCAAAGACTACAGGCAAGACTCAGCAGAGGTGCTGCTGTTCCCAGCCCCCTGTGTTTTGCCAGGTGGACGAGACTTTTTTCTTATGAGTTAAGTGCCTAAAAAAGCAGTCTGAGTTGGAGGAGGAGCTTCAAATCAGTTCTTCTTGACTTACTGGGATACTCTGTAGATAATTTCAGGAATTATGTGACCTAAGGGTATGACTTCCATTAGCATTACCTTTGAATTAAGAAAGGTGCCTTTCACAGGAGCTTTTGTCCCACACTTATCTTCTCAGCCTCAGATCTGTTTTAATCCCAAGGTATCCCTTCTCTCAAGGCTGCACATTTTCCCTCAGGTCTGAAAGGAAGGAAATCCTGTCCTGACCCTCATGTGTCAGCAGCTGGATTTGGTGAGCAGCCATGGTGCCGCGGGAGGGATGCCAAGGAGCGGGGGGAGTTCCTAATGGGGAACATGTCCATGGCTTCAGCCTGCCCTATCTTACCTTCTCCACCTCATGATACAGCCCAGCCCCTGCAGGGAGGAGAACAGAGAGACGCAGAGGACAGCTGTGGAGGGCGTGAGGCAGCAGTGCATGCATGGCAGGGAGGGGTCCCCTTTGCGGGGTGCCCAGCTTACACACTGCAGGGATGCAATGGTGCTGGGTGCCCGCAGGAGCTCCGGGCCACAGTGTACAGGGATGGCCACAATTGTGGTGTGAAACAACTGCCAACCATCCCCTCACCCCCTCCCATCCAGTCATATTTTCTCCTCCTTCCTGTCTCTTTTTGTTCAGTGCTCAGACACTTGGTTCCTCTCAGCTACCCCGTGCGAGAGCAGCCATGCGTGCCCTCTAATCCTGTGCAGTCCCAAGGTTAGGCTGAAGCAGACCAGCACTTAATGCCACCCCAGATTTAAATACCAATCATAGAGACAGGGAATTGCTTTATTGTGAATGAATCCTTAATCTATCGAGTTATTTGGAACAGCACAGTTAATTATTTTTAAACCTCACTCTCCTACCTTAAGCCTGGGTGTGTCTCCAACAAATTCACTTTCAAATCTTGTAATGGAAGAGAAGTATTGCCAGTCCTCATTAAAACACTGTAAAAGCCACAGCAGCAGTGCTGTGTTCCTTGTAATGATTTGTTTTACTGATAGATCAAACAGCCTGATGACAATGGTTGACTGCAACCGACAGCCTCTTCTAATAAGATAAAGAAGTTGTACATTTTATTGATTATAAAGCAAATTGGGTTTTTGTCCCTTTAAATTTTTTATTGGCTAAAATTGGAGAACTTAGGCCTTTGAAACTGCAGCTTGCCATGGCATTACAATGAATTATAATCCTAACCTATTCATGCTTCCTCAAAGGCCTGACCCGTTTGCCTGCCTTGCAAGCATGTTGTAAAATGCCTTGCATTTACATACATATTTTCGGGAGCTTTTCATTCAAGAACTGTGGCAGACTGGAGAAAGAGAAAGGGGCTGAACGGGCAAGAGTTCTAAAGATCCTGGAATTTTAAGAGTCTTGCAATATCTTGTCACAAGCTGTGAGCTCGAGGCAGACTTTTTCGGATAAGTTTCTTAGTTTTTCATTACACAGGAGCTGAAATTTTTAATCCTTTCTGGCTCTGAAGATCTATGTTCCTCAACATCCTGGGGATGGAGCCCATATTGCTGAAATAAATCTAACACTTTCTGGATCAATTTTTAGGGTCAGATCTTACAGAAGCTTAAGGCAAATCAAGATTTTTAAAGACCAACTGCCAATATTGGGACCACCAAATCTGCTCTCAGCATTTTTCTTGCAACCCCAGGTATCTCCCTGCCTGAATCCACGCTGTGCAGGCATTTTCAGCTCTGCCTGTGCGTTTGCACAGAGCAGAGCAGGTAGATGGGGTGTGTGACTGAGTGACACTCAAGTCCCCTGCCTGGCACTGTTTGAAGGGGGAGGCCAGAGAACACCTATGACCATCAGCACAGAGTGCCTCAGAAACATCATAGTGTCAACTTTACTCTTCTAGCAGAAAGAGAAGGGGAAGGAGAAGAATTGCTTGTCCCTTCCCTGACACATCTTTGTGGGTAAGAAAGCCAGAGCAGCTGACTGTCAGTAAAGCTGCACAGTTGAGACAGCAGCAAGAAGGAGCCCTGACTCCTGGTCTCCAGTCTCAGGGCTATTTTTGTTCTGTCGCTCTTCCTGCTCTTTTCCTGCTCACCCGTAGCAGTGATAAATGAGGAGGAGGGGGTGGGGTGGGGGAAGTTTTGGAAGGAGCTGTCAGAGCACAGGCTTCAGTGTGCTGAAGACCTACTGTCTTCAGGCACTTCCAAAGGGAGAGACATTTGGGCCCCTCTTGGGCCCATGATTTCATGCTTCAGCAGCTATTTGTCAGGAAAACATACCCCTACAGTGCTGAGCTCATGGGCAGATTTCTGGCAAACACTCCCAAAAAGTCAGAGATGTAGAGTTGAACCCTTGCAGGAGGTGGAGCACGTGCTACCTGGACCCACTGCTCCTGGTTACTGGGCACTTCAGGAAAAGTGGATCAGTGTCACCCTTGCAGCTGGCTATGAATCAAGAGTGTAAAAAACAACCCTTGCTCTGTTATTATGCAACTGAATGTAGGCTACATCTCCCAGAAATGCTGGATCTAGCACGCAATGACAGCAGTTGCCTTCCTTGCACTCATATCTGCGTTAAATGGACAGACTATCCCTGTGGTCCTGTTTTTCTAAATTAATTGGTATATGTGAGAAAAAAATACAGTGTATCAGATACCACACCACCCTGGAAAACATCATTTTGGACTGAGCATTTTATCCATATGACCCTTTCCGTGTTCTCAGCCTAAACATCTTTCAGTAAGGAGGAAGGAAAACACACACACACACACGCACACAGAGTCCACAGCAACAATCAAAGGAAAAGGGAAACTCAGTTTCCAGTTGCTTTAGGGTGGGCAGCTTTTGAGCTGCTGCCCACAAAGTGATGAGGAACCTCAAACCAATGCTAGTGCTCTGCAACCACCGTGGGACTTTGGCCTCTGAGGGACCTCTGTCCCCATGTGAGGACCATCTCCTAGATCTGCATGTCTGCTCTGCCAGCCTGGAAACTGGATCTGAAACCCAGCTTTCAAGCTGGCAGTATTTCCTTGAATGGTGACCTACTAATTACACCCACAGTTTGGTGCTCATGTACCTTATTTTATTTTAAAGTTATTATTGAAGTGGTTTAGTAGCTCCATGACAGATTTCAGTGGGGTGCTTGAGCTTAGGAGACTGGTTTGAAAATTTGGACCCAAATATACAGGTTATTACCAGGTAACATCCATTCACTCACAAAGAGGATCAGTTAAAAGCAGCTTCCAGTGTAACAGTTCATGCTATCTCTGTCCTACAGGGATGGAAAGTCCTTTGGTTTCCTCTTTGTTGATCGGGTGCTTTCTCCAGTGGCTCAAGTCAGTCAAAGGAAGAAAAAAAATTAACAGAGCTTCGTAGAAATATTGCATTCTTTCCCAGAGTGGAGGCAAAACAAACAGAAGTTTAAAGTAAACAATCTCTACCAGCAGATCTTTTCCCCTTTTATTGCATGAATTACAATGCCCTTCAGCCAGCAGAAGGCAGAGAAAGTTCTGCCAGGAAAAAGAGTTATTTGAAAAAGTTTACTTTAAACTTTTGTTTGCCTTGCTGCACGCACACACACACACATAAAAAAAAAAAAAAAAGAAAAGGAAAAAAGAAGAGAGAACCTTTCTTCTTCCACTTTAGTGCTAGGTAGAAAGAAAATGGATTTCTCTTTATCGACTGGCATGTGATTGGCAGAAGTAAAGGCAAGTTTCCTCATGGTCATGCCTCTGTGCTCAACCATGACCTGGAAGAACATTGTGAGAGATAAAGCAGGACTGTCCTGTTCATCAAGGACATGCAGAGCAGTGGAAAATACAAAATATGAGTGTCTCTGATCATTCCACTGATATAAACAAGCACAAAGCTACGAAAGCCAAACAGCACAATTTTATTCTAATATAACTGCTCAGTGAATCTTTCACTTCTAAATCTCTGTCCCTTTTGTAATGAAGACAAAAATTGCAGTCTGTTTTCATTCTCACTCTTGTAAATCTGGAATAACTGGAAAAGAGATAAAAAAGCTCTTTGTTGGCTAGGACAAAAATTCTGACTAAAAAGTAAAGTGTTCCAAAAACAAAAACCATCACCTTTTGTGAAAAATGTTCCCATTTCTGATCGGTTCTAATGTTTTCACTTGAAACAGACTTCTTGATCAGAAGTTAATAAAAGTGTGTTGTGAAATACTCAGAGCATTTTATAAAATGTATAAGAAAAATAGGTGGTTTCATGAAGACTTTATAACAGAATAAGAAAAAAAAGACAAAGGAAGATAAAAAGAGATTTCTAGCAATGTATAAGCAGAGGGGGATAAAGCTGAATAGCAGTTGGATTAGTGCAGCATGAGTTTGTTTTTAAAGTACATCCCTTTTCTGCACTTCCACCCTCTCCTGTTTGCCCCAAAACCCTGACCTTGTTCCTCCCCATTTCAAAAGAGCCGTCCCTTCTTATTTCCCTTCTGACCTGCATTCCTCACTGCTGGCTGTAATGTGGTGATAAAGGCACCAGTAAACCCAGCCAGCTTGCCTAAGATCAGAAGATATGGAGGGTGATGTTAGCAAATTAACTGATTGGTATAAAACAAAGGGGAAAAAAAAGCTGTCAGGAAGCTGAGAACTTTTGAACCCATTTAAACAAATACGTGGCAGAGGAGCAGGCTTGTGTCTTACAGGAACAGCGTCTGCAAGAGCCAAGCCAGAGCTTGGAAACTACAATCAGATGCAGCCTCAGAGAGCAGCCCCTGGGCGGGGAACAAAGCTGTTTAAGAAAGGAGAGTTCCTGCCTGGCAAAAGGCAGGACACAACGGGATGCTCCTCGCCGCCGCTTCTGGCCCCGGCAGACCTGTGCTCCAGACCCTCCACTCTGCAGCACCTGCAAAGAGACTGCAAAGCCTCTTTGTGCACTCCCCTTGTGACTGTGTGTGTTCAAGGGCCCTGGGCTGGTAAAGAAAGCATGCTGTACTGAAAATAATTGCAGTTAAGGCTTTGAGACACACAGAGACTCATTTATTTAGTACTATTAACTGTCTTTCCTGCTTCTCCACTAGCACTAAGAGGGTTAATGCCTTCCTCCTGGGCTGGCCTCCAGAGATACTGCTCTCTGTGGCTCCAGCTGGCTTTCAGAAATCTCCAAAGTTTTGCTGTCCTCATTAGTGACAGATGTGGGAGTTACAATTTGAAATTTAGGGTCCCTAAAGTAAAGAACTGTGAAATCCCAGGAACCCATGGAAGCACTCTTTAACTGTGCCAGTGGTACAGATCACAGAAAACATGCTCTCTCATAATGCTGAACACGAGGCCTTATTACCAACAACACCACTTTCCTTCTCCCACTCCACTTTGTCAGAGAATTCCAGCGCAGCTTTCCCTGGGAGCCTCCCACTCCGTCACTGCAGTGGGCACCCTGGGCACGGGTCTGGCAGAGCTCTGTCCTGAGCTGCACCCCACATGCCTCCTCTGTCCTGCTGGCACAGCCCCAGACAGAGCCAGGCACAGATCCTGCCCTGGAATCAGCCCTGCTGTTCCAGTACGATCATTACAACTGGCACCCAAAATAACCTGAACCAGATCACACCTCAGCCACCACTTTTGTCATGAAAGTGGACAGAATTTTTCATTACCTCCATGCAATATACTTGAGAATCGCCTCTGGAGTGGTCTTTGTTACAAACTTGGCTTTGTTACAAATTCCCTTCCTTTCTTCCTGATACAGAAACGGGAGATCTGAAATGTGGCTGTGCTCCTGGAGAGGACATTTGCTTTGTCAACCAGCCCACACCACTTACCTGCAGAACCTGACAGGTAAAGCCTCTGAGGTCAGCCTGCACTGGCACTTTGCAGGGTTTGGAGAAGAGATTATTATTATTCACTGCCATCACACACAGCCCTTCACCAGCAGCTCTTGTGCGTAGAAGAGACTTGGTAGAGCTGCCACTTGTACCATCCTCCACTAGCATTGCTTTGATTTTGGTCTGGCAGAATGGCCTAAAATAGCCACAAAACATGGGAACATTTCTGAACGGGCTTGAAGCAGGGGGTACCTAGTAGAGAGAATCTAACTTTTTGGTCATTCAAGTAGTTAAGATAACACTGACACTGTAAATATTGTACACATGACCAGAGAGCACATTTCTGTCCATCCTTCTCTGCACAGACACACAACGTGTGCAGAGAAAATATCTCTGAAATGGATGCAGCCTAAGGTTGCCAGATCCAGAAGGATGCTACTCATTTGTAGCTCACAGAACACGTATTCCATGCACACAATGTCTTTCTGAAAACAATAGTTTTAAAGGAGAAAAAACAACTAAACAAGACCATTCAAGCCATGCAACAATGTAAGCAGATCTCACCGGCTCACATGGTTTCGTGAAAGCTGTGCAGAACCACAGGGTCTTTCCCTTTTTCTCCCTTAATGTAAACTTTTTCCTGATCTTCCTGCAAGATTATGCTGTCTGATTCAGTAAAGTGTAATATTTTTAGTCTAGAAATGTTGCACACAAGTCATTAATTAAAAAGATAACATATAGGATATAGTTTGAAGTTTCTTCAAAAAAAGATAACATATAGGATATAGTTTGAAGTTTCTTCAAGAATCAGTTGGGGTTTTTTTTTCACTTTTTTAGCTTCAGGGAAGACATCCTTGCAAAATTACCATTTGATGCTATTCTCGTTTTCCCAATAATCTGTGTTGCCCCCAGACCCCGAGCCTCCTTTGAGTACTAACATCTCCTCTCCCCCAGCACTACTACCCTTTCCTTTTGGCAAATACAGTTATTCACGTAGGGAACCATGACATTCTCTAGATGATAGCTCTCAACTTGTCCCAGAATTTATTCGTTTATCTTTTTTCCCCCTCTTTGAAAACTTTACGTATTAGGGCTAGGATGCATTCATGCCTTTGTTTTGCTACTCACCAAGTATCCCTGTTGTCACCTTTGTTTCCCTATTGCAGCACTGATATCCCTCACTCACTCCAAAGCCAAAAGTTGCACTCCAGCCTTCTCAGCTGTGCTGGGGCTTAGGCAGGGACTGGAAGAGAGCTGCAGTCAGCTGTGTGTGCTGGGTGCATGACAGAGGGAAGGGCTCCGGGTAGGTGTGTCCCCATCAGCACCTGCCGGGGGAGGATGGACACCTGCTCCAGCCCCATCCCTCTGGAGAGGGAGTGCATGCAGCACTGCTTCTGAAAGGAGCAGCTAACCCCAAAGTCGTTAGGAGTTGTATTACAGGTATTAAGTGTCAATCGTAATGAAGACAAAGCAGAGCTGAGTATCAGAAGGGAGATTCTCCTTCACTAGGACGGGCTCTGTAATTTCTGTGAGAATACACTTTGCTTTTTTCTGCTTCAGTGCGACCCACCTGCCAGAAAGGAGTACAAGCTGCCTCTCCCTTGGCTGGCATCTACACTAAATGGGTTAAAGCTGCCTCTCACCTCATTTAGGCCCTAACCCCTCCACGACAGAAGCCGTGACTTGTGTGTAGGAATTTGATGAGTCCTAGCTGGGTATTTGCAATTGGTATTTCTGCAGCTCTCTTACACAGCGAGGAGCATATTTTCAGCTGAAGAAGTGTGACCTGATCTTTCATCTTGAGCATAAATGAGCTCATACTAACATGGCTAAGGTGGGTATTTGTAAGTGGAGGGGAAAAACCCCATGTATGTTGAGTGACAGAGACAAAACCAAAAATGGCTGAGGAGTGTAAGAAAAACAACTTGAACTTCACTTAAAAAAATAAAAGGCTCATAAACATCATGGAATGAAAAACAGCTAAATGAATTCCACTACTGATAATGAGCAGGAAGCCCAGTGCTTGGGATCATGAGTTTATGCAAATCTGTTATTACTGCAAATTGGCATCCTAAGACCCTGATCATACAACACTTGCACATATGCTTAACTTTATGCACATGAGCAGCCTCATTAACGCCAAAGACTTAGTCGTGCATAAAACTGAGCAAATACATGAGTGTTTGTAAGATTGGGATTTAAACACAAGGGAGAGAAAACAAATTTACTGTATCATCAACAATTATTTCTGAAACCCAACAGAAGCCAAGGTGATGCCAGAAGTCTGCATAGTGCAGAAACATTCAAAGAGAGAGAGGGAAGGGATTTTGAAGATTGTTGCTTTTAACTCAATCTATTAGACCAAATAATGGTGGGCCAGACACAGGAGGAAAACGTCCCTGCCCAGATTAAAATATAACTGATTTTAACAAAGTAAACTGGATTGTCTCTTAAAAACATGGTTTTCAAACTTAGTTATTATAAAGAAGAACAGTTTATAATCAACTTGGATTTGACTAAATTATTCAGCAGTGTCTCACAAAAGTCTTACAAAATTAATTTAAATGGCGTTAGGTTTATGGAGATTCAGAGCTGACTGCAGCATTTATATAAATAGTTACAATAAATTCAATGGCTTACATTGGAGGGAGGTGCCTATTGCACTGCAGTGAAGACTGATGGTCAGTCTTGGAGCTGGTTTTAATTAGAATATTCAGCAGTGCTTCAGGAAACAGAGGAGCTCCCCTATAGTATAAAATTTGATGAAAAAACACTTTTTCCTTGGGAATCCAGAAGAGTAAATACAATAAAATTTGAGTACTTACCAGCAAGACAAGAAAAAGCCAAAAAGCTGTAAAAAAACATCTGTAGAAGCAAAGTTTCTGCCAAAGTTAAAAGGATAGTTCTGAAAAAGGAATTCTGGGAAAAGTGCAATCCTGCATTGGGAAGATGTAAAATAAGGCCTCTACAAAACATAATTGTTATCATAAATAGAATCAGTCATAATTTATATATATGTTTCATGATAATTTCAGTGTGCTTTTTAAGCATTTTTCTTGCTCCGCTTGGAATAAAAAAGGTCATTTTCAACAGTCAGTTTTACTGTTACTTTTTGTTGCGTATGGATTTTTTTTTTCCATACTTTCTGTTCTTCTGACCCAGTAGGATTGCTGCTGTCAATATTGCTGTGTAGCAGTAAAGCTGATGGAATTATTGTATTTCACATTAGCTGCATCCTGAAACTGTTGTTTGGAAGCCGCAGTTCCAGGGCCTGCAGGTGCCGTGCGTGGCCATGGATCTGACTCCTGGCAAACTCTAGATGTGCAAGGGCTCTTGGTTCTCCATAAGGTTTTTTCGGGAGGGTTGTCATGGAGATGCAGGGTTTGAAAACAGCAGTCCTGTCCTTCTGGGACTGCATCTCCGTGGACAGGCTGCCCACCCGTGAGGGCTGAGCTGGCAGGGAGCCAGGCAACCTGTGAAAATGCTTCAGCACGTTTGCACTTGGCAATTTGGTTGTGTTTAAATGGACTATCAGTGCACTGATGATCAGCTGTTTTCAAGTCTGCATCCATCTTAAAGGCTTAATTCTATACAAAAATGGCATGGGGGGCGGGTTTGGTGAGGTGGCATGGTCACTTCTGTAAGCTCACAGCACAGCACTGAGTGTGTGAGAACAAAGGGAAGGGAGTGACACGGGCTGGAGCAGGTTGCTGCCCAGGGCCCTCCTCCTACCACCTCTTTTCCCAGAGGAAAGAAAGTTTTAACTTTCTTCATGGGTTTTGCCGTTTTTATCTCATCTCTACAGATTTCAAAGAAGGAGGTAGGGCTTCTCCTGGGATTAACTGGCACATGGCAAGAGTGTGATTATGGACTGGGCTTTAAGGAGCTATTATGATAAAGATTTAAAAAGTGATATTTTTGATGAGAAAAGTGATGCTGGAGGCGTAGCAGCTGGAGGAATCAGCCCTGAAAATATTTGTTCTACTTCATGTAATCATGGGCAGCATTGTGTTGTATGTGTGGTCAACAAGGTGCACGAGTCTCCAAATTCCTGGCTTCAGAGCAGCACCATGGTCTGAGCTGAAGGTCTGTGACAACTGGAGGCCAGAGAAAAATCTGAAATAAATTTGCACTGTATTTATCTTGTTTTAAATGACTACCTGCTTCATTCCATAGGTAAACAGATGATGTGTTTATTAGCACAGCTTCAGCAGACTGAAGCTCCCAAAGGCTATGGTGAGAATATTGCAGTTTCTTTGAAATACAATTCTAATTCTTTGAGGGAATATTTCAGAATAGACGAGTCTTTACCTTATTTATTGTATTCTGAAGCACACCTTGAAATGCAGCACTGAACACAAATTTCAGTTTGGTTTAATGGAAAATATTTCTTCATCAGGCATTTACTTTCAGAGTGAAACCATAACATTTTACTTTTTCTCTTGCTGGTCAATCCCTGATTATTTTTACTTTTTTATTTTTCCTGTTGGCCCCACTGGGCATGTCACATGCGTCTAAAAAGTGTGCAATCTTAAAATGTGTTGAACAATATTCTTAGTTTTCAAACCAGTCAGCTGGTTGATCTGATAATTAGATTACATGAATTTACTTTTGGAAAAACAGTTTGCAGAGCACTTGAGTGCAAGTTTGCATAACAAAATTGTAACTAATGTCTGAATATTATTTTTCTGATTTGATACCATAGACTCATAGAACAATCCAGGGTGGAAGGGACCTCAGAGGGTCATCTCATCCACCTTCCTGCTCAAAGCTGGGTCAGGTATGGGATCAGGTTGCTGGGAACTTTATTAAGTCTTAAAAAACTCCAAAGATTTTGTCACAACCACACAAGGTCTCTGGGCAACCCTTTCCAACACTTGGCTGTCCTCATGGTGAAAAGGTTTTTCCTCACATCTTGCTGAAACCTCTCTTTTTTCAATTTATGTCCAATGCCTCTCCTCTCTCTGCTGGGCTGGGGCTTGTCTAACTAAGGGCTGTGACAAATAAACCCTTTAATTTCTCATCAGTACATCTGCATGCACTGGGAAGGACAATTGCAATATCCTTCAGGGTCTGAGGCAGGGAATCTATAAAAATTTTTCTGTTTTTTATGTGCTGTTTTAAAAGATAAAAACTCATCCTTGTATGTAAGGAAAACAGAGTTTCAATGAAGATCTGACCGAGAGACAGGAGAGCAGTTTTCCTATAAAAGATGTTCTTTCATTACAAAGACTATTGTAAGCTAAACATTTATGATATATTTTCTTTCCAAGGAAATTTTTTCAATCTCCCTGAGCATGCTGAAGTCATTATATAGTTACTAGAGATGCTTTGTCCAGATCAGCTTACTATAGGTTACAGTTCTGCAGGAGATTAAAAATGATGGGCTGGTAGATATCCTTCTAAAAATACTCTTTTAAGTAATATGTATCTGCATTTCCCAACCTTAGAAGAACATATACAACATCAAAGGAAATACAGAAAATAATTGAGGGCAAACGATATGTAACAATGAGAACTTTTACCACTGTATTTATTTAAAGGAATGGAAATGTCAAAAAGTAAAAGCAAAGGACTTCAGTTTATTCACATATTTTACATTCAATGGATCAGGAGACTTCTTTAGTATTTTTTTGAAAAATAGACTCCTCTTTAAAAAAAAAAAAACTTGAGAGAGGCATGGAATATACTTAATGAAGCCTGTCATTGCAGTGCATACAATAAAAACCTTGTATACATGGAAGAAAAGATAAAAACCAAAGTTGACCATTACTAAAAAAAGATTTCCTTTAATATAAATAAAATTCAGAATAGTGCTTTATTTTAACAGACAACACAACAGTGGGATTTATTAACAACTACATATTTACAGTGTCTCACTGGTAAAAATACTGGGCTTCATCTGAGATCCTAGACACTTCCTGAGAAGGCAATGTGGACAGGAGATTGCTCAGAACTTCACATAATTTAGGTGCTAAAAGGGTGAAATTAAAGCATACTTTTCAAATAAGTCAGATGCCATGGGTGGAATGGTTGATGCATTGTGTTTGTGCACCTCGATCCTCCCTTTGATCTCAGTAGTTCTGTACAGACTCCCAAGGTTAAGTGCAGGGTGGTTTCAAACCCAGGAGCCTTAGAGGAAGACAACTGCTTGACTCAAAGATGCTATGAGTGGAGAAAACTGTTGTAATTGCAATTTTACACGGTGCAGAGGCACATTACCTTGAATTTAAATCTGCATTGTTCTGTGTGGGTGATCTCTACCACTTTAATTTGATCCTACAAGGTCTGGATTCCAAGTATCTCTATGAAGTGACAAACCTGTGAAAGCATCTTCTTTCCACTGCCTCCAAAATCATAGTGTCAGTTAAGCAGATCTCAGTCTTTTTGGCAATTAAATAAAACAAGAACCAGATATTTTTCAAAGTATTCACAAAATAATCTTTCAGTTATAAAATGAATGTCCCACCATTCTTGTATCAGATCTGACCTCAGCTCTTTAGATCTAAACAGTTCTTTAGAAGTTATAAAAATAAAGGATTGATTAATATACAAATATATATTTCAGAGTGATAAGAGAATAATATTAAACAAATTCCTTTTTTAATCTACTTTAAATTAAAAGAAATGTTTTCAAAAGTCTAGGCTGAAGCAGATCTTTATCTATTGACTCTTTAATGGAACCCATTCCCTGCAGATGGTCACATACAACTTAATGTAAGAAATTCATTACTACAAAGGATGGTGAACATGTTTCCACTAGCAAAGCACTTCATAAAATCTGCTGTGCCAGTTGGTTTTTGGTATCTTGCTTTCAAGAACTGCAGATATTTTTAATATTAGAAACAAAACCTCAGTCACGAAGTCTTGAGGTTCTTTAGAAATTTGGTTCTTTCCCTTGTCTTTATTAATATTTGTTTTGCAATGATCCAGTTTGTTTTGTATACTCTTTGTATACAGAATAAAATAGATGTTCTGCACGAATGCACATGTATGTACAAACCCAGTAATTCAGCTCAGAGATATGCCTGCTCACTGGGTCATTTCATACTTTCACAATACCATATTTTGCAGTAATATCCGTAACAACAGCATGTAGGTTGCTTCCTTCTTCTGCTGAGATGCTTTTGGGTGTTTTCCTTCCATTTATCTCAAGCAGCCGAAACAGCAAGGAACATTTTTGAACAATCTATAATACTCCTCCTGAATCTGAAATAAAAATATTGAATTCAATTATGAAATAGATTAATTAATAGATCTATATGCCTTTGAATTAATTTTGTACTGCTCCTGTCACTAGATGTTTTAAGGTGGGGCTGAATTTACTTTAGGACAGAACACTGAAGAAAGTATCATCCCAGGGCAGTGTGGGTGAATCTTGCTAATTGAAAAGCTGGAAGGAAAATTTATTGCACACATTCTATTATTTCATCAGGTTAATAACACTATAACCAGTTTTACAGTTAAAAAGCTCCATTTTTCCATGTTTCATACCTCAGTTTCAAAACTAGAGGCAATATGTGAGAACATAAAGGTTGGAAGGAGGTTCTGCCAGCACTGAAGGCAAAAGCTCAACCGCAGGGCTGGGCACCCGACTGTGCAGGGACACGAGACTGGGTCACTTCCCAGGAGAAGTGGGAGACTTACCTTCCTAGACAGTACACAGAGAAATATGAAGATGAACATCCCCTGGAATGCATTGAAGATCGTAAAAAGATAGGCAGTAACCACGGATCCCTGGACCACATGGAGGACCCCGAAAATCCAGGTGGCTCCAAGGAGGAACAGGAGAGCAAGGGCACCTCGGGCACAGGATCTGGACAGGAAGAAAACATTGTGAACACCTTGCAGGCACATGCTGCTCCCCTTTCTGCTCCACTTTGGGTGGTGAATGCTGCCTTGGAAATTTTTTCACAGCTGCAAAGGCCTGAGAATTGCAAATGCAGGGGTTGCTCTTCAGGGTGTGCTGTAGCACTGCAGCATGAACAAACTCACATAATCACTTTGGAAGAGCAAAGGAGTAAAACTGGAGGACCTTAAAACACTGGCTTCTTTAATCTTCAGATATGTTTTCTCTGGTGTACTGCAGCACCATATGATTTGATTTAAATCTACTGTTAGTGTAATTCCCCAAGGAAAAACATATGTCTGTTATGAAGAATTCCCCCACTTTTCCTCCTCCCCCTTATCTTCCTCAAAAAAATAACCCAGAAAAATGTTCAGTATGCTCTTAGGTCAGTGCATGTGCATGACATCAAAGGATTCCCAGGCTGCCTCTCAGGTTCACTGCAGAGGATGGTGCCAGTTATAAAATCAGACTCTTTATTTAATATTTTCTCTTAAAAAAACCCCAAGAAATTGTTTTTAGAACACAAGTGCTCTCAAATAGTTCCTGGGTCAGCATATTGATGCCCTAAAATTGTAGGAACTGATTGGCTAATTTTTTTTTTTTCCAAGATGCTGTAGAGCACTGTTCACAGACTTGAGCAAATTACAGCATGTTGTCTTGGAAATGAAGCCACTGATTACTTTCTTATTCATTCTCAGCTCAGTCATTGCAGGACTTCCTCTGAACAGTAGACATTTTTAGCACTATTCCCCTGAAAATGAATAATTTTCAACTTCATTAGAAACAGGTCACCACATGAAGCTATGAAAGGTGAGGAATAAGAGAAAGTAATCAATCAAACAATTGCTAAATCCTAACTATAAATCTAGTGCAATGCATTGAAACTGCAGGAGTGTTCCTAAGCAACACAAACAGTAAGTTGTTTTCAATGTTCCCTGTAGTACACTTCAGCTTTTCCTGCACAAACGGTTTTCAAGGTCCCTATAAATCAGTTTTAAAGAGAGTGAGTTGATGGAAAAATCATAGCAGCATGCAAAGTAAAATCCTGGAGAGAACCTGCTGCATCCCCCCAGTGCCAGGGAAGCACAACGTCCTACTGCAGACTTTTCCCAAGCAACATGAACGGCTCCAATCTCTTATCACTGAATTACTTGTTACTGCAAGGCAAATATTTTGGTCCCATTTCAGGCATAAGTTTTGAAATCTGTTTTGGCTTGCATAGAGGCTGTGGAAAATACTTAAGAAAAAAAAAGGACAATTTCTTCTTTGCCATCAGTCTTTACCCTCTGGTTGATATGGCCCACTTGTTTTCTTGTACACCTCTCACACACACCCCAGCAGACAAGGTATTGCTCAGCAGGAATAATGATTGCAAAATTTACATCCAAATATATATAAAGGTAATAAGAGAAAAAAAAAACTTTCTTTTTCTACACATCTCAGGAGATTAAACTGTTATTTTTGAATACTCACTACCATCTCTGTCAGTATTTAAACTTCAGAAGGTAGAATTTGTATTGAATGGCAAACTCACCTTATATTTTCGTAACAACTGACTTCTGGCTTTAACATTGCAGTGTGTCGAAATACTTTATAAATAATCACTCCAAAAGCCAACAAATTAACCTGGGGGGAGCAAAGAAAAAAAATTTTAGTTCAAACCAGAATACTTTTGAATACCAATAACTGTTAAACATTTAAATGAAACAAGGCAGATAAAGTTTCTGTGTTTCTGAAACTTACAGAATCCCATGCCAGGAGGGGAAAAAAACCACCCTGTTCTGATTCACTTCTACTAAAAAAATATGAACCCTGAAATAAACATTGATCAAACAGGGTTGTAACCCTACCTTATCTCAACAGTATCACTTCCAACAGTCTGCAAATGTTTATTGATTTTATTGGCAAATCTCTTCGATTTCCTGCTGAGATTATTTTTCCTAAGCAGAGATAAGGAAAGGAAAGGAAAGGAAAGGAAAGGAAAGGAAAGGAAAGGAAAGGAAAGGAAAGGAAAGGAAAGGAAAGGAAAGGAAAGGAAAGGAAAGGAAAGGAAAGGAAAGGAAAGGAAAGGAAAGGAAAGGAAAGGAAAGGAAAGGAAAGGAAAGGAAAGGAAAGGAAAGGAAAGGAAAGGAAAGGAAAGGAAAGGAAAGGAAAGGAAAGGAAGGGGAAAGAATTAAAAAAATAAGAAAGGGAAATGGAGAAACTCCCAAAAACCCCTTTACCCTATGGGTTTTTTATTGTACTATAGCATGTTGATCTTCAAATATGTGTGTCTTTTGTTGCTGAATAACATTAATAGCATCATACGTTCTGAGGTCTTTGGGGTGTGAAAAATTTCTGGTGACACAAAAATCTTAGAGGCTTACACAAATAATAAAAAAACCCTAACTTTTGTTGAAAGGCTCCTTGATGTGTATTCCCTCTTGTATTTTACGTTTTTTTCATAGAATAATTTTGGTATATTTTTCCTTGATTTTTGTACAACAACATTGCTTTATTTGAGTTTGAAACAAAGAAAAGCAATGAAAAGAAGCAGTTTTGCAAATGATGCTCAATTGTGGTTCTGATCCTCTCTTTGCTTGGTTAGGCTTCACTGATCTTTCATTTAAATTTATACTGCATTCCTTTAAAAATGTGGATGGTTTCTTTCTTACTTGGCAGCATTTACCATCAGAATCTATTTAAAATATTAGTAAATGAACCAAATTTTAGCTGTGTGTCATTCAGGTACTATTTGTAAATCCTTGGTTGCAATTCCTTGGTCAGTTCCTGTAGGCTTCCAGCTGTAGAATGAAAAGAATTAATGCCTTCCCCAAGTTGTTTCTCCAGAAAGACTGTCTGGTTTTCCTCCTGCTTTTTCTTTTAAAAAAAACCAAACCAAACCCAAAATCCAAACCAAACAAAACAAAAAAATAAATCTCTGAAATGAAAACCCAAAGCTGTTGGAGTACAGCATCACTTGAAAAGGAATCATTTTCATTTGTTAACACTCGTTAGGTATGTCCTTAGAACATTTTTGTTGTGTCAAGGGGGGAGTATCTGATATTAAAGCAGGCTCTGCTTTAATTAGCTGCATGCTCATAGTTTAATGCAGCATAATATATTTACAATTTGATAAGACAGGAGATAGAGCTGATTAGCAGTTTAGGGAATTAATCCTTCATTGAATACCTTGTACTAGTGCTGATCGTGAGAGCTATTCTGAAGCTCCTTATATTTAAAATTGTAATCTGTGATATCTCCTAAACCAGCAATTTTTCAAAGTTAATTATAAGTCAGTCAGCAGTTGGGGATAATTATATGCAGACTTACTTTTTATCTTATATTTGTTGGTGAATAATATATCAAATAAGTTCGTGCACACATTTTAATGAGCATAACCCACCTAATGTACTTATTCATTTGAAAAAGGTAGCGGGAAATGAGATCAAAGTACCATGAGCGTGGAGAACACACTGCTGGTTCTTCAGAAACTGCATTGGAGATGGCAGCACAAAGCATGCAGCCATTCCTCTGTGCCAGCCCCTCAGCAGGACCACTAATGCCAGTGAGCCCCTTGCTGCTGCCAGAAGGAGGTTCTGTGAGAAGCTCTCAACCTCCCCTTACTGACAAAAACAGCTGCAGAACTGGCAAGGTTTTGCTGAGCAAAAGGATGGGGAGGGCAGCAGGCTCCACTTCTCCTTGTCCCAGTGGGGCTCCTTTACACAAATACTATTTGCACTGTCTGTTGCACAGGATAATAGGATTTGGCCTTCTGCATTAAACTAATACCCATTAACTATGATCTTTTCATTCACCAGCCCATTCTAATGGGAATAATCTGTGTGTATCAGGGGAACGGGAGAGGTTAACTCTGGCTTCTTGGAGTCAGCTGCCAGAGCACAATTATTGTGCAATATGTCTCAGGTAGCCTCACAGGAGGTAGTGTTACAGGGTAATGAGGGTGAACTTAACTTCTGAAACACCCAGTCATTTCCAAGATTTATTGAAGTCTTAAGTCAGTCTTTGCCCCATTTTTAAGCACTCCATTAATAAAAAAAATGCTATAGCAAAGTGAAAGTGCATAGACTGGCTTTACACAATGCTTCGACCGAAGTTAGAAGCCTCTGGAACTGCATTTTGTCCTTTGAGAGGGGATGAAATGGATAAAAAAAAAAGTAGTAGTAACTATCCTGTGACATGGAAATGAAGCAAAACTTGAAGGAAAACAATAGCATGAACTCACAGGTAAATCCAGGAATAAAAAACCAGCTAATGTAAACAATGTGTCAAGTGTGGCCTTTGGAGAAAAATGGTAATCCGAAAGGTATCCCAAAATGTATCCTAAACTTAGTGCATTCTGCTTCAACCTGATACTCTGCATGTTCTTCGCTATGAACATACCAATGGCCTCAACTATTTCTGGGAACTGTAAAGTAAAAAGTTCATATTGGATGTCAGGACTGAGTAGGAACATTAATAAGTTGGACTTATTAGGTCTAAAGGGGAAATAGAACTGATATCCCCAAAGAGCCATATGTGTTCCAACAAATGGAATGGGAAGCCAAATCACTTAAAATGCCTGGCCAAAGATACAAGCACTTAAGACATTTGAATTTGTATCCAAAACTGAGTTTCAAATGAGCAGAAATGGAGGTAGTAGGCTGCAAAAGTAATCTAAAATAGAGATGTACACAAGAAATCCTGGATCAAACAGAAGGGCTTCTGGATGAGAGACACTGAAACATCTAAAAAAGTTTCAACAGCTACTTACAGCCAAATATTGTTTTATACTTACTTTAGTTGTAATCATGTGTTTTCATTTTTGTAATTAACCCACGGTCTTAAGATCTTGTTGAAGAAACCTTCAATGATATTATAATTAAGACTGCCTTAAGGTGACAGGCAAGGTGAATGAGAAGGAAATGGCAAAGATAAGGGATGCTGTCTCGGGAGAGGGAGCAGGCGGGAGCAGAGCAGGATGTGCAGGCAGCTGTGACACCGAGCTCAGGACAGGCTCTGCTCAGGGCTGGGAAGGGCCAGCCTGGGGACGAGTTGCCTGAATAATGAGAGCTGCACTGCAGCTCGGGGCAAACCCAGAGCGTCAAGTGTTGTGGCATGGCCACGGTTTTATCAAGTGAATAACGATGTTACAGTGTGACACGGCGAGTTCTGGTGCCTTTGTTTTCAGCGCTATTACATGGCTGAGCAGTCAGAGGAACTGCTGCCTGTCCTGAGAGGGGCTTCTCGGCAAGTCTCATAGACTAGAGGGGAATTGCATTGATTCCAAGCCTTGAACTGAATAATTTTTTGTATTTTATTTATTTAGCAAACCACCCCAAACTGCTATTGGGCAAACAGTGCACTCAGTTCTTACCATGTTACAAAGGAAACCTCTGATTTTCTCCCTACCAGCCCAATTCTCTGAAGTGCTGAGCATCCTCAACCCTGCCTCCTCTGCAATTCAGTGGGAATCATGTTTCACTCATCATTGCTCAGGTGCACTACAGGACTAATTTTAATAATTAATCTATTCCTTTTTTTTTTTTTAAGTGGTTAATCAAAGTCAAGGACTGATACAGAAAAAGCCTCCACTCACAACATCTTCAGGGAATCAAGTCTCCTTAAAGATATTTGTAAAAGTATTTTTAGCCTTCCTTAATTCTTGACTTGTTGTGGTATATTTATGAACAAATGAAAAACTTAAAACATATTTCTGTGAAATAGACATTGAATAAGAGCAACTATTAGCCTGTCATGAAACCAGGACTCTGCAGATATGGGCAACTACATTTATGTAGCTGTATAACCCTGGATAATCTCTGAGGAGACACAAATCTGCATGAGCTGGGTTTTATTGTACACCCGAGATGGAGTTTAAAGGAAGGATGGTAAGTGTTTGGTACATCTCTCTCTGGGAGATCACATATGAAAAGGGTCAGAAGGATTTAGGGTTTTGGAGTGACTTCTGGCCCCATTAAGCCAATATGCAGAACTCCAGTTAAATAGTAAAACTCACTGCCACCAGCATTGTCAAAGCTTAATCACTACACACCAGAGAGAATGGCAGTCCCAAGGGATTCACAGGCAACAGTGGAGACTGCTGCAGATTTTGCTCTGCAGATTAGCACGTAGATGTGTCATGGATGCATACTGTAGTATATGTGGACGGTGAAATTTTCCTTCAGCTGTTTTGGGGATCTCCATGACACAGTTCCCACGTTCAGAATTGTGATGTTGGTGGGTTAGGTCGAGCAGGCACACAAGGAAGAGTTGGGAGCTATCTGGAGTGGTACAAGTCCTAGGATCAGATCTGACCCACTGCATTGCTCTGGATAATTTCCTCTTGTAGGAGAGAAAAAGTAATTGAGAATTCAAAGATATTTCCTGGTGCTCTCCTAATCATCTTCTCAACAATAAGGAGGCTTTGCCAAAGGAATTAGGCTGGGGAGCTCTGTTCAATCAATCATATGTACTTTAGAATAAGATGGGAAAAGCAGTGTGTGGAGTTAACCTACCTCCACCTACACCTCGGATGGCTCTGGAAATTCGTTTGCACATTTGCATCACTCCCTCTCTCTCCCTACTGCCAGGGCTACCTGCACAGGTGCTTCTGCAAGGAAGGAAAGCTGGGCATGGGCAGAGCTGCTGCTCTGGCTTCTCTCAGGTCTGGGACTGCCCCAGCAGAGAGCACTGAGGAACAATCTCACCTATTGTCTAAGCAAAATAACAAACTTCTCTGCTGATTGCTAACTGTATTTTGGAAAGAAAGTAATAATATAAAAATGAGCATGTAGGTCCTAAAATCCTAAGTGTTCCAGGCTGCTGGAGTTCTGCTAATAGCACACTGCCTAGCAACTGCTATATTTAAAATAGGTCCTTAATTCCAGTCTTAAATGTACGTATTTTATATACTGGAAGAGTAACATAGTGTTCTTTCCTCAAGTAAATATGATGTTAATGCTTCACACTGCATGAAACTCCCTCTGTGCAGATACAGAATGATAGCTATTGTTAGTTGAACACTGAATAGGATGAACTACACAAAATTTAATAAAACTTGCAAATAAAAATATTTGCACTCATGTTGAAGAGCTGTAATTTCTTTCCTAATTAATTACAATTAAATTGTAAGACACTGAGTGAAGTGATCTATCATCATTTTGCCACATCACGGTAGTTGACAGCTGTCAAATTTGACAACTAAGACATCTTTTTTCCTTCTTCCCCCCCGTTCCTTTTTTAAAGCAAGACAAAGAGCACTTGAAAGCTCAGAGGGGAATGGTCTGTCTTTCATAGCTCAGTTAGCACCTGGACTTCTGGTGAAATAAAATGGATCAGGACAGGGCATTAAAAAAAATTTTGTCCGATACGTTTTTTTCTTGAAAAATGTCAGTTCATTAGCACTAAAAGACATTTACTGTTTTAGACTATGTTTTCACCAGGAAATGCTTCCTGACTAGGATGGATTCTCTGAATAAAGCCAGAAAGGACACTCCTGAACAATGAAAATCCCTGTGGACAGTGCATTTATACAGGATGTTGGAGACATGGGGCACAATTTTCTGTTTTACTTAATATTCAGACTAGACTATGACCCTTGGTTTCTCCAGGCTCTGTACCAGTTATTCACTGCTACTGCTGGATCTATTCCATGCCATTTAAATAATTAAATATTCACTGGAGCAGAGAGACCTGGATTTCCCTCACCCCCCAGCTCCTCATCCAGGAATTATCTAAAGACAGTTTTGTTTTTTAAACACTGCTGTAATTGTTTAATATGAGACTGAGGTTTTGAGGCTATTTCCAATACACATTATTTATAGAATGAAAAAGGAATTGGTAATTTCATGTAGGATATCTTTGTGTAAAAGATACACCTCAGCCTTTCAAAAGTTATTAAAACATTTCAAAAACCAGCCTTTAAAGGCTCTCTAGTGTTACAAAGAAGAGAAGGTATAAGAAAGAGGCAGCTAATTCTAAAGACTCAGACATACTAGTTCTGATTCAGTCTGAGCACTTTACATTCAAACTTCAAAAATGAAACCCCCAAATCATTCCCTTTTCCTTTCTTAGTCCCTGTCTCAATAATTGATGAAACCATCTATATGCTGATGTCAGATCTCACAAAAAAGAATGAGAAAATTTCTCCTGCTGCTCTCTTAGGCATATACTTGAATTTTTTACATATATCATATTGAATTTGGCTCTTTCAAAAAATGTCTGAAGTTCAGAGCAGCTGTATCTGTATCAGTCTGTACAATGACCCTCATTATGAGCGTTTGAATTAATGAGCTTGTGATGGTCTGAGTTCTGCCACAGAGAGCAATACATTTCTGTCTTTCTGGCTGGATGGCTAATGGCTGGGTAAAATGACAACATTCAGTGGGTCATCGTTATTGCAGTCAGGGGAGAACGGAATTAAGCTATTAACAATACAACAGTTTAAGCTTCAAAATGAAAATGTATGCTATATTAATTGCATAAAATTGGACACAAGCTGGCAGTCAAACAGTCAGGGTTTGTCTCCTGACTGATTTATCTCATTACCATGTCCCCAGTGAATATATCTTCTAGAATGCTTTAAGTATACAACAGCAGTCTTATCTGGGAGTAGGGAATGGAACAAAAACCTTAATGAACCCCCTTTAGGCTGTATTTTTGGGAAATATTTTCAATTATTCAGGGGTAGAATCTTATGGTTCTAAGATTTTAATGATTTCCCTTGTTTTAAAAGTTAAAACATAGCCAAATGAGTTTATTTCAAATCCTGACTCAGGAAATAAAAAATGTTCACATAGGATTGCTTTTTATTTATGAACACTTCAAAGTTTTCTTTTACATACTTCAAGCTATAGATTTAAACTCAATTAAGTGCTTCCTTCATATTTTTAGAACACTTATAAGAAGATGTAAATAAATAAATAAATGGAGTTTCTATGCTTTTCATCAGGGAAGGTGATTGCAGACTTGTGGATTCAGTGTTATTTCTTATTGGATTGCAAATCTAAACACATTATTTACCCTCAGTTCTGCAGTCAAGGGCAGGAGGGATGAACCAATAGAGCTGCACCTGACCTCAGCCAGAAATGTTAGCCCAGTTAGATCCAGTGGTAGTACTGGGGTCTATTCTGCTCGCAGTGTAAAATAATTACCAGGTTTACTCTTCTCCTTTTCCAAGAAGCTTTTGAGAAGGTGTATTGTCCTGTGTGTTGGGAGTGACATAAATCAGGCTGTTTAATGAACTGATTCAAGGTGCATCAGAAAGTTCAGAATACACATTGCTCCTATCCTGTGGTTTCTTTGCAGAGATGGAAACCTTTCTTAGGCTGCATCTGGAACTTTATGCAGGAGCCCTGCAGAAGGAGTTTTGCATGGCAAAGAGGAGTGAAATAGTTGAATATTATCTTTTAGCACAACTAGCTTCAGTGAATGGATGAGCTACCGGGAAGGAGAAAGTATCAGGAGCATGACTGAGGTGTCAAGTCTGAGAGCAAGATGTAGTTGCCATTTTGGAGGTGTGAATATTTGGCAGAAAGCTATCCATACCTTCCACAATCTGCCAAATCCTCTCGAGGATTCGGCCTTTTGCTTTTTCAGAAATACCCACGATTCTGCTGTGGATATGGTGGCAAAATCCCATGGTGTGATTAATTCAAAACCACAAAAGCTTCTTTCAGTGACCAAGTGAGATTTCCAAGCAGAGTATTCCCGTGCAATTACTATTGTGAATTTAAATTTGCCTCTCTAAATGCCTGTTGAGGGCGAATCAAAAGGGCAGTAGAAGAGTGAAAGAAAATCTGATTTGAGTGAGAAAATACATCATGTAGATGAAGTCATTATGTAATTTCTAAGAAAGTCCAAAAGACGTCATCAGTCCCTGCTAACTATCTAAAGCAAAGCTATGGTGTCCTTTCAATGAACAGTTTAGGGTAAGCATATATGTTTATAGTAATTGTGCTTATATCGAGGAAATGTACAGAATCGCCAAGAAGATATTAAACAGTTAAAAAATGCTAAAAATAAAAACCAATAAACCCGAGCTGTTTCAGTCAGTTGTGTGAAACAAATGCCCACAGAAGCTGCTTATCCATGGATCCATTAAAAGAGCGGGCACAATTTATCTTCCTAGCATTGAAGGAGGATGTGTGAGACATTACTCTGCACTGAGCTGTGGAACTCCTCAGGAAATCTGCACAGCCAGGTGGCACCTGCAGGTGCTCTCCCCCTTTCCCTGGACATCCACCTGTGCTCCCTCACCTGCTCTGTCTGCTTGGTTCACTCTGGGTGACAGAGGACACACTTGAGTTTCAACTCTAATGTCCTTTCAGTCACTGCAAAGGAGAACTTCATATACTTTTTCTTACAGAACTACTAAGTTGATTTTTTTTAAAAACAAACACTTTTATTTGGAACATCCTTCAAGGACCCTTCAGCCTTATGTGATGAATTTGTTACTATGCAATAACATATGATCAAGTAATTTTTACATTGTAGACTAATGGCCACACCCTCTTTTTTCTAAGTATTTCCTGGCACCTTAGAATTGGGGCTTTAATGGCAGAGAAAAGGAAGGTAAAACCTTAATTCATGTGAAAGCTCTGGTCTTGCTGAGAAATTGCATCCATTGGGTATGGCAATACAGAAGCTGTGGCTTGGAGATTTAAGCTGATCCTGTCCGCTGAACAGGGCAAGTATTTTCTGATTCAGTTATTATTTAGCACAGCAGGTATTGTTGTTGCTGAACAGCACCGTGGTTTAAACTAATCTGTTTCAAGCAAAGTTGCAGACTCAGTTTTTAATGCCACTATATAATTAATTCTCTCCACTTTATCCACTATGGCATAAGAAATGCCATGGAGACACCTTTAACTGAAGCCACAGAGGGGCTAATGAAAAGGGGACTATTACTCTTTAATAAAGAATAATAAAGGCATTTCTAGTCCCAGTAGGAATTTATTTCCACTAAAAAGTCAGACTGAGGAATAACAGTAGATATAAAAAAAGGTTTAAAACAGCTACTTTCTAAAAAACATACAGTAAACGGTAGAGTATATCTTTCACATCTATCTAAGAAACATAACTAAGCATTTCAAATGCTTAGTTATAAAAAACCCACAGAATTTTTCAAAGCATAAATATTCAGTAAAAAATGTGAGATGGTGTTATGTTTTGTTGTGGTGGAAGTCAGAGGTCAAGAAAATTTTTTGATAATAATTCTTAGAATATCAAGAAATGTCAGGAATACTGAACATGCAATGTTTCACTGAAGAGCAGGGATAATAAAGTGAGGAAGCCCAAAGAGGCAGTGGACTTGACATCAGTGTGATGTTACTCACCTCAGAGGGGCTGCTTTTTTCTTTTTCTTTCTTTCTTTTTTTTTTTTAATTTTTATTTTTAAATGATAACAATGGTCTGTCAGACCATGTTCTTTATCGAAGTTTGAGAAAATGTAATATCTTAGATTCTTTGAATTTTTTTTTTCATAAGAAAGATGTTCAGTTTGAACAGCCTAGATTAAGTACATGAAAATTGTGAGTATATGAGAAAACAGCAGACTAATGGATTTGCCAGGAAATTTTCTGCATAGATTGCAGCAGTATTACTAATCCTGAATCGACCTAAATGTACAGAACTGAATTAAGTATTAGGGTTGTCCATTAAGATTTGATAAATGCACTAGTGCATTAATTTTACCTTTTTTTGTTGAATAAATTATTTGACAAATAATGGTAAAATTCATCAAATAAATTATCTGATGAATGTATTTTTTAAGTAATCGACTAGCCCTAATGAATATGCAGGCAGTTCCTTAATGAAAAGCATTACGCTACTGTTAGCCTGCTTTCATCACTCATATGTCACTTTTCTGTATTTTGCAACTTCAATCTATATATTTTATTCATTTACCCATTCATTTGTACAAGAAGGGTTCAAACCGGTACTGTTAATCAATCACTGAAGTTTTTAGAATATTTTTGCTTTACAGCTGATTATTCATTACATTTATTAAAAAGGGCTTGGATTTTCTGGGGACACCACTCCCAAGAATTATTCTTGGCTTGTTTGTTCCAAGTCAAGTGCACAAGAATGCTCTGAAAATTGCAGGGTTTGTGTATAAGCCATTTTTATAGTTGTAAACACTACAATTACCAATTGTTTCAAGAAACTGGAACTTGAAGCCAAGCCAGACACCTTCAACGTCCCTAAAAACATTCATTAGAAGAGTAAAACAAGGAACAGCGTACAGGAGCTACCTCCTCACTGCACAGCACTGGGATGTTTGGATAAAAGCCACAGAGAGGATTACCTGGATGATGTTCAATTTGGAAATGTTCTAACCTCAAAGAGCACGTCTATATTTCGTTATTACAGAGGTGATCTCAACAAATGATACTGATAGATTTATACTGTCAAATGGCAAATTGCACCTATTAATGTTACAACACGTCACACTTCTGAGTCCTGGCTCCTCACAGAGGTGTGCCAATTTATTGTGGCAGTGACAGTAGGTACAACAGTCAAGTCTGCATGACTCTGTCGATACTGCAAAGGTACAAATCATGTTTTTATGGGTGACTTTGAACTTGCTGCACAAAGCTCAGCTGAACAGATTTGATGGGAGAACATTGTGGGAGACAGGTATATTAGAAGGGTTGGCTATAGCTGCACTTGGAGTAGCAGTGATTCTTTTCCAAATTTTCCTTTTAATGTCTCGTACACTTTCATAACTACAGTGTTAACAGCCTTTGGCCAACCCTTCCAGACGTAATTTCTTCTCCCAACTGGATAACTAATATATAGCTGTCCCTCAAAATAGGTACAACTGGAAGGACTTATGCTGTGTCCACAGAGTTTAAAAGATGAAGTTTCCAAAAACACCAAGGATGCAGAATAAAGCCCTTACATAGGTCAGCTCAAAAAGCTATGATGCCAGAGGTAGGGAAAGCCGTGCTGAAACCTCCACAAGGGGAAGGAGTTTGTTATTGACTGACATGTTAATCAAAACTGCAGCCATGTCACCCTGGTGGTAAATAATCATTTCTATTCTACACACTTATTACAAGGAGATTATTATTTTAAGAGTGCATTACAATAGAAAAGAAAGCCTTCTAGGGCTTCTTTTTATTCTCTTTTTTTTTTCCCCCTCTATTTTCATACCTTTTATCTCTGGGGTTTATATTTGTCTTTGCCTCAATCAGGCTTGGGTTGTGGTGTGTGTTAATGTTTGTCCCTTAAAGCTTGAGATAAACTCACTTTTCTATTAAAAAGTTTAAATACATGTTACAAATAATTTCTCCGTACTTGTATGCTTTGATCTAATCTACTGCATAGTTTTAGTTAAAATGGTTGTGGTTCTAAAGATTACAAATATTAGGAGGAAGAAATAAGTTGTAGAAATTATCTTCAGTTTGCAGCTTGCTTTATAAAGGTTTAAAATGCTCTTTCTTTGCTAAGTCCATCTAAAGAGCTTCTGACCCACTTCTTTTCATGTAGTCACCAATCTAATAATAATAATAATAATTTTTAGATGGGATCAATAAGGCCATTACTTTGCACTTAAGACTTCTAATAGAACCTTAATACTAACAAGCAAACACCTTCAGAAGTAGTGTTTCTGCTTCAGCAATCAGAGGAGAACTTAATTTGTACTCCTGATAAACACTTGAGCTCCCTATGCTTCATTATTACTGCAGATTTACAGCCCAAGAACGTGTTTGAAACAATGTGCCCTGAGACAGATAACCCATTGGTACAGGCCTGGTTCTGTTCTCATCATTTACATGCTGTCTCAAAGGCATATTACAGTATAATCCAAACCACAAATCTCCTGGGCCCCCCCCCACAGAAATGGAAAACACCATTTGGGCACATGGGCATTTGTCATGACAATGATTTTAATGTTTTTGTGCAAGAATTTTGTGATGAGTAGGCCTCCAGAGAATTGGTATCCACACTCTCCAGACTATCTTTGAAAACTGGCAAATTCAATGCTATTTGTAGATGAAGCTCAGGGTTAAAGGTAAACTTGAAGCTGCCAGATTTTTCAGCTTTCAGTATGAAGGTTGCAGTGCCCTATCTGGTTATCCCAGAAAAAAAGTGACATTATTGTGTCATAGTCCTTAATTAGCATTTTTTTTTCCTTCTTTCCCTTTAATTATCTGTGGGCAGAACGAAATATTGGGAAAAGATTGGCTCCTGTAATTAAAAGTACTTCCTGGGTGGCACTACTTTGGAAAGAGTTTAATCTTTGTCATGTTGGAGCCCATGCAGTGTTCTCAGCAGGAAGGCTGGACAATGGAAACAGAATTACCACCAACAATGTGCCTTCCACAGAGAAGACATCTGACACCAACTTCATATTCTAGTGTCAGTGCCTATTTTCATAGGGTTTTTCATATTTCCCTTTATTACCTGGAATAGAGCGTGAGCAAATTACCTTGTTCCCTGCACCCTTAGAAAACCCTCTTGCAGTTCATGCTTCAGTTTGCTATCACTCCATCAAAGCAAGCTTTCCAAGCCCTCAAAAAAACCCTGGAGGAGGTGAAGCACCTTGCTGACAGCAGATTGCCTTTCCCCCCATGGTCTAGTGGCAAATGATTATGAAGAGACAATAAATTAAGGTATGTGAATAGTGTGAAAGCAAGTTAGCACAAAATATTCCTATAACACACAAAAAGTAGCTGAACAACCTCAGGGTTCTTTGCTGTCCAGCTACAGGTCTTTTGCATGGCTTCACTTAGGCAGAGGAGTGAGAGAAAAAGAAACTAGCTGGCTGCTTTCCTCATTTGTAGGAGGGCTGCACTGGCACACAGGCCTGGATCAACTTCCAGCACCTCCCTTTTTCCTTTTAATTTGCAGGGATTGATGGAAGATCTGGAGTGCTCAAAGAATTTCTACAGGCCTCAGAGCCCAGCTTGCAGGATTTGCTCCTGCAGCCAGGCAGATTTACAGCAAAGCCACTGCAGACCTGCTCTGCCTCCACGCCGAGTACCTGAGATCCCCATCAGGCACAGCTCAGCTGGAGCTGAAAACAAGGTTACAGATGCCTGCACTTGGGGCATTTTGTATATTTTGATAATGAGATTTTCGTGTGCTAACCGTATAGAGATACATCACTGAGCATTAAATCTTGACTTGAAGGCAGATGAGGAACAGGAGTGAGAGAAACAACAAAACCCCAACGCTGCTGCCTCCATGGAAGAAAGAGATAAGGTTCAAAGAGGAGATAGGAAATTGTAAACTTAAACCTAGGAATTGTAAGAATTTCCTAGTAAGGTGTGATGTCTCCTGGTGATTTTGTCGATTTAAGTAACCTGCTGGACACCAGGGCTATCTGGCCCAGAAGCACTGAGCCGAGGGAGGTCATGGTGCTTTGCCTCTCAAAACCTGCAGTGCTCACCAGAAAGGTGAGGTTACAACCTTGCAGTTGTATCTGGCAGGTTGTTTCCAGCTGTACCCAATATGCAGTGGGAATTTGGGGTGGAATTTCACCAGAATTATATCTGATACTTTATTAAGCTTCAAAATGGATAATGGCTTGAAATAAAACTATTCCACTGCCAAGTTTTATGTGTTACGATTTTCTGCTTTTTTTTTTTTTTTTTTTTACAAATCCTCACATTATTACCAAATAGCTTAAAAAGCAACATAGTTGTAACTGACTTGACCATAGCTGCTGTGAAGCCTCACTATTGCACCTTCTCCTTTTGTTAGCTCCAGCTCTTACTGTCAACACAGTCATACACAACAAAGCCCCATTACAGCTAGAATGGTTCCTTAAACTTTACAGCACTTAGAATGCTCCTGAGACACCAAAAACATCTCGATTCAGAATTGAACATATAATACCTGCCAAATTTGTGGTTTGAAACCACTTCCAATAAGAATTAAAAAGGGCCTCTTCACAACTGAAATAGGGCTATCAATACTTGACTTGTCTGCCCATGTGAAATAGCGGGTTCTTTTCTCTGACGTCGCAATTTAGTTTAAAATGACTTTGATGATGACAGGGTACACGCGAATGATAAAACCACAAAGATGACAGTCTAATCTTACAAAGATGACCGATCACTGATAAGAGATTAAGTCACACAACATTTGAAAAACCAGATTATCTGTCTGCTAGGATGGTGTCTGTGTACACCTCCTGCTGAGCCATGCTGAGATGCCAGCGACATACAAAGACACTTCTCTGTAAAAAACAGAAATGCTTCACAGCATTTCTCACACCACTGGGATAAAAGGAGAGTAAGAAAAGAAACCCTCTGATATTATATTGAACTTTTTTTGTCAAACATTCATTTTTCAGATTAGTAAAGTATTTAGATGTACAGCATATAAATAATTTAGAGGTACTATAAAAGGGTCTAAATTAGTCAATTCTGCCCTATAATTAGCACTCACAGCTATGCTGGCAGTGGGTGGGTGATTATTAAACACCTTTTATTATTGGCTTTATGTACTACAATAAAAAATTAAAATTATACTTACAAGAATTATTAAACATGCTGGTCCTATAAAACTCCATATAAAGTTATTCTTAGTGCTGAGCCAACATCTGAAAATTAAACAGCAGAAAATGCCTTGAAATGGGCTTTTGTGATTATTGTCTCCTTCTGTACGATGATTTGGACACAGAAACAGTGACTTACACTTCTGTGGTGCCATAGTACTTGTATCCCAGTGCAGCAGAGATTCCAACGACCACGGCTGGACTGACATAGCCAAAGACATAGAAATTCTTGTGCAAGAAACCCTTGTTGTAGATGACTCCCACGACTATAAGGTAGAGGTGAATACCTTCAATGCACATCCATGCAAAAGCAGCTAGAAGGAAATAATGGAGCAGTCCAGCAGTAATTGAACAGAAGAGCTAGAAATTCAGAGAAAGCAAGAGTCATAATTCTATTAATAGGCCTTTGTCAATATATATTATAATAGAATAATACATGCACAGCAACCGAGTGACTCTAAAGTGGTGATTCAGCCCAGCTGTAATGTTGGTTAACAAGAACTTGGCCTACACCCTTTTGCACATTCGTTCAGTAGTGTTTTCTGTAGCAAATGGTAAAATAAGGAGACTAGATTCAACTTGTAAAATTGGTGTGTCTTCCCAGAAAAACTGTATAAATGGTTTGACAAGGTTGATCCTATTGTTACAGCTGAGTAGTCTATGTGCTTGACCTACACAAAGTTCATTTTTATGGTTTTGATAACATTGTAATTAGGCATCATGAGGAATTATCGCTGAAATAACTTTTGTTATACAAAGTGTTTGCAAAATGATATTTTTCAATCTGTCTGTACTGGAGTGCTACCTCAGGGATAGCAGCTCATATTTTTCAAGTGATTTTAAATCATATTCAGCTCCTTATAGTAGGCTATTTTGATAATTTATGTATAATTTTATTTCCTAAAAGTAATCTGAGATGCAAAAATTAACAGCCTGGTTTTCTGAAAAGCAAGAGTGACAGGTCAAGACCTCACATACAGGAGGGAATGTGGCCCCCCAGGTAACAGCTCAGAATCTCAGATATCAGCTTGGGATAGCAGCTCTGGTCTGGATTCTAGGGAAAACTGTCACCCTGGGATCCACCAGTGTGCCTTTGTACAGCATCCTGAGGGATGGGAGAAGTGAAAAAGCTAAACACATTGAGCTCACAGGCTCAGTAAAGGTGACAAATTTGAAATGAAGCCCGTGGAGCAAAGTCAATACACACCAGCTCAGACAAAGGCCCTGCTTCTTTAAATGACCATTTTGTATTTCCTGTTACTCTACTGGGAAGTCAGGGTCACTATTGCAGGTAGGAAATGTGGGGAGTAGAAGGAAGATCATATCTTACACTGTATATTCACTTTGCAATACAAAATCAAGACACAAGTGAAAGCTACCCACCTTATTATTGTTCATATTAATTCCAATCAGAAAAATAAGTTCCGCCAGGAAAAGGCTGCAGCAGAGGTTTTTGTGAATTGTCGTTCTAGTGCTTTGAATTTCACTGAAGAACCAGAATGTGAAAATGCACATGGAGAGGCAAATCAACGAAATAATTATTCCTAGCTGAGTGATTCTTGTAAGAATGCTATAATTTGTAACACCCTGGGGGAAAATTATAATATAGTATTTAAAAGAACAGCTTTGTACCTTCTCAAGAAAAACCTTATTCTATAATACAGCTCTTTTCTTCTTTTCTACAAAATATTAATCAAAACTGTTTGTAGAGTTTCACTGGAAATGTACACTTTGGATAATCTAAAAAGTACTGGGTTTTTGTGAGACAGATATAATTCTAGGGGAAATTAGTAATAAACTGTATATATTCCTGCTCTTGCATTTTCTGATATTTCTTAACAAAACTTTTTATTAACATCAGTATCTCCTAATAAGATTTTCAAAATCAGATTATTTTAGTGAATGACAAATACACTGCCAGTAGGACATATATTAATATGACATGAACATTTTCTAATATAAAAGGACTTATCACAGCAGTGACTTAGATAAGCAAAACTGAATAACTGTCTTACTGAATTTGCAACATGATCAAAACAAGACTCTGAAATAACAATCACTTCAAGCAAATGCTATTCCAGATGTGTAACATGAACTTTCTCTAAAGAAACACAAGATATTTCAATACCAGATGTGAACATTTTCTGTATAAGAATACAATTTCTTTTGCTGTTTGCTATTTGAACAAAGAAACTCTGAAATACATGACTGTACATCAGCAAAAGGATAGTATTCAGCTGACCATAAAATGTATCTAAGTATTTTTTTACTAAATAAAGGATGAGAGATTATTCACCTCCCAGCCTTTCTTTTCAAAATAACTATATAAGTACCTGCAAAGGTACTGAAGACTTAGGATGCTATTTAGCAACCAGGAAACAGCCTCTATCAGCATGAAATTCACAGTGTGAGAGAACTGTCTCAATACAGTATATTCATGCTAATATTCTGCTTGCTGTCAGTTCTGATACCATATAAAGCTGCCTCCTGAGGCAGGACCTGAGCTCCTGCAGATCCCCGCTGAGACTCTGGAAATCTATCGGGCTTCTTAATATAAGAAGGACATAAATTGAATAGCCACTCTCCCAATTTTGTGCTGGTCGTGAGTGTCCATGTTTAATAGTCATAAACTTCAGATTGATTATGCTGCTGCAAACTCTCTCCAGAGAGAATTTAAAGCAGATTTTTAGATGCCAAGGTTAGACAAATGGGTGGCAAAGTTTTGTGAGACAGAAATTCAGGGCCATATGGTTACTGACCACCAATGAATGGCAGATAAATCCCACAGCAGTCTTAAAGTGAGATTTAAAATGAAAAGCAATGCTCCAAAAATAAGCACAACAGACTGTGTTTTTGGAACAAGATACTTTGCTGCATCACTGCTCTGTAATACTGCAGAAAGGACATAAGGAAATTCAAACACATATGGGAGGAATTTTGTTTGCTTTGTGCACAATAAATTGTGTGTTTGCTGAACAAAACCAAGACTACCTAAAGGTGGGTAAGTACGTAGGTTGCACTAAAATAAAAACATAAGGAATGAAAACAGAAGAAAGTATCAGGTAAAACACTAAATTAAAATAGCACTTACAACAGAGCCACCTGAGGACATCAAAACGGCAAAATGAGTAAGATGATTACATTTGCATGAGATATGAGTGGAGTTGGAATGTGTCAGCTCACAGCCTTCTGTAGCCCAGTTGCCATTCATTGTGTCTGAGTAGTTCCAAAATGCACATTTAATGTCTTTATCTGCAGTCTGGAACAGAAACAAGATGTTTTACTGATGGCAAAAGGCAGGATATTTCCCATCAAGAGACCTTTCTTATGCTAGACTGCGCAATTCATTAAAAATTGCTTGTTATCTTTGGAAGGTTGGGAAACAAAAAACACATTCTGCAAGGCCTTTTCCAAGCAATTAAAACATGGCTGGGGATGGAAGCAATTTATCCACACAGCTAAAACCCCACCAAACATGTAGTCTAATCAGATTACTGAACCCTTTTGGCATTTGCAAAGATGTTGGAATTTTTACCTATTGAAAGCATTGTTATATATACACTTGCACCTGCTGAACATGGACTAGACTCCAAGGTTACAGCCACATTGCTTATCCATTCCAAATGAGCAGTTCAAAAACTGAGACTTATTCTGTGCATTTTACAAAGCAATCTGGGCTAAAGCCAGGGTCATATCACACCTGCTGTATCACCTGCTACACAACAGTGAGGAGTAAGACCATTAGTATTATTTCGTACAGTTGGTGCTTACTAAATCTAGTCAAAGAATAAGTCTCCACTGTACTATAGGCTTTATAAATATATGCAAATTTATATAAAAGTGATTTCTAACTCAGAAAGGAAGTAACAAATTTAAAAGCTATGTAACCAAGGTTAGCACCTTGTCCCGTTGCTCACCTCTCTACAGAGTTGCTTTCTTGTTGTGTTTCTGATGATTATTTACGCCGTGTAAGGTGATTCTTTACGTATGAGTGAAGCCAGCAAAAATCTGTATTTTCTGGAAGTCAACCTCTCAGTTTTAAATAAATGTGTTCAGATTTCAGAAATAACAAAGCTTTAAAACGATAGGTTCTGCCATTACCCCCTAATTCCAGGTTACCTTTTTGCATTAACCTTGAAGCAATTCTTACCTTGTTTTAGTATACATGCTCAACTGTCTGACAAACTTTCAGAAAAAAACACACCTAAATACAGAACAATCAAGATCCTGTAATATTCTCTGGTTCAAAGAATACATTTTATCCACAATACAACCCAGCAAAGATGGCATTATTGCCCTTGTTTTAGTCCCATAGCAATTTTCCTCTGTATCATATTTAGTATATTGCACTTAGGATGTCACATTTGAGATTAATCTTATTAGAGCAATAAATGATAACCTCACATCAGCAAACAACAGAATTATGTCTTAGTTTATCATATGCTGCAGGTATGCTTACATCACATAAAACGATTAGCTAATGTTTTGTTTGACTTGAAGCTGATAATAAAAAACCCCTTACCTTGGCATACTTTAGGGTAAATGTTATTTTCTCGAGCTCATAGAGTGTGGGTGGGTTTGAGCTGATTGCAACAGCTATGACTGCTGAGGTCACTGTCTGCCTCTGCTCCGAGGGGTCTTTGGAGGAGCTGTTTTTGGGTGATGAAAGCAGAGAGCCGATATTGCTGTACCGCAGAAAGACAACTGCAACCGTGCCTATCGATCAAACAGGCCGTGGTTACTGCTTTGTGGGCTTTTACAGAAGAGCAAAATTGAAGACATTAAGGAAACAATAAACAATAGACATTATTGCTGCTATTGCATAAAATATGCAAAACAGATGGAGTCTTTGTGGAATACTTCTAAAAATGTTTTAGAGACAGTGAAATATAGCTTTATTTAAAACAATGTAACTGGCATTAGAAATAAAAAATGTGTGCTCACACTGGCAATACTAATTAGATATATGCATGTATTTTTTTCCTAGAGTAATATATGCTTGCTGCTGTTCTGCAACTGGTTGCACACATGCTGTCAAGTCTTTTAAAGAAAAATGTCTCAGACTTGAAGTAAATACTGGGCCTTTCTGAAGTACTTGGCTTGCTTTGACTTCCATTACAGTGGACTCAGGATGGAATACAAGTAGGGAAAAAGTAAAAGGTATTTTAGGATTCAGTGCTGATCTTAAAAAATGTAGTGACTTTCTCCCTGGTACCAAAATAAACTACATTTTTAGATAATGATAGATGGCGAGATACATATTGTACGGAAGATGAGGGTTTAAAAAATCTTTTTCATGTTTATTAAATTATGTGGTTTAATTCCAGAGCTGTGTATACACATGCATTTATATTTAGTGATGACAGTAGTTGTAAATCCTTTCTGTAGCACTCTCAGGTACAAGCCAGATCCAGGTCCAGTTGGTTTTGGTACTAAAGATTACGTGTTCTTGCCCCAGTGAGCTACTCTCTGAATGGAAAAGATGCACCAATTTTTGAAGGAGAAGTAGCACAAGGAGTTGAAAGGGCCAGTCCAAAGCCATACAGCAGATCTGTGGCTGAGGAAAGGATAAAGCTCAGGTCTGTGGTACCATTATCCAATGTGAAAACTCATTGGATTCTCACTGTGCCACTGGATGTGATAGGAATATCAGTCTTGAGACAATAAAGGGGAAAACATGATAAAAATACCTTGTCTCCTTTGTAGTGAGCAGTGTGGAAATTCAGCCTTGGTAAACTTCACATTTGGCTGTTTTCTAGTGGGTACAAGTCTATCCAAGGTGTTTATTAACCCACCTACTCTCCAACCTTTGTTTCTTACCATTTGGATGAGGTTCCCTTCTCTTCTTTGGAGAGATCTTTATGTAATCTCCCCCTGTGTATACATGAGGGTGGATGTGTTTCATGTGGTGTGAATCAAAAGCAAAAACCTTGAGTGCTGTAAAAGAAGAAAAATACTGTACAAATCACAGCTCCATCACGGCCTACCACAAATTAGAGTTGGGTTAATAAATGTGCTACTGGATTGCATAATTACTGTGAATTTTAAGACTCTATCATCATGCAAAATATTTCAAGAAAAATGTCATTAATATAACATGTTTGTGTAAATGTCTATGTTTTGTTATTTTCATGCATACATTTTGCTTTCATACTTTCTACTCTTTCCATGAAAAATATAGTCTCTTATTTACCTTGCCTTAAATTAGGTACTGGAAAAAACAATGTAGGTTACTTTAGGAAGAGCTATTGCTTTATTAAAAATGTATTTCTGAAAGGGGCCACAAATCACAATTATAAAAAGGAAAGCATAAAATTCTCCACTGAATAGTAACATTTGATAAAAGCCAATTTTTGAAAAGTATATATTTTATGGTTATCTATCCACACTACCAAATACATATTGCACCATGAACTAATGATGTGTCTTGTCAAAAAGCAAACAAACAAGCATCACCCCTTAGGACAAAAACTACATTAGAGTCTATTGAGCTCTTTACTTGCTTCATTACGGTGGTGAGTTTCAATCACTCAGGATGGGAACAAAAAGAAGTCAATCAGGCCTTTTTTAAAAAGCAAAGCAAAACAAAACAAAACAACAGCAAATAAATCTAAAACTTGACTGATGGAGGAATATCACTAAGCTAGACCATCTGCATTGCTTATAGCACAGCACACAAAAATAATATGAGCTATTCAATAGACCAGCTGTCAGAAAATGTTTGTCAGGGCATAAGAAATAGTTTTCTTTGGCTGGAGTTTTGAAAAGCTCTTAGTTCAAAAGCTTGCACCAAAAGAAGGAGTAGAGAGAGACGGGTGATGTTGTAGGTCTTGTCTCAAAATAGTTGTGTGTGGCACATGTGAGACCTGTGAAAAATTTATTCATGCTGAAAAAAAGTAGCAAAAAATTTTAGTGTTTGGTTCCAATTTGGAAATGAGCTCACACTTTACCATTTTAGAAGAAAACAAGTGCATATAATCATTAACCTTTCAACATGGGAATTCCTTCCTGTTCTCTTTATCAGCTTTTTCTGCCACCTTGGTGACTGATATCTACAGTTCCACTGGAGACTGCACCCAAATCCTCTCTCCTGACCCTCACGGCCTCAGCTCTGTGGCCACCAGAGGCTCTGCTTTCTATCCAGGGAGGTGTGGGGAGGGGGCACAGGGGCTCTGCAGCACCTGGCACTGCTGGGGACCTGCTGCAGACCCAGAGGTGCTCTGCAATAACACAAATCTGATTCTACAGAGTCCATGTCATGGAACAAATCCCTCCCCACTTTTTCATCAGTCTGTCTAATTTACTTTTAGAAAGGAGGGGGAAGAACAGGTAGTTTGACCTGCCTCGAGACCACAGTAGGAATCTTTCTCATCAAATCATCATATAACACAGAAACCCAGTGAGTGACACTGAAGGATTGTACTAAATCTAAAATAAGAAAACAGAGCACATACAGTTTGGGGACATTCAGAAAAATAAAGATGAAAGAGTGGCCATTGACAAAGGAATCAGTCATGCTTTATTGGGATTTTCAAAAGTGGCTGGTGTTAGCCTTACTCTGCTCTCAGTGAAGGAATGGTAAAACTGTTATTACCACAGGAAAATCAGCAGGTATTGATGGGAAGGCACCGGGACACAGGGAGAAGGTAGGAGAGCAAAATGGTGCAGTTGAGACTAACCAATTCTCCTCCTGGGGAATTCCTCTTAAAATGAGAAATTCCTGTTGAGATAAAGCCACTTAAGATTAATTCACTAGGTACAATCCTTATTCCAAATTCATTTGTAATACCTTCACTGAACCAAAGAGTTAAAAAAAAATCTGTAGAGAGCAAGGCCAGATTTTGTTGCACTGGTGTTTTTATGCACATAAGATGCATAGGATAATTTTGTGCTTATAAAATGAATCCAGATTGTGTGAGTATGGCCATAATAAGAGATTTCAAGAGAATCTGAAAACAAGTTCCCACAGACGCAATTTATTTTTGTGCTCTGAACTCAAGTGTTTAGTCTCTGAAAATTATGGTACCTACACTGCAAGTCAGGTGTTAGTTACGAAAATCATACAAATTAACACCTGTGTCTCTCACATAACACCATTTCTAATCTTCATAATTGTGCTGAAAAACTCCTCAGTTTAATCCACATCTAAAGTATAGCTTAGATTAATTTTCTTTATCTTACCTATGTCACTTGCATTAGCATCCAGCTGGGTTGTCCTTTTGAAGCTCTGTGACATGAGAAGAGTCGCCTGCTCTGCAGTGTGCAGCAGCTTCGTCAGGCTCTGCCTTTGGTTATCTACAGGCAGAGCTTCCCAGACTGCAATTTTGTCTTTCTGTAGAAAATTGTTCACAGTGTTGACCAAAACCTGTAAGTAAAAGCATGTGTTTGAGAATGTCTTTGGAACAGGGATGAACCCCAGAGCTCCAAGGCTTGGTCCACTCACGTTGATGGTGGTGTTGTGAAGGGCTTCCCTGTCAGAGGCCGAGGCGCTCACGGTGTTCCAGGGTGAATGGGACAGCGCTTCAACGTAGGAAACAACTTCCACGGGTAAAAGCGGCCCCAAAGTATTTTTATTAATTTCTTGCAGCTTCTCCAGAGGTGTTTTTAAATGATTAATCTGAAAAATGCCAGAACTGATATCTTAATGAAACAAGTAAAGCCATATTTCTGCAGGTGAAAATCAATCCAATACAAACGACCGATTTCTGTTAATTAACATCCTGGTTTATAAGACACTCGTGCATAAACACCCCTACTCAATCAACAGGTTGACCTATAAAGTATTGATGTTACACATCTAGTATAACCTTAACAAGCAACTATGATTAACTAAAGTCATGTGCTAACATTACACATTTTTTCCCTACAGCACCTCAGTTTTATTTATCCTGATGATCCAAAGTGAACTAGTAAATGTTCTGCAAAACTAATTAAATATCAGTGATATGATTATTCTGCTTCTGTATTAATCTATTGACTTTTCTTTTAAATTTTAATTGAATAGGTGGGAGCAGATGGGAAGTATTTGTATATTTTTAAGTTGTTTTTTCTCAAATGCAAATTATAAAGCATGTAGTTGAGCGAACTGTACAGCCTATTTCTCCTTCAGTGCTTTAGCTTATAAACTGCTAAATGCACTTACACAAAACATCTAGTTTAAAAATATAGGCAGGAGAGGGTGAGATGATGATTAAGCTTCCACATTTCAGTCCCATGGCTGAATAAGAAAAGAATTCTTGCTTCACAATACTGAAATCTAATTAAGAAAACACCCAACATCTGATTTTGTATGATCTCTACTCTCTGCTGCTGAACAGCTTTTATGGGGCTTGTTTTGTCTTTGACTGCAACTGAACAGAACAGGAAAACAGGCTAAAAATCTGACAGTTATTTACATGAAAGTATTTTGAGTTTTTAATTTAAGTTTAGTTTGAGTATATATTTTAAAAACTCTCACTCTAAGATTCTACTGTAACATTTGCACCTAAATTTGATAAGCAGGTATTATATTTGATATAATCTATTACATTGCAGGTAAACATAAAAAGTATGTTAACACAATGTATATATAACACTAGGTTAATAAAATTCTTTAAATTAATATCTTTTTGAATCCAGTAACTTAATCAAACTGCTTAATATCAGATGCAAACATAGACAATTGCTTTTAATTTATTTATACTTATGCTTCATTTATCCTTTAAAATTAGACAATACTGTAGCTGTAGAATAACGAATAGTGCATTCATTAATATATTTTTAATTTGCTTCAGGAATCTCTGTTTCTGGTGAAAAAAAATTGAGTCCAGAGTATTTGTTTCTATAAATTCTGTATCACTTTACACACTCTCCTTTGAGGAGTAAATAAACCAGCCTACCAAGATGTTATGGCTCCCTTTTCTATTTAGTCACTTGTTGACATTACTTTTATAAGCTATCTTGCTGCCTTTCCTCCTGAACAAGCAAATAATTGCACATCAGTAAATGCAGCAGTGTGTAACTCCAGAAATTACAGAAAGAGCTGAGTGATTACCACACTTCTGAATTTTTCATGCATCATGACTCACTTTGCTGGAAAGAGAACATGCAGATTCCCAGAAAGTTATTATCATGATTAGAACATACAACCCAGTTCAAGTAATTTGAAATTATTAAAAAGACTTCTGTAAACATGCTTAAGTTCAATTGTATGCTTCAAGCCTTTGTTAAAAGCTGTTTAAGGATTATTATAATTGAAAAAGCAGTTTCAAACAGAAACAATTAAAGGATTTGAAAATTAATCTACAAACCAATGCTACTTACTCTGGCTAAAGTTCTATTAATATGTTCAGCTATGCAGTCTTTGAATAACTCACACTTGGCCTTTGGATTTTCTGTAGAAATAAAAAGGAAACCAATTATACATTGCAGCTCAATCAATATTCGATATATACTAATTGCAAAATCTCTTGTCTAGGTCATTCCCCAAAGCACAAGCATTCTGAATTTATGCACATAAATCACAGCACTCCATTCTCAAACTTCAGTTTCAAAGACTTTATATTGGCCATAGTCATAGCATTGAATGAGCTGTTTTATTCAGGTAGAGAGTTTGCTCCCTTTTATGGGACTTCCACAGGTGGAGCAGAGACAGCTTGAATTTACAGAGAGGAGTAGGGATCTGACAACTGTGAGGGGGTAACCATTATTTCAAATGGGTTTCATCACACTGTTTAGCAAAAATACATTTACAAAATTATTCTATTCTCAGGAATTGTAGATGCCACAGCCTTGCCTCTTTTTCATGTCTTGCTGATTAATCTAACTGAAGATAAATAGGCACTGGTGGGTTTCTCAGAAGATGTATCTCTATAATAACACATAAACCTTTATAATATCATGTACCTTGGCAGGAAGTGCCATCATTTGGCTTAAACTGCAATTTTCCTGTGGATGGTTGATAACCTTCCTTGCAGGAACAGTTAAACCCTCCATCCACGTTTTCACATTTTGCGTGATCTCCACAGGCAACAGTTCCTTCATTGCTGCACTCATCTACATCTGCAAATATCATGAGAAATTGAATTTTTATTAAGTATTTACAGACTAACACCTTGCTGCTTTGTTGATAATAGCCCCACACACTACAAGCAGTTTCATAATAAAATTTCATGTAATAAAAAAAAGCAAAAACTAAACCTGCAATCTTAATGGCAAAACCCCTGCCAATTATAATACTTGGGGATTAGAAGGATAAATCATAATTGATCATATTTTTATACCACCACTTTTATTACTGTATAATACTACACTGCTCGTGTTTTAAAACTGTAGTAATTCTATCATAACAAAATGGTTGGCATGATGCAAATCATCTGAAATCCATTTTTCAGAGATTAGACTAAATAGATTTTCTCAGCTCAGTTAGAAAAAGAAAAAAAAATAAACCCTGCAGACTTGTCTTTTACGTTGCAGCTTTAAAAAGATGCTGCAAAAGCTCACTCTGTCCATGTTCTTAATCTAAGAATTAAACTCTATGCCCTTTAAAGTGCTTGGCATATCCTTTTTTTTAAATCCACATTTAAATTACATTTGCTTAAAATGTCTTTTGTGCTTCTAAATAAATTGGCATTAAGTAGACAAGTTCAGTAACTGGGTGGAGCACAGTCCAAGAGTAAAACCAATGAATTCCAGTAAGGGAATCCATGAATTGATTAATTTAGGAGAGCTGGGTACTAACTTCTGGCTAGAGTACAGATTATTTTGCATTATTTGGTTGGCTAAGGATAAAGATCAAATAACTCAATGGAGAAAGCAAACTGGGAACTATACCAAATAATTCTGGAGAATGAAGTAATTGACTGTGAAGTGCTGTGCTGGAAAGGAGGAAAAAGTGAACAGCTTTGGGACAGGGTATATCTGAAAAATGAAGTGGTACATGAGTGGATTTAAAGTAACAGCCTGAGAACAAAACTGAAGGAAAGGAAAGACGGTGGAGGGAATGGAGGAGAGAGGATGACAACTCCAGTCAAGAACTGGTATGATGCTTAATTTTGGAAATGAATTGGTGAAAAAAGGAGAAGTGAATAATTGATCAGTGGAGGAGAAGAGCTATCTGAATTGATAGAAAGCCTCTGCTCAGCCAGAGGGTTGTTAAGAACAAACAGAAAACAGATATGGGGTGGCTGGAAATACACCATTAGCATACAGGAACTAGTTTCTCACTCTGTTTTTGGTACAGGAATCTCAGTGGTTTTCAAAAAGGAGCACAAAAAGGAGCAATAATGCCTACAAAATAAGGTTATTATTGAAAAATGGAAAGATATACTGCATGTATATGGATATATCGAGGAAATGCAAAAAAATACCCAAAGGATAGCTGGGGGACCATCTGTCTATTTGGACAGAGGTCTCCCTGGGATTCATGGTTGAAGTCTGACCTCACTCTCATATATCTATTTTTCTCAATGAGCCATTGGCTCTGATAGGCTGTGTTTTAAGCCTGAGGTTCAGAAGCTCCCGTGGAAAAGCCACTCAGACTCCCAAACGGACAGGATGGAGATGTGGGGCTGGAGGTACCTCTGCCTTCCCCAGCACAGCCCCCTCTGTTCTGCAGGAAGAGCCACCAGGAAAGCAATGTGTTTGAATGACTTGGTGCCAGCATGGAAGTTTAAAGCAGGGGGTTAAATTATGATTGTCTGCATTAGGGCAATAGTTTATTTCCATATTTAATGCCCCAAATGTTTCTCTTTAAGGAACTTAGTTTTGCATTATCCCTATTTGTATGGTTTCTGTGGAGCTAACCACATTATACATGAACCAGTCTGGCAAAGGGGAAGCAAAATAGCGTGATACAGTGCTGCACACAGGATACCTCATAATTAAATGCTGTCATTTAAAGACATAAGGCTAAAGTTCTTACTCTTGGCATTTAAATAACCTCTCACATCAGTAAATTATAAAGCTCTGTTTGAAACAAGTGGGTGTCTGTCAGTGCCTTGTTGTGTGACTCTGTGTGAGACAGAGAGACTTTGAATGAATTGAAGTGGCAAGGGTGAAAATCATGACAAAGCCAGTTTGTCTAACAAGAAAACACATCACCCTTAGACCAAAGATTTCTTTGGCCTTGTCAGCTACATGGAGATCATGTACATCTGAACAAGCCATTCATTGTGTAATGCAGTGCTAAAGCACCAGCAACTGACAACAGACTTTGCCAAAATTTACAATAACCTATATAAAAAATATTAATATTTGAATGCTTTTCAGAATACTAAGTGTCAGGTTTCCACATGGTTTACTAATACAAATATTTAAAAATTGTGATGGCATTTTTCTTTTCATAAACTTTTAGATCAGTAAATAATTTATTTGTTATTATTGGGCAGTCATGCAGATTCTTTTTGTAATTATATCAGATATTAAGTGTAATGGAGATTTTAATGAGAAGACAGGATTATCCAAAACAACAGCAGAAATTCAAGTATTTTGGCACATCTCTGGCAGCAGAACTGCTATTTAAAGTCTGATAGAGACACCCTGTTGAGTATATGCAAATAGACTTTCTGCAGTTGAGTTGTCCATATGGAATGAGTCCATATCACGCCTATTTAATTTACTGTTTCCAGAAGAAAAAAACAACTCCTGGATGACAAAATTAAAAGGCAATATGCCTGATCTTGCAAGGTACTAATCAGCTTCGTATCCCTTTTAAATCAATGAGATTGTGAGGGGCAGCCAACAGTTTGTGAGAGTTGCAAGAATGCAGCTTTTAAGTTCCCGCTTTGAAATGCTGTGCACAGTAGCTGTAGGCTTTTGTTTCTTTATATTTTGTAGTTATGCCTTTGTAACCAAATATGCAGTTGTTGGACCACACACGGACAGCAGATTGCCAGTGCTTTCAGCAATCCAGTTTTAGTGGAGCTTTGGGGAGAGGATCCCAAACTCTCCTCCTTGATGGGCTGTGGGAGAAGGAGTGGGCTGCCAAGGCTTGCCTGAGCAATCTTCACAGACAGCATTCCTGAGCAAAGGTTGAGAAACAGTAGCTTTTTAAACAGAAGAGCATTTGCCATAGCTCTGTAAAAAAAGCCCTGACCCTTCAGTAAATATTCAAAACAAATCCTGGAGCTGAACTTTGAAGCTTTTATAATAGCTGCGATCAGAAAAATAATATCACCAACACCACTTAGGCTAGTGTGAAAATAGATTTATAACCTTTGATTTTATTTCTGTGCTTTGTCACTCCTCATTTACTGCAACAGGCAAGGAAATTCCAATTAAATTAAAAGTACTGAGAACAGTTATTATGTTCAGTCTTGCCAATTACAGGATTGTACCTACATCGCTTTGATTCTTCACCAGCCAGTCAAGACAGCTTGATGTCTACATTATACCTTCTGCTTATTAGTAGCTTGCAAGTGATTGAAAAGTCCAATTGCAAAGGACTAGATGTTCCCTCCCCGTGTCTCCATACTGTGGAAGGCAGCAGCACACACAAAGTAGAAATGAAAAAGGCTATGAACGGCAAAGGTAAAAGAAAAGTTTGCAATGTGGCCCAACGCCAGATTCCATCCCCTGTACAGCTCCCTTGTCACAGCAAAGGATGAGATGGAGAATGGGTGCCTTCCCAGTGCTCTCAGAAATACCTGAAGAGAACTAATAGCATGTTCCCAGAAAAGGCAGAGTGGCGTGGATGACACTTTCATTTCACAGATGGCCATTTTCACGTTTTTGCTCTGTTGACTGGGGTGAAAAAAGTAGGTTTATATTTCACTTTTTTATCTGAAGCTGAACATTCAATAAAATGTGAAGTCTAAGGAAAAGTATGGCTTTTACACAAATCAAAAATAGATTTTAATAGCTCACTTTCAGGACAGAAGAAAAATGTCTTCAGAAATATCACATTTCTGCATTCTTATTTTTTCCTTCTCCATTTCCTTTATCCTTGTCTCCTCTCTTTCCCTTCCTACCCTCCAGTTCCTTCTCTATCTGCACGTCCCTTTGTCATCTCTTCACCAATTCTACCTGATAACATGAGTGAAATACTTTTGACCCTCTACTCAAAACTCAACATTCTGACTGGATTAAGGGTGAACCAACATTTCTCAAAGCCATTGTCCCAAGGTTTCTTCTAATCTACTACCTTGAGGAACATGATCACTTTTTACTCAGGAGCTTATTGTAGTTTCCAATAAGAAACTGCAATGAAATAAAATAAAAAAGAAATAAAAAGAGAACACATGTATATGTGCATGGACTTTGAAAGGGATTTTCACACACACAGTTGTGTACCACGCTTGCACTACTGGAAACTCAGATAGGTTTGAGGGCATAGACAAAGAGGGTTCATAATGGCATACTCTCCAAAATTCAACCACTGTTTTTTTAAAGTTACTGCCATGTACATATATACATATATTAAAAAGAAGATTTAAGACTTTGCAGAATCTGAAAATATATTGTGGGGCCCCATAAACTTGTGTAGGATGGATACCTGGTAGTTCTGTTCTGTGATTTGTACTAAATAACCTGCACTGTATTTACAGTGAAATGTTGGTTTTTGCTTCAGCTGTCACCCCGAGTACACAACAGTCAGCTGCTTGTGTGCAAGTCATTTCTGCTACCTGCAGCAGCAGATCCATTGGGTACAAAATATCTTATTACGGGTTCCCTGACGGATAAGGTAAAAAATTAATTGTGGATCAAAAGGTTGTCTTGAGGACTCACATCTTGGTAAAGTAATTGGTACACTTGTTTAATGAGAAAAGGTGCCCACAGGTAATTTTTTTTATTTCAGTGTGAGTTTTGAAAGCTCTTGGCTCCTCCATGTGGATTTTCAAAAAGAAGAAGTACTAAACTAAACCCTAGTAGAGGATAAAAAAAGATCAATCTGCCCAGTAAAGAGGGAAAAAAAAAAAAGAAATTATCAAGCTAATGATAAGAAGTTAAAGTGACACAAAAACAGTCAGAGAAATAACTTTGAAGACAAACTTTCGAAGCCGAGGAAATATCATAATGCAAAAATCAAAACCTGGAGCAGAAATGGTGTGAATATTTACAGCTCAATGTGCTAACTGTCTCCATCCCAGCTAATTTAAGAATGATTCATAGCAACTGGATAAAGGAGAGCACTTTGAGATGGATGTGAGCAATGGGCAAGAAATGTCGATTAGATCACTTCCTGGCTTAATATGCAACCACTCTGCTGATATTAAGACCAGTAAGAAGAGAGGTTGTCAGCGCTCACAGACTCACAGGAGACATACCTGGAATGAGACACAGTCAGCATAAAGGTGTAAAGGGCAATAGATTTATTTCTCATTTTCCCATTCCCTGAGGACTTTTGCAACATACAGAGAAAATTACCAGGAGTTTGAAAAAAGAGAAATAGTTACAGTTCTTCCATTCAGAGGAAATCCTAAAGGATTGCACGGTTGTTCAGAAATAACATTTTTCCACAGAACTTTTCCTCCCCTGTAATCTTGAACGTGTTCAGAAACAGGGGCTGATGAATGGCACAGGAGGTAGGATAACCACTGATCTTGCTCATTGCTTTTGATCAGACTTGAAAAATTATCAAAAATATCCCAAACAAGTTTCCAAACAAAAGATATTTGAAGTATACTAGGTAAAAGGTAAAGAGAATTTTGTTGATCCAGATCTGAATGCTGAATATTTTGTCAGGTTTTTTTTTTTGAGAATATGCCCACCTTGCTCACAGATCAGTGAAACAGCGGCATAAATGGGTGAATTGGTGATTTCTGTGTTGCCTTAACTATATATTTACTGTGTAAATCTGTGACATGTGGATTTAAATATATTGCAAGCAGAGTCAAGATTGAAGTGTTACTGAAAGCAATGGCAGCTGCTCTGTTGTCAGGGAGAAGTGTGGACCTCAGCTGGAATACTAAGCAAGCTTGTTCCAGTCCAAACTGTAGGAATTTTATACCCAGACTCCAAACTTCACAATTATGAAAGCATTTTGCTAGATTTCTATAATTAACAGAAGCACTAAGAGAAGAGTGACAGTGTAAAGATATCTGGCAGACAGTAATAACTTACCCATGCAGGAGGTTCCATCATTAGGAACAAAAATTTGTTGACCATTGCTGGGTTTGAAACCAGGCATACATGTGCAGTAATAACTTCCCTCCGTGTTTGTGCAATTGGCATGCTCTCCACAAGGCTGAGTAGCATTTTCACACTCATTATCATCTGTCAAGACATAAATTATGGAGAAATATATTTACATTTGACGATTGAAGAAAGCAGCATTGTATAAGTATTGGAAGCTTAATTTGGCTCTGGTATTTCACTTGTATAAGTTTGGAATGCTGAGCTGGCACTCTTGGTGTTTGTCTGTATAGTTTTCCCATTGCCAAGGATGTAATCAGGTGTTCAGCAGCACTCTATTGCCCTCATCCTGTGTGAATCAACAAGTGAGAGAATCAGTGGGATACTGAAATGAATGGTTTAATTAGATATACACTTGGAATAAAGGATTAAGACAAGTGCATGTTCTTCTGTGGTTGTAATTGATAACATTTTTTTCCTATTAAAAAATCTACAGGTAGAAAGTCACTCTGACGATGTGTCTGAGTATTCAGAATTACAGAAAACAGAGGACAAAAGGATATAAAGAAATCACCCCCTTCATTCTCTCTCATCAAAGCAGAATCACTATAGCTAAATGCACATTTTTAATGGCCTGTTTTTAAAGACCTTATGAGGTATTTCTCAACACTACTGGGAAAAAGATTTGCAAATTCATCCTACTGGAAGATGAAGACTGGCCTGAGTCTTCAAGTGTATTGTTTTTCCTTAGTTATCCCAAAGATCTTAACAAAGAGGTGAGCAAGATTCATGTCTTGAGCCTCACCTCTTAGCAATTGCTCTGCAAGTCATCATTTTTGTACCTGCAAATTCACACGAACAGTTTTACAGGGCTAATCCCAGGCCTCCAATGATGCAGTGAAAAGGAATGACATACACAAATTTGAGACTGTGATTTCTGCAGAGCCTCAGCTTGTGCTGTCATTATGAGCATGGAGAGCCAGCTATCTTCATCAAAGATCCAACAAAATCATAAACTCATGCTTTGAACTTTTGATGTCCTGCAATGACTCAATAAAACCATTTCCTCTTCAAAATCTTCCAAGGTTTCTGCTGTTTATTAAATAATTTTCAGACTAAACTTGAAATAAGTTTCAAAAGCTTTCTTATCCAGGCACACTACTTATCAAACTGAGAGAAACTCACAATACTGATAAATCCATCTTTCCAATAGCCGATTTCTTTCAAAGTGCCCCAAAACTTTGAAACAAAGAAATCAACGAAAGTCTCCCAAAGAAGGTGACACTCTGAGTGGAATTCTCTATTTTCTACATCATGAGAAAGGAAAAGAGTAAAGACTTCCTGAAGTGTACTGGGATTTTGTTCCTGTTCTCAAGCAAAAGGTACTCCTAACATGATGAATGACAGGAAAGAATTCTAACAGGGAGAGAAATAACAATCTACTGCAGAGGAGAAATGATTAAGGAGCATGACAGGGAGAAGAAATATGATTTCAGAAAAGACACCCAAGGATGAGCTTTAGAAAGGTGCTCCTGCTTCCTGATGGTCAGTGTTCTCACCAGCTGTTTACAGAGATAGGGTGCAGATAAGGAAAGTGTCATGTAACAGTGATAAGATTAAAGTACAGCAAGAGCCATAAAGCCTTGTAGGAATACATTTCTGTAATATAACTTAGTCACAACCCCTAGTGTAACTCAAACAGGGCAATTTTTGAGATTTAAAGTCTGACATGATTTTGAATGTGACTCAGTTGACTCAGACATGCAAATATCAATTCAGAGCTGCAGTTTCCTCAGGGGAATTTGGGTCAACAGTATCAAATGGATTATGCTCATTAAAACTAAAATTTAATGTAATTTAATGAGGAATCCAAGTATAAAAGCACTTTGCCAACACACGTCAACAATATTTATTCTACAGCTTTGGTATTCATGAGAATACAGCAGAGAATGTGTATGATTTGGATCTTAAAGAATGCCAAACTGAAACCTAATTAGCCTAAGTGGAATTTTGATAGGGAGGAAAAAGTGTGGTGTTGATCCGAGTTCAAAAGAAAAGCATGAGGATATGAAAAATCTGGTTTGTCACGTAGCATTGCAGAGACCAGGTCCCAGAAAACTTTGCAAATCTTGATAACAAGGTCCACTTCAAATGTGATTTGTGTGTGTCTGACTCCTTTGCAGCCCAAATTTGCTCCCAGACCCTAGCATTTAATGACAACAAAAAAAGAGTGGACTACCCTATTACAGTTGTAAAGTAAATTTGGTCTTGGGAAAATATTACAGATTCTAGAAAACAATATGTGTTGACTTTGGAAAACTCATGGGATTGTAGTCTTGGAACATGAGAAGCAGAAGGTGATGATGGCAGGTCTTGATTTGAAGTAGAGGAGTAACAGAGCTAAGGAATCTAAAGGCTACACTTAAGAACTTTACTTTTGGATTTTTTTTCTAGGAGTTCAACTATAGTCCTTGATATCCAACAATATTACCTTTTTCAGGTGGTCCAAAGGATTTATAAACAATATTAAAATGACTCATACAGTGGTTATGAATAAATTTTCTACAATTATGCTTAAATAACATCACTGAATTATTGGTGTTTTTCCTCAATATTGATGATGTCTGCAAGGGATTTAATGGTGACTATACTGCCTTAGTAAGCTTGCTTATTGAGGGATCTTTCAGATCATTAGAGAAACATTTTGAACATTGGAGAGCAGCAGCAACTTACACTGCAAACACAAGAATGATTATTTTAAAGGGTTAAATTCATATGGAACTTTCTTTTCACTATTCCCATGGTCTAATGTAATACTGAGCAGAACATGCTGGGGGATAATTTACTGGACCACATCCTGCTTCCATTGAGATTAATGATGAAAAAGTTACTGATGTAAGTAGGCTATGGAAAACTACTAGGTTAATGAGAAAGGAAAGAGAAGAAGTTTGAAAAAAACAGAAAGGATTTTCATATACAGTCTATCTAAATGTGTTTTTTTACACAAAATATCCTACAAGATAAAAAACGATGGCAAGAATATTATTGACTTCTCTGTGTAAACAACCTGAATTTTTTATTCAGACAGCACTCCAATGAGAAGCCCAGGGGCTTAAAGTAATATTCCAAATTTCACATGATTTATAATATCATTGGATTTGTGATTTAAAGGATGTCAGGAAAAAACAATGGTATCTATAGATGACAAAATGTTGTTTTTTTAACAAAATTTTCTGCCTATGCAGAAAGGATACTTTAAATGACAGCACTCATATAATCCACCTGCTTTGTTGCTACCTAATTTAATTTCAGCATGTGCATTCACTGCTGCACAGATACTCGTTGAACACTGCAGGCAGTATTTCGGGAATACACATTTCTTTAAAGATTTTTTGTCTCCGGTAAATTATGAAAAATTTGGAGACTTTAGAGACAGGACTGGCCAAATGACAAGGTTAATTATCATGGCTAAATGGTAATACTGCATTCAAGTGTCCTTGATACACAAGGCATTTCCTGAATAGCTTCACTGTCTTGAGAAATGCCAGTGGGGAGCAGGCTGTTGGGATGCTGGGCTTGGTTGGTTTTTTTTGGGTTGCTTTCCATTTTTGGTTAGTTATTTTTTTACATGGCAGTTCTATGATTTGGATTGCTCTAAAATATTGTCATTACCAATCAAAATGTAATTTCCAAGGAAATTTGCGTTGAATAACTCAAAGATATGTGGAGGATATAGGAAAGAGAACCTGATTACTGGTAGGATGTTTACATGGTACAGTATAATAAAATCCATTTTCCATTTTTACCTTAAAATTACAGCTAGCATGTATTTTACTTTACATAAATGTCATTATGGTTAGAATCAACTAGAAGCTGCATATAATCATAACTCTACTAGCCTCTTGAGAATGTCTTAAGAATTTTCAAAAGCAAAAAAAAAATATGAAAAAATATGAAGAACTGATATACCCCTATATAGCTCCATTTTGATTTGAGCTAGTAATTCTGTATTAAAAAACTTGTGCTCATTGAGTACATTTTTGTATTGAGAGCACTAAATTATTTTAGAAACTTTAAAACATACAACACAGAAAGGAAGAATGATTTGTGGATTTTAGGGCCGTGATGCAGTTGGAAGATAGAGGAATCTGATAAGATTTTAGGGGGAGAAAACCAACCTGGAACATTTCCTTTGTTGTATTCCGTATCCCTATTAAAGTGCAAGAGTTACGGTGTCATTTATGGTATTTTAATAATGAGTGCTTATGGAATTAAAACCTACAATTGGAAAACATCTACAAAATCACATAATGTGTGGTTTTTCTTGACAAGTACTGGAAAATTCCTTGAGGTATCAGTTTTGCATAGAAGATTTTTGTAATGCTGTTCGTGTATTTTACATGAAACATGTCACAAGGAAAAGTCTTATGGTAGTGAATTTATCAAGCGGCTGTGAAAGATTTTCATTGCGCTGGGCACATCTCCGTGATAGACTTTTGATTATATGATGACATATAATATGAAGAGTTAGTTTTGGGGTGAAACTTGTCTTATTGATTCACAACCACACAGAAGTTTTTCTTGTTTTCCTTTTTATAAATTTTGAAATAAATTGTTCCTCCCTTCACTTCAAGTAACAAACAAACGAGGTGGAAATTCCCAAAGTTAAATAGAATGATTTGTGCATTTTCAGTCCTCCCCAATCCATGCAAAATGAGATATTTGTAGCAGTGAAGAGAAGAGTTTTATTGAATTAAGGAGTCCTGACCAGAGCTTGAATTGGATAACCTGAGTCTTCCCAAAGGCACACTGGAACAAGCATAGGCCCAGTGATTTTCATAGGTTTAATGAAGCCTGATTCTACTAAGCAGCTCTTATGCTACATTGTGTGTAATATATGCACATTGTATTCAGTGCATGCCCCACATGACATAAAGTTAATGCAATTAAAACATCAACAATTAATTTTGCCCTAATCCAGGCCTATCTGTGGAAAGCAAGGCTGGAGGCCTCTGGGGCCTACCCATCTATGAAGATGGACACAGTATCTGTGGGACACAGCGGTCTGAGGAGCGGGCAGCAGTGGGTGGGAAGGAAAAGCAGCCGGGGTGGCTGGGGAATACATTGATTTATTGCCTGTTCTCCTCTGACAGCAGCCTCTGCTGCTGGAGCTGCTATGGAGCCCCTGGGGGAAATGAAAACTACCCTTCCCCGGTGTAACCCTCATGGGAGAACAGGGCTGGAAGTGCCTCGCTTAACCCCTCAAAAGCAAGGAAATGAAAGGCTTCCTGTAAAACAAATTCCAGTGCTACTCACCCCGCTGTGCTTAGCTTGTCTGGAGGTCTCAGAGCAGTGGGTGATCTTACATACATTACTCTGTGCTGCAGGACTGCATCTACTGCCATCAAAGCCAGAGCTGAGAACTGCGATGCCATTAACAACCTTGCCTTTCCTTTCTTGTGATTTGTTTCCATTAATGGCAATTTAACACAATTTGTTTATGATTCTCCAAAGATTCAGCATTCGAGCTTGGTCTAAATCAGCATGAAAGAGCAGATGCTTAGAATAACCACTTGAGACTGTAGAAACTGGGCTGGAAATCTCATTTAAATATGAATTGCTTTCATAATGGGCCTGATTCATCTTTGTCCTACACCTGGGCAGGGAACCATGCAGTTGCTGCATAGGAAATCTTCCCACTGCAAGCTCTGCCTTGTTAAGATTTCACATTTCCCTACCTGCTTCAAGAGCTTTTCACAATGCCATCTCAGGGTGTTTTGTAGCTTGGCAGGAGTTTTTAACCGGTTTTGACTTGGTGGCTCTGCAACTAGCTGGTCTCCTATAAAGTCTTAGTACAGCAAACAAATATCCTCTCTCACATTCTTCACAGGCTATGTGTATATGCAGAGATGATTTCAGATCAGCATTTCTTTCATGTCTGGTTGAACTAAAGGGCCTCACAACAGAAAATTCCCTTAGTTCTAGTTTAAGAAACAGGACAGAACAGTCTAAAAGAAGAAGGAAAGGAAAGTTTCCTACATAATAAAGTCACACTCAGGTTGAGTTTCAAAGAACAGACAAGGTTTGGAGAGGTTAATATATTATCTGAACTGTTTCCCTCATCTCTTGCTGGTATTTCCAGACATTATAAATTAAACATGAACAGCATTTATTATCGGGTAAGTGCCAGTGATGAAATTGTCATTTGTTTAGCCACAGAGAATGTCCTGCCTTTTCAACACTTGTGAAATATCAGAAAAAGGAAATCTATAATTTGTGATCACTCATTTGTGAAGAATGAGGTTGTGGTGGGGTATATATCATTAAAGGTACTAGTCCTTGACTGGAAACAAACCATTTACCCAGAGAGGCATCTGCAAGAATTATAGAATAAAGAGGAACAAGGCACTCAAATTAATAGAACAGAAGTAAAAGTGGGGAATAAATAATTGAAGGAGGGAATAAATATTCAGTGTCCCCGTCCCACCTTTTCCCCATCACTGCCTCCCCTGCACCTCTGGAGAGCAGAGGTCTACGTGCAGTGCATCAACATCCCCTCACCACTGTCCCAAAAGAGACCTTATTGCTGCCCTGACCAACAGAGACTCAGCCAGAAAGCTTCAGAGCTGCAAGTGGAGAACATCAGATTGGATGTCCAAACCACAAATTAGTTGTTTATTATCTGACTGACATCCCTTCCCTGACTAGGTCATGAGGGGAAGACCTGGAAGGTCTATGAAGATTTACCCTTTCTGCTGCAGGCAAACCTCAGAGCTGGTCAGGCATCCCCTGTTTGAGGAGAGCAGGGTCCCAGGTGCCTGTCAGGGTGTGGGTGCAGAGCACGGCCCCAGGGGCAGCTCAGGCACAAGGGACGAGGAGCTGCCACTCTCTCTTCAGGGCAGCAGACCATGACCTCCCTGGAGCTGGAGCACTCCAGGATCCCCTTCTGCCTTTCTCCCAAGAACATGGCAGTAATTTACCAGCTGAGAAGCTGGCCTGATGAGCTGTTAAAATGCAAAGCTAAAGAAGGAGAGAGATTGTAGCAGAGTAATGTCAGAGACAGTACAGTAGGAAAAAAAACCCAAACAGGTTGAAGGTGGTCTGCTGGAGCTCCAAGACTGGGTTTTGAGGTGAGAAGTCATGACTAGGTGAATTATTTGGAAAGCTGGCTAATAGATACTGAATAGGAATGGATAAAAAATTATCCAAATTTCAGTTCCAGTCACATGCAGCTCCTGGTTAGCTATACTGTGAGCTCAAACAACACAGTGTTCCCATCTGACAGGATGTGAATGAGCAAGATGTCACCACTCAAATCTAAACATTTTTGTCCCACGCAAGAGATTAGACAGAAGGAAAACAGCTTAGGAAACAGTCTGATTAAGGGGGAAGAAAAGCTTCCAGGCAACACCTTCCTAAATTTCAAAAACAAAACAAAACAAAACAAGATATTTATTCAGAAAACACAGCCAGGAAATACATCAGCACTTTACAGCTTATATATGAAATCCAGAGTGGGGCCATCATGGTATGGGTGAGCAAGATGTGGAGAAGTTGTAAGTGAGAGACAACACAGCTGGACTGAGGCAGGGAAACACCGAGCATTATCTGATGAGCTTTATCAAACTCACTAGAAACATGCAACAAAGGCTATGATAGGAAATGGTGCTGTTCTATGTCAGGATATGAGTTTATCATCCTTCAGTCCCACACGACTACATCCTGGGATCTGGAATGTCACATGGCAACAGCAGCACTGTGTTCCCACTGTGCCAGGCAGCTGGGGCTGGGAGCACCCAGATGGACCCGTGCTGCTCTGGGAGCCTCTGCAAAGCAAAAGAGCAGCGTCAAATATTTAATGCCAGTGACACTGCAAGGCGTGTGAGCTCCTTGCACAGGGGGCACGCAGTGATGGACACAAATGAGTAACTACGTGGGGCTCTGCAATGATTTGTAAAATAACTGGCAGAGCACAGAGCTGGTTGTTAAAGGTACCTTTAATTGGAGCTGATGGGATTCATTGACTGTCATTTGTTTGGGGTGGTTCATAATATTATACATTTGGGAGGCAGAAGTTAAGACCTGGTTGCTGAATTCCTCCCTGGAGTGGGCAGACAAGTGTGTTTGAACTGAAGGACAAGCTCAGGTTCATATCTAATTCTGAGGCAGCCTTTCCCCTCGCTGATTTGCTCCATTGCTCCTTGTGGCAGGCTCAGAAATACCAGGACTGTTCCTGCACTTATTTCCAAGTGAACACGCTCATGTGTGTGAAAAGTCTGTTTCTGTAAAAGAGCCTGACCTCAAACTCACGAATGCCCAAGGAGTGACTCCCATTAACCTGCACCTTTGCTGTTATAGGAGCAAAGGGGCAAACCCTGCCAGGAGCAGAAGTCAAGAATGAAGATCACATTGCGCTTCCTTTCCTCACCCCACACTGATCTAATTACAAAACCCAACCTCGACATCCTGGCAGACACCCTGTGTCAAGCTTGCTACTTCAGGATTAGACAGAATGTAATTGAGACACGTCATTAGTTTCTTGGTTTGCCTCCTTCAAAAGCAAGGAATTAGCACAAGGTGAAGTGCAGCTGAGTGGGGACACGCTGGATTTGAACTGCTGGCAGTGTGCAGGTGTCAATGTTTTTCTGAACGCTACCAGCAGAAGTGTTTTAGAAACTTCACTATTATTAAATTACATGATTTCCAATCTAGCTTTCATTTTTGTTGCTAATTTGCTTGTTTTCACTGAAAATTGTCCTTTAACTGAAGAGTAAAATGGCACATGCACAATCAAAATATTTTTGCTTAAAGGAAAGTGAGCAGCACACAGCAGTCCCCTACTGAGAGGGGTTTGCCAGTATATAACTATGCCCCCCCTGCAGAACTAAATGGGAGCCCAAGTAGAAGTTCTGTTTCAGCACTGCAAATAAAACTGCATTAAAAGAATTAACAAAGAAAGCCAGAAATCCAACCAAACCCAAACCAAACTACAGCCAGACAATATCTGCACTGTAATTTCTTGCAGATTTCCAATTGCATTCTCCATTTCCCATAAAGCTGGCAATAGAATCAGCACCATCCATGAAAGTAGATATATCAGAATGTGAGAGTGCAGTCTTGAATACATTAACTCTTTCTTCAGCTCATATAAATAATGTGTATTTATTTACTCTGTGTACACATATCTGTCCAATACTCCAGATATAGCCACTGTATACTGTTAACAAAGAAAATAGGTCTCAGAGTTGTTAAATTACCAATGCACCTGATTCTTGTTATTTCCAACACTAATTTCTCAAAACTCTGTTTACAGAACTTTCTGAAACACATAAACTCAGTAGGACACAATTTTTTCATGTTACATCAGGACCATAAACACTCTCATAGAGGACATAGCTCTTCAGTGGCTGCAAAGATGTTGTACATTACCATGCACCAAATCTTGTGATCTATCTGATCTGCATGCAACAGATGTTAAATGCATTTAAAGAAAGACAGTATAACCATATCAAGATTAGTCTGTTCACATCTAAATCCCAAAAGCTACTAGATGGATGTCTCCTGCAGGCAGTTACAGAGGGCATCACTCAGAGCAGGGATCTCTCTGGCTTCCTCAACAATGACCCATCTAACAGCCAGTGAAACACAAAGCTGGAGGTCAGGGGGAACATGAATTCCTACATCTCACATTTCCAGACTACCTTCCTGGTCCTGGGGAGATAAACTCTGTCAGTTTACATTTACCATTTAACCAGCATTTTTGGAAGAGAAAATAACTGAATTTTACTGTGAAGGTTTTTGCTAAATCCTAATTCGAGAACCTGAGCACAAAGACTTTATTTTGACAACAAGGACAGCTAGACATGTAGAAAGGACAGCTGGGCTCCTCAGTGTTCAGCCAAAAGTCCCTCTTTGTGCTTTTGAATCTGCTTCTTAAAAACAGGTAGTACTTTATGAAGCCCAGGTATCATTGTGCTACATTATTTTCCAACTGACAAATTTATTGCAGATAATTTCCTGTAACATATCTGAAACAGTATTAAAAACATCTCTTGTATCTGAGACGTGTACTATGTTCCATTTTTGATATAAAAATAATAATACAACAAAAGATGTGGTAAAATTTCTTTGAGAGAATAGCTCAAGAACCATGGAAGGCCATAAAACAGTGACTACAGAAGATATATTTTTTCCATTGTGGAACAGTATTCATTGATTTCTGAAACCACAGGCTAATTATGCTCTGAGTGGATGAAATACCTTAAGGAGTCTGGTCTGGCCATCAGAGATCACTATTTACTTTTGTCAAACCCAAGCTACAGTACTAAAAACAGGAGTATCTCGATGAAATTTGATTGCCAGTACTCTTCTGGAGGTTGGATGAGGTGACCTAATAATGCTGCTCTGTGAGACACTTAGACCTATACTGCTCTAAGGTAATGTTAGGGTTAGGTCATTAGAAGAAGGTACCACAACAGTAAATAATGGATTTATTTATTTTATTTTTAAAGTAAAAAATTACATGTGAAATATCCATTTTCTACAGTGTCTCACATAGCTTTTATGTGGCTTGATGACTGTGCTTTTTGTATTATCCCTATTTGTGAGTTATCCCATTTAAATGTTCTGGAATTCAATAGCTTCGCTTCTGGATAATAGACTAAATCATAAAAGGAAATAATTTCAATCTATAACTGAGAAAAGCCATTAATTGCTGGCAAACATCCAGTCTCCAAAACCTGAAGATATCAAATATGGTCTGGCAAGGAGGAGACAATTAGGCTGAGGAATTCTACCCAGAGGGAAAACATGCCAGCATTATTTCAGCTGGACTAATGACTACAACAATAACCACTGAAGTATTTCCAGCTACTGTCAATGCTGCAAGTAGTTAACTCCATGGTGAAAACATCTTAACTACTGACAGTGATGTTCCCAGAGACTGACCCCAGTGGATCACTATAAAATCATACAGGTTTTTGATGTTGTGTACTCCCCACTGCCCCCCCCCCCCCTTNCCCCCCCCCCCCCCCCTGTTTTTTTTTCCTTCTGATGTGAATTAAAGCTAAATGTAATGATGCAAGTGGAACGGGAGGTTATAAAACTCAGAAGTCAGGTCTGTGGTACTGCTTGGCTCACTTAAAAGGTTGCAGGTTTTTGGATGATTATAATAGTTTTCCTATATATCATCTTAGTGGAATTTGCTAATTTGAAAAGCATCTAGCCCTCCTCCTTTCTGCAGCAACCTCTTTCAAAAACCAAACTGGTCTTAAGGCCAAATTTCCCCTTTATCTCTCCCTCCTGAAACTTACAGCTTTGAATTGATGGAACCCTGGTCTCCTCATGCCAAATAGTCTGGGTAGCTTTTCTGGACCTTTTTTCCTAAGGCATAAAATCTGGAAAACTTTAGCTTCATGTGAAATAGCAGAATGAGTTAACCTACTCAAGTCCTTTAATGAATTTGGAGTGTGAGGGGAGTACATAGTATCCTAAATCAATCTAAAGCAGCTTTTCCCTTGCTGACTACACTAACAACCCTACTCTTCATTAGTTAATGCATCCTAGGTTGAAATATTCTGTTTATTCATAATCACTGTTGTCTACATAAATTTGTAATTTTCTAGTGAAGGTTTTTATTCTTAGAAACAGGGGCTAAGGACTTTATTATCCCAAAGACACAAAACACTTAGTAGGCAAAAATACAAAATTCCATTAAAAACACATCTAGACTTTGGACAGAAGTAATACTTACGCCATGGAATAAAGCTGCAATGTGGCACAAATCAGAGATTGAAACACTTTTAAGTTTGTCTACCATAATACAACCTGCCACATGAAGTGTTATTACGTGCATTTTATGTCTGGGAGCACTGAGAGGCGGGAGGGTGTGGATGTGCTGTATAAATGCTGTGTCCCTTTTGGCAACAGGAGATCTGCTGTGTGCTGTGCTGGAGGGCTGCAAGAGCTCAGAGGTGTGTCCTGCCACAGGCAGTGATGCTGCAGCAGTGCCACTGCCTAGCCAGGTTAATTACCCCTGAAATGCAGTCTCAATTAGCCTGGCCATTGCAGCACAGCCTCAACCCTGCTCCCCGTATTACTGCTTTGGAGTAAATACTCCACTTGGGCTAAAATGTGAAAGGCTTGCAGGATTTCTTTTTTTTTTTTCCAGAGAGAGGGTTGCTGCTATGTGGAAATACTGTCTCTCATGCCACATAATAAAGTACATTTTTTTCCTCTTTTGCAAGAAAGTGGTGAGAAGCCAGCTTTCTTATTTATCCAACTCGTCATTCCACGGGGAAAAGACTGGAGATTTGGTAATATCTTTAAATAAAGGATTGCCAATACAAATGCAATTGTTTCTTGCAGAGGCACTTTAAGGAGACAACATTTGGAAGTGCTTCCAAAATCGCAGACACTTGGAGACAAAGTCCCAGTTACAAAGCACAGGGAAAACACTGCTGCCACTGAGTAAGGTGAGGGGTATAATTTACATACTAAGATGACAGAAAAGGAGGATTTTCATAAGGTGTTGAATAAATGCACTTAAAACACAACAGATTTCCACAGACTGCCATGCTGAGGCTCCATCCGAGAGGGAGGCACTGCAGAATCTTTCACTAGTATTGTTCTCTGAGTATTACTCAGCTGCAAAGTTCTCAGTTGGTGAGGCTAACTTTCTTGCTTACCAAGAAAATCACTCAAAAATACAGAAAGAACATTCCCTTTATATATTGAAATAAACCCCTTAAAGTAAGTGCCTAAAACTAAGTTCAAGGAAACATAATCAAGATAAATATTTTGATTGCTGAATCGACTGAACTTGTGGAAGCATTGGGTAGATTTCTACAGCATGTTAAGTATCCCTGAAAATTGGGCTGTTTATTAGAAATGTGACGGAGTGCTGCAAGCTGCAGTAAAGATGGTTATTTTGTTTTCAGTCCAGGAAATTATATCTATATCTATTATTATGTATTATATCATGTATCAAATGTTTTATTCATCAAAAGAAGTCGTTGCCTTTTGCCCTCTGCACCCGTCTGTGAGTGCACCAGCACAGGCAGTTCTATAGAATGTCCTCAATTTTGCTCCAAAAGTCCTAGCACAGTCAAAGTACTGAAAATCCCAGTTTCACTTTGTTGGGAAAGGTTCTCTGTGCTTGGAATTTTTGCAAATTTTATGTTTTTGAAAGCATTAAACATTTCACTTGGAGTAGGTTTACACCTCAAATCTAAATTCAGACTATGGACACAGAAAGTAGTGTTTAAAAAGACATTTATTTTCAAATGGTCAAGCTGTTATATAAGAAAATAATGTATTAGAGCTCAAATTCTTACACCAGCTGCCTTGGCTCCAGATCAGGCACTGTAAATTTAACCTCCAGGACCTCAACCAGAGACTCACTGAAAGATCTGGGATACAGAACAGCTGGAACCAGGGAAAAGGGTACGTTGGGGATGGGACAGCATGCCATGCTTTGGGAGGGCTGATATTTTACAGAGGGCTGACTATTGTTCAGGGGAGTTCTTTACCAGTCCTAAAACCTAGGCAGGAATTTGAGTGTAGAAAGGGCATGCCTTTCCTCTTAACTGGTGACATCCATGTTACAGCTGCTCGAGACAACTGGCAGAGTCACCCTGTGAGTTAAGGCTCAGGCAAGAAGGAAAAATTGCTTTCTAAGCAGGCCCCACTTTTAGGCCATTAAACTGCAAGATAACGATGGGTTTGTTGAGGAGCAACAAATTTCTTTTAGAACTTCATTTGGTGCCTGTTTTAGCCAAAGGCTGCTGTGTTGTGATATTTTATGTTTAAACGTACCCTACTCTGACAAGCCACCAAAGTCTTTAAAGTCTTCTCATCTTTATTGCAGACAGTACTTTGATCTCAATGCCAGAAAAGGTCAACATAAGAACTTCAGAATTAGACTTGTTTACATCCAACATAAAATACAAATAAATGAATGTGGCAAGGACATCTCAGGCAGATTAAATAAGGCCACATTTTCCTAGTTCCACTCAAAATGTTTTTGTTTTTGCCAGCCATTGTGCAAGCAATGTCATCATCAAATCCCATGAAATTCACTTTCTGAGGCACTTTGCCCCTCAAAATGTTTCATCAATCATTGCCTAGAAGGGCTCTGTCATAGGATAATTGCAACTTGGCGTACCAACAAAGAGCATCCCAACGTCCTCAGCTTCCTTATCTATACAATAGGCAGGGATGACAGCCATTTTATTAGCTGAGATATTGTTACCCCCATCAGATAAAATAGCATGTTTTGTTGCTTTGATGTTTTCTGTCACCAGAGCAGAGCTGTTGTTTCCAACTGCATGTTTAGAGAATGGCTGTGGTAGCAGCTTATGTTCCCTCACAACACCCCTGCCCACAGACATCTCACAGAGTGAGTCAAGGGATGTACTAATTGCACTTTATCAGGAAGGAATGGGGAGAGCAGACAGAGCTTCTGCCACAGTAATTTCTAGCCAAGACATAATTGTGGAGTCATCTCATGTCAAAATACTTTTCCTTGAGGAAGAAAAGACCACTAGAGAGTGAATTGCCTCTGAAAGCAGCCAGCTGAGAAGCCACCCAAAGATGATTTTAGCCATTCCTGTTCCACTGTCTCCACATAAAGTATTATTAATCCACAGAATATTTAGTGAATTAAAATAACATTTGGGGTAACTGCTTACCTTTAACAATTTTCTGCAATAACAACAATTACAGCACTGAGAAATATGTATCTTGCTTCCACATGCTTGGTTAGATCATGCAGACTTTGAGGGCTAACAAAAAATCTGTCATGCAGAGCAATATGCAAACCCATTTAATTTTCTATTTAAATTCTTCCTGAGAGAGTGGACTTTTCTTGAATTTCAAAATAGCCAGCTTGTTAACCAAACTCGGAAGGTGGAAAAGTCTGCTTGTCGACACCAGGCTTATCTTGCTGTACTATCACTTGGGCAATAATTATATGAAGTGCTGTAGATGTAATTTAATAATTCAACATTTGCCTACTGCTACTGAAGACTTCCCATCTGTACTCAGCACAGGGAAGTGCTCTGGACTCTCCAATGGACTGCATGACAAATACTGGCCACATCTTTATGCCAGCAGGGCTATGGCCCACTGCTTTGTGATGAGGGATGTTGTTGCGATGACAACAGGAACAGCACAATTAAAACTCATTAACCCATCAGGAAATCTCATCTTTGGTGGCTCCTCAGCAAGGGGTTGCCCCTGATAACAAAGAGCAAAGTAAGCAAGTGTAAACTGTTCTGGCAAATACCAGCATCTCTGTTGAGCTTCATGGTTGTACACATGCCACGTGCCTCTAGAGAGTCGAGGCATTTCCACTGCTGCTCAGTCCAACAGCCCTGACATAATGACTCCTCTCCCTGCCATGGCTCCACCGCCCCAACCCCCAGCCCCTAAGTAATTCCCAGATGCAAAAGGTGCATTACTTCCTGCACACAGCAGTCTCCTTTCCGGATTTTCCACCTCCATAGGTACTTCTGAAGCCACCTCCACAACCAGAGGTTGTGGGCTGGCTGCACCCTTGATTGTGTGACCTTAAGAGACTTACAGATTTCATTTTCATTTATTGATTTTCCTAGACTGTGGGTGGAAGCCCGTGGAAGCCTGTGGAATCACTTAGCCTGCCTTTGTCTCAGTTCCCCACCTCCTGCAAAATCCTTTCATTTACCTTGTCTGTTTTGATTTAAACAAAACGAGCTCAAACCCCTAAAGGTCACATTTGCTTTGATAGCAATATGAACTCATTTGGCACCTTGATCTTGTTTGGGTAAGCTTAAACCACATAATGAATCTTAAGAAATGAAACAAACTGAAACTTCCTTTCAAACACTGCTCTCCAGAATGTTTTTACTTTGAGCGAGGGATGGTGCAAGATTAAGTTGCACAGTTAGAAAGGTACCTTATTACCCCATTAAAAAGCAGAGCCAAAAAGGAAATTTTGTCATGGATTTGAGTGGTTGGAGGTTTAACCTTGAATACCCTGTTGATATTGCAGAGAAGTTACACATTGCTTGTGCTTGTCTCTAAGCCCTGTACTGTTTTTTCCCTTGCTGAGCACTGGAAATGATCTGGAGACACAGAGGTGAGGTCCTCTAGCCCAGTCAACAGATGCCCTCCTTGCCTTGTCAAGCAGATTAAACCCTGCTCTAAAGACAAGTTCCTTCTCCTATGGAAAAAATGTTCTAATGTAGAATTTAAGGTCAAAATTTCAGACAAAAAGAGGGTTGTGATAGTCTATTTTAAACAGAATTTCTTGTTGTTTTTATGCATCAATGGGCACCTCAAGGCTAAAGTACTTTGTCTTTAGAAATGCCTCCAGTATATGAAATGAATACTTTTACAATATTCAGTATTTTTTTTACTTAAAGCTTTAGCTCCTGAAATCACATTAACAACTCTAATATTTAAAACTTATACAAAACAAACCAAAACCCAAGTATCAACAGCTTATGGTAACAGAAATTTTAATCTATTTTAAATAAAAGAAAGTCAAATATTTTCATGGTTCCACTTCCCTGGTTTGCAGGATACTGCATACATGAGGTCTGATTCACAGATACGTAACTTGGCAAAAAGGTTCTACAAATCCAGTGGTCCTACCATTGCTCATGAAATTCTTTGGTTTTTCAATTTTGCAGACACACCCTGGGCATACCACCTATCAGGTCTCTTGAAAATTAATTAAAATATTGAGTTAAATAATGCCTCCTTTTTTTGTTGATGTATTTCTGAAAACCTCCTCAAAAGACTATGCCAAATGATAAACTAACAATAAAGAAGACAGAGACCAGCAAATAATCAAGCAGAAGTCAATGGCAGGGAATCACTCATTTCATTATCCGTACATATTTCTTCAAACAACAGTTTCTGACAGACTTCAGACTTGCAGCTCTGACTAACACCTACTGACAGCCTTAGCTCATATCTGTCTACCTGCTTCACAGAGAAAATAACCGTGTGAGGGTCCCACCTTGCTGTCTGTATTTAAAAACATGGAAGCACTTACCCTTCCTGCTTTTTTTCTTCCTTCTGCTGCTGCTGCTCACTGCCACGCTGTCTGCCTATACCCCAAAACAGACTGTCAGTGGAAATCTCAGCGCCGTTTCCACTTCCTTCCCCTTTAATAACTAGTGCAGGAAAGGGGTAGTGGATTGGCATCTGGAGTATTGGGGCCCGGGAAACTCCTCAGCTGCAATTGAAATCTTGTGTGTGTCAGGTGTGATGAGTTCTGAGAAAAAAAATCAGAAACTCCCACAAATGAACTGCAACTGCCTGAATCACAGCACGGCGATGAAAGGGGATCTTCAATGAACACAGTGCTACTTGGCCACTTATCAAGGATTATTCAATTATCTAATAATGAAACCTTTAGATAATGAAATATTTTTTGAAAGGTGGAGGGAGAAAAAACAACAAGGACTTTGCTCAAGCAGATGTAAAACTGACACATCTGCCTCCCTCAACACCACCAAATTGGCTCTTTCAATATGTTTCATTTGTTCTCCTGCCAATTGCTGATCTCTCGTCAATTTACTTTCAGACTTGGAAGAAAATTAAATGGTTTGATGACATATTGGTATTTTATCTTTGAAATGCAAAATATATATTTCAATGATCTTAGAAATATTTCACTTCTTTGAAATCTTTGCAATTGTATAATGTTGGACTTGATCTCCATCTGGAACAAAGGAGTATAACTCCATCTAACTAAATGAAGCTAGGCACTTTATCACAGCTGGTGATCTTCTCCATAGTTTTTTTCATAGATTAACACAGAATATATCATATACTTATTTAGAAATATGCGGTGTGAAAGGTGGTGACACCCTATATGCTTTAGGCATGCTTGAAAATACCTATACTAGATGATTGCCTAAAAATGCTTCCTAATAGCCTTAAATAGTCAAAATGAAATGACAGAACTGTCATCACAGCAAATCACATCGGGAAAGAAAAATGATGCCAGCATTAACTGCATCAGCCACCTGCTCTATATAGGTTATTAAAATGATGGAAACAGTATGTTGACTATTCCATATATGCAGGCTAAAACCCCCAGCAGGTCCAATGTTTCATAATACTAGTTGTAATTTACATGCCTATAATTTATACTATATTATAATTTATAAAACATTTCTCAAAATGCTGGCTGGAAAAGACTGGCTACTGACTGGGGTACTCTAATTCCTTTCTCAGTGACTATTTACTTCTTTAATCGCAACTTGACAAAAGGATTTTGGCACCAAAAGCACTTTGACAAATACCTGTGTTGTGCTTCTTGATATACTCAGGACTGTCTTGACCCTGACAACAATAAGTGGTCCAGTCTTTATTTTGCAATGATGCCTCAATTCCACTGGGAACTCTTTGCCAAGGGGTTGGGGTCCTATGAAAACCCATGGGAGCTTGTGCTATGAGCAACACAGCTGCAGTCACTATTATTCAAACACAGGAAGAAGAAAAGGAGAAAGGCATGGAGGTATTGGCAATTTCCTCTTCATTAGCAGTGTTTTAGCATGAAGAAGTTTAGAGGCAGCCCTAAACAAACCTGCCCTCCCCTAGTCCTGAAAAGCTGCCTAATGACCGAGCTGCAGGCAGTGCCTGAGCAGAACTTCATCCCATCCCTCCTATCCAGGCTGCTTCAGCTGGCAGGAGCAGCTCAATCACCCTGAGCCCAGGAGTGCATCTCTCCAGCCGGGCAGGTAATGTCTCATGTGCCAGGCTTGATTTCAGGTTCCTGCCCTAGGGATGCCTAATGTATTTTATCCAAGAATTGTTTAAAGTAAAATAATCTGTCATATAAATGAATGAATGGAAAGAGGCTCATTTTAGGAGCCACTGCCACTATGGCTGACCAATATAGATGAAAGTACTTACATTTAGGCTTTCTTGACTCAAAACAATGCCTTCCCTCTCTTTATGCTAAGTTTACCCATCTGTAAAGCAGACACATTACAGTTTACCTAACTCAGAGAAATGAGATAATACAACTTTGGCAAAAGAAAGGCTCCATCACATTTCTTTACTAGACATAAAAAGGTAATATGAATATATGATTTTAAATCAACATTAAGATAGTGTAGACTCTGGGAAATTTCTGATATTGCTTTGGCTGGATAATGTAATTCATTTTCTAACAGGTTTCTTGAAGTGCTGGATATTCCACAGAGCCGGCCTGTGTTACAAGATGTACATAGCTAATCTGCTCAGAAATCATAAACAACACTTTATCCTGCATTATTTTATTCATGAGAGCATTTTCCCAATCAGTGCAATCCTGAAGTATGGATTGGATCTTGGGATCACATAGCCATGCCAACACACCCCAAGTTAGTCTGCCCTACACATTCTTTATTTCCGGAGGAGGAAGGTGGTGCAAAATCTTTAAGGCTGCCATATCTGGTTTAAAACATCCTTATATTTACTTTTCTTTCTTCTTTTGTTTTTGCATATTTTGATAAGGAAAAAAATCCCATTACACTATTACCCATACTTTCCTAAGTGAGCATTCTGAGCAGGGTATTAACGACATTAGCAGTTCGTTTCCAGGGTGGAAATAACAGCATCTGCCTCTGATTGTCCCAGCGCAGGAAGTATGACTTTTGGGAGCTCTCAGAACAGGCACCCAGCACTGCCAGAAACAGGAATCTCTTGAGCAAGAATATATTGCTCCTTTTTTTCCCAGGAGCCGGACTGAAAGTTTTGTAATATGCACAAAGTGTCCACACATTCCTTACAAATCAGCCATCACATATTTTCAGTAGCATTGTTTTCACAGGATAATCCTTGGTGATGTACAAAATGAGACCTGTTATCTCTTTGATGAATGCATTTTAAAGCCCAAGGATGAACATGGGTAAGTGACACAAAGAAGAGAGTGAAGATTTGCAAGCAGTGACAAGAGTTGACAGGAAGGAAAACTAGTGTCTTTCAAAGTGGCTTCTCAGAAGTCATCTCCCCCCAAAATTTAACTCCTCTTATCCACACTTGTGCAGTACATATAAATTAATACAAAAGATTCATTAGATACTATCCCTATAAATTATTTAAGAGAGGTAGAGCCCAAGGTCTTGCAGACATTGGCCAGAAGATCCTGCTGGATTGGATGCTGAGAGCTGTCTCCCATGACAGTCCTGGATACTAAGCCACTGTTAAATGTCTGTCTTGATGGAGATTTATTTTGTATGTGCTTGAAACTGAACCATGTCACATATTTGGCAGGAAATGTAATCCCTTCAGAAAGAGGATTTGATCCTCAGTGTGATCTTGCCATTCTCAGGCAGGAATAGCTCTTGGTAAAGCGGGTGCAAGGTCTGTCCATGTATTTCTGTTTTCAGTAAGGGACAAGCCCCAAACACGGGGCTATGAGAGCAAAAGCTCCTGTCCCCACCAATCCACTTGGCCCCGGTGGCAAGAGAAGAGATGTCCTACAAATACAAACTGCACAGTGCACACACAAGGTGCCTCCATCTGAATTCATGCAGAGAAATGCTGGATATTTTTCAAATTGTTTCCCAAATCCAAGTGGCATGTGATGCAAACAGCAGCAGAAGAATTACTATGAAAGAGAGTAAGGCACGGCTCCTGGTTTGAACAGAATCAAACAAAATCACTGAATTAATGACAGCTTAGAGATCCTCTTTAGAGCTGACAGGTCCAGAATTCCCCCATCAAACTGATTCTCAGTTTTCAGACTCTTTTTGGCTTGGCCCACTCCTTTCTTCTTGTTCAGGCCATCATGGCAGTCCTCCCCCTGCTATCAGCCATACCTTGCCTTTCTGTCCTTTCCTTCTGACTGCATCTCCTAAATTGTAGCTGGTCCCATCTCTCTGCCATTCCTCGTTTTCTGGTGGCACTCCTCATATGAGATTCCCATTGCTGAAGTACATGAGTTGGGATTTACTACCCCCTTTGCCTGAACACCTTAGCTGTGAATCTCAGCAATGGCTGAAAGTACAATATATCTGGGATGTAGCACAGCATTTGATACAGTGGCTCACAAAATCTTATTAGAAAAATATCTTATAATGTCTCAGATAAGAGTGCTGTCGTGGGGATTGCAAAGCAGCTGCAGGAATGTAAACAAAGGACAGTGGGTCATGACAAACTGCTCTGCTCTCAGCTGTGAAGGGCTACCCAGTTGGGTTTCCCCAGGAGCTGGTGTTAAGCCCAGTTTCATTTTACATATTTGTTAATGCTCTGGAAAAAGAGATGAACACTCTGAGAATTAAATTAATGGATGATACTAAATTACTAGATGCTTTTCATGTCAATCAGGACAGAGTTATTCTATAGAGGGAAAGCAGAGGGGATGGGAATGGGAAGAGTCTGTGACCAGACTCACCTATACAAATATGTGAGGAAGGGTTTTATGTCCCAGCTGATAATAATGGGAGGCCACTGACAGTCCAGCCAAAAGCAGTTTGCGTGTGGTCTGTCAAAGGCTGGAGCAGAGAAATAACAATAAAATCAGCTAGGAGGTAATTATTAATTATAACATTTCTCCCAAAGATCTCAGATATTAATTCTCATTTTTTAGTCTCAAGAAATTTCAATGTTTGGGGTTTTCTAAGATTTTGTCTGGTTTCATGCTACCGCTTAGCATGTAGTAATGGAACACAAAGCCATGTGTCTTCATATCAATATATAATGTCTCTTTTCTGAGGGGGAGCCAGTGGTAAAAATCACACCATTTTCTTTGTGTGACTTCTGTGCATATACTATCAACACGATGAGAACAGAAGTAGTGAAAATTGACAGAAACGATAAGCCCTTTTAGGAATTTCACTCTCCACAAGCAAAACAATCCACCCAAATGGAATCTGTCTAGAGGTGTAAAAGTAAAAATAAATTCTTCATGTGCCCAATAGGTCCGTGTTACAGAATCATAGAGCCATCAGAGAATGGTTTGGGTTTGAAAGGACCATAAAGATCTAGTTCTAACCCCTCAGCTATGAGCAGGGGTACCTTTCACTGGACGAGGCTCCTCATGAAAAATAAGATTTTTTCCAAGCCCTGTGCTCTGTGTGCTGTGGAAGCACCCATGACAATATGCCACTGTCCTTATCTATTTAGTGACAACATGTGCAGAGTGCTTAACTGCACCACACTATTCCATAACAGATTGTGTCTTGCTCAGCACATGTAGCTGGAGGAAGGAGGAGGAAGGGGGGACACTCAGAGTGATGATGGCTTTTGTTTTTCCAGGTTACGGCGGATGGAGCCCTGATGTCCTGGAATGGCAGAACACCTGCCTGCTCATGGCAGTGGTGAATGAAAGCCCTCTTTTGCTTTTCTTGTGTGTATGGCTTTTGCTGTATTTATAAAACTGTCTTTTTTTCAGCCCACAAGATTTCTCACTTTTCCTTTTCTGATTCTCTCCCCTACCCCATTGGGGAAGGCAAAGCAGAGCTGTGTGGGGCTGAGTTGCTGGCTGGAGTTAAACCACGACACAGGAAACTTTAATGGGTCAGCTAAAACAAAGGTATCCATTAAAGATTGTGTTATTCCCTACTTCCCTGCCTGACTGGTAAAGACTTATGGTAAACTAGAGCAAAATCAGCCTAAGAAAGTGTATATAACACACACGAAAGTCTCTTCTGGTTGTGTTAAGTCATGGCAGGGGAGGATTTCAGCAGAGGAGTGAAAACCATGCCTGGCTCCAAGTACAAATCCTGAATGTTTGAGGATATGACAAGAGATGATTTTAATCCACCTTTTGAAATACCTATCACTGCCAGTGGCTACTATTTTTTTCATGTAAGTATTGCCAAAAAGACTACTTAGGGAGCAAGATTAAAAATTTCCAGGAGGAGTTTAGTTGTAGTACTATCCAAGTAAATATAAATTTTGGTGTTGTACTATACATGACATAAAACATAAAATGTGTGGATGCTTTATTTTTTAATGGAATCTTACATCTAAAAATTCTAAGGACTGGCAAGGGAAAAATTCCTGGGCCTGAAGCTCATTTGACGAAAGCTTGTTTAGTTACTTTTAATTTAGATAATGCCTTTCAAATATGATAAAAAGTATTTTGAATGGGTTCTATTATATGATAATTTTCTCTATTGTCTCAAGAATTTAATGCATCTCTTCAGTGGAATACTTGCTGAGACCCTTCCTTGCTCCAAAGTTTCTACAGAAGTTAAACCCAAATTTGCCTAGAAAAGTTATGTTGAGCTAGTTTCTGGCTGCAATCTAGCAGCATCTTTATATCTGCACAGCATTGTGATTATCTCACAAATTCACAATACTTTAATTCTGAACCCTACTATTTTCCATAGAGGCAATATCTTCAGTGCTAGTCTGAATGCTCTGAATGTTAAGTGTCTGGCTCTGGCTGGATTCCCTACATTTTTTGTCCGTGAACACGTAGCACATGGCTCTTGATTACTACTTTTAAATTGATCTGTGTCTGCTATGAAAATATATTGCTTCATAAAAGTCTTTCAGGGTATCAGCTTCCAAATTGATGATTTTTCTCTCAAGCTCTGACTTTGAGAGCTCACAGTACAGAATCGCGCAGTCCAGCTACTTGAATCAAATTGAAATCCATCCATCTGCAATTCAGATCCAAATTCTTTCAGTGCTCTTGGCTCATCTCTAGGTAAAGAGCAGCTGTTGTGCTGTTAAAGTGACTGTAAATAATTCTAACTTCAAGCTTCAACAGTGAAATTCACCCTGCTTCACTGGGGACCACTTAATCCCCAGGGTGTTCCTGGGTCTGGTCTTCAGCTGGTGGAGGCTGATGCTGGTGCTGCAGTGGTGCTGCTTGACAGGGTCTGGCCCTGGCACAGGCAGTGCCAGGAGCTGTGGCAGCCCTGCAGGGCACTGTGCCCTCCTGGGGACACTGGGGCGTGGGGACACAGCGCTGAGCCAGAAGCCCTGGCTTGTGCTAATTGCACAGGGTGCTCACAGCCCTACAACACCGGTGAGGAGGGGAAAAAGGGTTTCTTTCTCTTGCTGTTTTCTCCTTTTTCATGCCCAATAAGCCTGTCACTGTGCTTTTCAGGGGTTACGTGTGTTCTGCAACACAAACAATACTGCACCAGGAAAAGGCTTGTTTACAGAGATTCAGTAAAGTGTTTAAAGGAAGAATTTTCCAGTAAAAAGAGATGGGCCCTAACCAAGAAGGAAGGTACTTGTTAAAGCAATTCTATCAGAATAGCAGATGAATCACAATGTGATATAACACTATTTGAAAGGATGTTTTGAATGGAGCTGTCAGCAAGTATTTTAATAGCAAGTCTTCAGTTTCTGCTTTATGGGGTTTTTAACCACCAAGAAGAAAACTTAAGTAACAAGGAGGGATTTAGGAATTGTTTAGTGTTTGGCTGTTCAAAGAAAGAAAAGAGCCCTCCACATGCATTGCAGCTAATGAAAATTGCCATTATGGGCTTTTTTACTCCATTTGTGAATGCAAAACACTGTAATAATGCAAAGTCCTTATGATTTTCTAAATCTTCTCAATAAGGAGGATATTATCTTCTTATTTAATGACCCAGTCTCTAATGGCAAGGAGCTGCTACCACCAGCAGCTCTAGCTCATTCACATAGTTTCTCTCCCTAATTAAAAGGTCTTTACAGTTAAAAATAAAGAAATAAATCAATCAAAAGCCCAAACTGCCATCAGATGATAGGAAAATAAAAGGCACTTCAGGGACAGATTTTCAATTGCTTGGCATCCACAACTGGGAGTATTCTTTTGAAACAACTCAGTCCTCCTTTAGGCACCTCAGATAGAGCCAGACAGTTCAAAAGTGCTCAACATATATTTCTTTGGAAAATCCATCCCTAACTGTGGCTTTGTGTCCTACTGCCATCGTGGTTAGCAAGACTCAAACGTGAGTCACCTACCTCCCTGTTGGAGGAATGTCACCAGCATCACCCCTTCTGCAGGAAACTATAATAAAATACCTGAGCGTACTCATCCGTGCTCTTGCCACTGCTTGCTGCTACGAGAACAGAGGCAGCAGGTCTATTTTTACCACACTGCCAGTGAAAGCAGCAATAGCCCTGCTCTTGGATTTCTCTTGCAGCACTCAAAGCCAGATGTCCATATTGCAGCACAGACTCCTCACTAGCTTGAATATCAAGCTCAGAATGGCACGTTGCTCTCTGCATGGCATTCCTTGGGGGTAGTGTGCCATTGCCAGGTTAAAAGTTTTCTGAATGGTCATCAGTCTAAGGCCAAAACTTGAGTAATAATTCAAGAGCAGTTTACAGCTAATAAAGCTGCAGTATCTTTCTCTGAGAACAGAGAATAAAGCCCAGAGGCTTTTTAGCACATCCCTCCACTCAAACAAGAAGCATTTGGTGGTATTAGCATACTACCTGTGTATTCAAGAGGAAATACGAAAAGTTCAGTTAACCGTTCTTTTTTTCTGCCGTCTACAGCTGTGTAAATATTATCCCAGTCTCTCCTTTGACATCCACCTAAACCTCACACCTCGTGTGCAAAATGATACCAATGGAGCTCAACTCTTGTGTAACCCACTGCTGTGTCCTGACACACCTACGACTGAGTATTTGACTTCTGTGGGACAGTGGTGCCATATGATGCATTCCTGTGATGCCTTAGGTTTTAACTTCTATATTTTTCAAATCTAATGTGTAACTCTGAAGTTTCTTGTAGCCTGCTAACTTCTGTTCTCTAGTCATAACAACGCCTCTCCTGGCCTGCTCTCAAAGGACACCCAGACTGTCCTGGGCCTGAAAACGTGTAAACCAGCATCTTGGAAAGGGGGTGAGCTTGGAGAAATTACATCAGTAACTAAAGTTTTAATTGGCAAATTTATGCTGATATGAAAATCAACCAAACCTATAAAGGTGTGGGGAACTCGTGACTCATTGTCCATTTTGGATGTAGCCTTTGGCTCCCAGGGTGTACCTCTGAAGGCCTTTCAAATAAATGCCTACCTTTATTCCCTTATTCCTGTCTAGTCTCTGTTTCTAGGTAGATGGATAAGGCATCACCTGAAGTGACCTCATTTTCTAAAGACAGCTTTACTAAGAGTTTTCTACATTTTAACCACGGAGCTGAGTATGATGAAAGAGTTGTGGAATCACCATACCAAGATTTGCATGACAACACTGAAAAAGAAGGCAAATTGTAGTTCTGCATCGTTTACAACTGCCATCCTGCACAGTTTCTATTTTGATCCACTCAGATGAAAAGCTGTGTTAAGTTTTAGAAACTTCTCATCTCTGCTTTCAAGTCACTTTTGAAGGCTATTTGCCTTTCCCATTTTCTCTGTGGTAGCTAAGGAGACGAAAGTCTTTCTGTATGCACCAGATATCCCTTACACAATGGGAGAGAAATATCGATATTTTTATATTGCACAGTGGGTCATATTTATGAATTGATGCATGCTTCATCATAGCTCTAAATAATGGAACACTTTGGATAGGAACAAAGGGCCTGAAACTGTTCGTCTGAGTACCTCCAGCTTCCTCTCCCTTCTGAACTCCTTGCAGGCTGATTTTGGAAAGGTAGAGCTTCCTCAGGATCAATACTACCCATGAAAATGATTTAGTCAAGAGAAAAAGTAAGGCAAAGCCTTCATTGTAATACAATTTTCCACCTACTCCTTTCCCATCACCACAAGGAACAAATGCAGGGCTCAGAGCTCCCATTTAGGCCTGCAGAGCTTAGCTGAACTTCTCTTTCAGTCCATGCCAACATCCTGAAGCTTCTCTGGTGTTTCTTTAGGGCATCTGATGTTACTGGGATCAATGATGAAGACTGTCATGTGATGCAGAGATTATTGCTGCACTATCTCCCTGCCCCCCATGACACTCCTGATGCAAACTGTGAGCAAAGCCTGCGTTACCCTCAACCCTTCTGAGCTTTGGGGATACCCAAAACCCACCATAACATTAGGAGGACTGTACTCTATCCCACTGGGACTGAACATGAGAAGACAGGACAATGGTTGTGGGAATGGAACCACAGCTCATCTGCACAGATGGGGCAGGAGAGAAGCAGTGGTCTCCTAGTGTAGGATGAATTCACCTTTTCTCTTAGTCTTCCACTGGTAAAATTCTGGGAATGAAAACTGCAATACCTCAGAATAATTTCACATTTTTTAAAATTGAGATTCAGACACTTTGCCACAAATAAAAAGTAAATATATAAACATGCAAGTCACCATCCAAGCTTATGTTCTCCCTCGCTGTAACTTATGTAGATTGCTGCCTATGTGCATAGCTTTCATTACAAATAAAACATAAAAGCCGGCGCATATCCTGAAGAACTATTTTTCTTTATTGCAACACCATTACACGAAGCCTAGTAACATAAACAAAGATTAGACTTGGCTGTTCTGAACAAATAACCATTTATTGTCAAGGCTTTTCAGGAGCTTTCATTTTCCTTTTTTGAAAAACAAGATCCTGTACCAACCTAACAAATGTGTAACATTAAGTAATAAGCAAAATAAAGGGACACCCTGCCACACTAGTTTATAGACAACCTCAGAGTGTCACAGTTGTACAAGTCCAAGCTAAGACAGAAACCCAGTTAAGTTAAGCAGCTATATTAAAACCCCACCAGTGGAGTCCCCTGGGACATAGCTGCTGTTCCTTAATGCTGCAGCAGGCCTTTTGAGCAGGAGGATGCACGGGAGGAACGCTGCGGGGGCAGAGCGGTCCCTGCCACTGGGACAGCAGGCAGCAGAGCACAGCCAGAGAACCTTTTCCATTTCCTGTCCTGGCACAGTGGCAACGAGCACAGGACAGAGCTGTCCCAGCCCTAAAGCAGCAGCCAGGTTTGTGGTGGGCAGGTGGAAGGAGAACCCCCCGCGCCTCGGTGTGTCTGCTCGGGCTGTGGCACCACAGCTGATGAGCCTCTGGCCTCTGGGGCTCCCTCAGTGTTAATTCCACCAGAATTCTCCATTTTAAAGCAACCGTGAATCTCCTAAACCCAGCCAGAAGTAATCACACAACAAGCTATCCCTTAGACAATGAGCAGAGATTATTCAGCTTCCTTGTACCCGCGTGGAACGGCAGCTTCCTTCCTGCCCGTGATTGGGGCTGTGATTAACCGCGCAGTTCAAGGTGAAAGAAGAATGCGGTTCCAGGCATATATGGCTTCCTTTAACCTCAGCAAAACTCAGTGCCAGATATTTCAATTAGTGTGTACCAAGGTCACAAAATCAATTTCTTATCGCCGAAAAACACACATACTGTAAATTTCATTTTCAAGCCATAATCTCTAAATTAAATCTGTGTACCTAAAAAATATACAGTGCAAAATTGCAGTCCTTCAGCCCCCGCCTTCTCCTGCAGCCCAGCAGCATTTTCACAAACATCACCTGGCTTTGTGCTCTATATTTAGAGCACAATGTTTGGTTAGATTCTAATCTTCTTGGAGAACGTCATTATCTCTTTCTTTGGCAAATAGAGGCCCAAAGTGTCAATTACCTTCTTAAACTCTTTCATACACACAGGGCTGAGCTGGGTTTGATATTCTGTCTGCCAACAGCTCAGTCGGCAATTTTTCACAGTCATACACAGAAAAATTGTGCACCAGCATATCATCCTAGATAAATTACACATTTCAAATGTGGTTACATACAACTTCACCACTCCTGGCCAGGATATTCTGGCAGAAGAAAATAAAACGCAACAATTTAAAAAAAGGCAAAAAAAAAAAAAATCCCAAAGGGAACACTTTTCTGCAATTGAACTCTATGAGTTCAATACAGAGTTAGAGAGAAAACGCTAAAATGAGTAGACGAGATTAGTGGGATATTATACATAAATCATCATAGCTGTGCAGAAATGACATCTCTTATGTGTGTAATTCCTGCTGATACATTCCTTGTTCCATGGGTGATGCTGACTGCATAGCCCCAAAGGCAGCTCAGAGCCTGATGGCTGCAGCTGCCTCCACCATGGGCAAGTCTAGGTTGAGAAGTCTCAAGGAAGTGGAATGTATGTAAGCAGTTCCTTTACAATAAATCCTGGTCTTTCCTTAACAAAAGCTAATTTTGACTGTACAACCACAGAATGAGTAAAACTGACAATTTTGAGATTGCCTTACATTTTTTTTTCATAGAAAAGTCTGCTTTTTATTCACATGCCTGCTTATATAGAGCTCCCTGTGTACATGGTTGTGCATATTTAATATACATGTATGAGTATACATGTTCAGGAAATACTTTTCATCCTTTTACTTCAAACCAGCAAGTGAGAAGAACATATTGTTACTGTTGGACCTCCTGGGACTACTTCAGATGTTAGAGACACAGGAAGGGAATCATATCTCTCGTAAACACAAAGTGAGCAAACTCTGACATAATAAGTTTAAAGCTCCTTAAAAGAATTTTCCCACATCCTCTAAACATGTAACATATTGATTCTCAGTACCATAAAGCAGGATGAAAGGAGTATTTTCTCAAGAAAGGAAATTAGCATTACTTGGCAAGGGTTAAAACACATTTTGAATTAAACAAGTAAGAAACCATCCAAGTACAGATGATCAGCCTAAAAGTTTGGGTAAATTTTTGAGAGAGACAAATAACTCTTTTCTACCACATCATCTACACACATTTTAAAAACTCTTTTTAGATGCTAACAGGACTAATTTAAAAGAGAGCCTGGATACGATTAAAGATATAACAAGAGAAAGTTTTGTTTCTTTCCGGTTCTTTCAAAAATGCATTACTGTATTTTAGTCATGCTTAAAGTACCATTTCAAGAAAATGTAAACAAAAGACATGAAAAAAAATAGAGGGTTCTTTTTATTTATTTATTTCTTTCTTTTTGGCTACAATCTGTGAAAGTAATGAGTCTAAAAAGTCCCTAGAATGGACTTTGTCCAAGGATTCTTAAAGTTAGGGTCAATCATACAAATGGTTATTGTGGGTTGTGTTTTTAGCCTAGGTAAACTGTGTTTTCTGGCAGTAGGAGGAAGAGCTGACCTTCTGAAGATCCTCTCTCTCTCATTTGAGTGGGAAACTGGGAGGGATTTCTTCATATGAGAGGGAAAACTGGATCTGACACTTTGGATGCATAAAACGCTTTGAGTCAAAATGTTATGGACTCAGCCATTTACAGAGGTGAGACACTTGGACTGGGACAGCCTCCACCCTGCCTTATTCAGCAGGGTCGTATTGTTACTGCAGACATCCTGCACTGCTTTCTTCCTGACTCGTGTTCTCATGCATCACCAGCCACTGTTACAACACACACTCCCCTTTCAAATTCCTGACCTACTCTTAAAAAATTCAACTAAAATATAATTTAAACAGTAGCTATAAAAAGTAAATTCAAGGCTACAGAAGCTGTTTTGACTAATACTGTTAGCCAAGGGTATGGCTATTTTCAGGAACATAAACATAACTCCATCCTTTGTGGCTGGAAGGCAACCATACAACAGCTGGTTAGTCCCCAGCAGCCTACAGACATCACAGCCATCAAGCCCTTCCCAAATTCACAGAAAAATGTCACATCTTGCACGTGAAAAAGCAAAAGCCATGCATAAAACTGTAGGTCCCCAAATGGCCAGGAACCTGCTATGTTAACATTAACACCAGCACTTTCCTAGGCAAGAGGACTGTTATGCACCAGAAAATCAAATCCTCCCAGTTAATTTGTCCAGAATTTTCAATTCCATGATCTGCCTACAGGTTTAATCTGGAATGTGAAATCGAGATACCTCAGCTTGAGGGTAACATCTCACAGCTCAGCAGTCAATTTCTGCAGTTCAAGAAAAGCAGAAAAAACATTCAGCTGCATTATTACCAAAGAAGTCATAAGGGAAGGAAACTTTCTGTCCCCTGGAGAGGAACCCTGAAGCCATGGGCTTAGTTAAATATAATAAATAAATATGCAAAAAACAGGATGGTGCCTCCTAAAAAATCTTGGGATCACCAAAATGCCCAAGACCTAAACCTGCAGTAGGAATTCTGAATTCAAATGTGATTCCTGCTCTTTCACACAGCCCACACTGTTTTTACCACGCTCCACCCTGAAACCGTGTAAAAACTCCAGCAAAATATAGAGGCAAAGCAGCAGAGATTAGGAGATGCAGGAAGAGAAGGGGAAAGGAGAAAGGGTAAGGAACATGTCAGAAGGGCTGGAAATTAGTGGTCTTCTTTGGCCCCCTGTATAGCACATCCCGAGTTTTCCAAGCTGTCACACGCTGAGTTGAGCCCTGTTATTAGTGTTTGGCTAAGGCCTATCTTTCTCCTGCTGTGCTATGTTAGAGCAGCTGCAATTTGCCTTTTTATAGCTTGTGGTAACTGATAGCGGTGAAATGAATTTAGGAAGTGTGTGGATTGGATCTTCCATATCAGTGATTTCAGACTATTTGGTAAACACAGAAGTGACATCCAGTGATGTATGCCTGCTGGTAACAAACAAACAAAAAAAAAAATTCTCCTTTGGCGAAACAGCATTTGAATTAGATAGTTTTCTACTGAAGAGCACTTCTGGATAGAATAAAATGATTATACACAGTGGATTTACAGGGTCATTTTAATTTGAAAGCAAAAATTCCCTCAAAAATATACACAAATTGGGTGCTGCAGGATGGCAACAGTGACACCAGTGAATCCAAACAAATTCAGTGACTGGAATAAAAGTCAATGGTGGGACTTAGCAACATCACGTTAGAACGAGGAACTGAGGTCTCACAAGAAAACTCCTTTTTATAGCTGGCAAAAGCCAGAGAGTTGGTTGTTTGACCCTCCGTAAAACAATCAAATATGTTTGTGTTCAGATATTGAGCACACTTTCAATTTGATTAAGCTGGATTTATACAAATTGCCCTGTGTTCTAACAGGGATTCTGTATTTTGATACAAAATACCACTTTGCACTGGTGTATTTTTTACCTCTGTAAAATGATAAATCCTCCTACACTGCACTTCAGAAACAGTTACTGCCTTACTCCAACAGAAACTTTCCCTGACAGCCTAAGCCCCTGCTCAATATTTCCAGAAGATCTGTAACTATTTTACCAGTAAGACTGATTAATCTCGCAGTATAATTTGCAAGTGACATTTACAAGGGAATGTTGTGTAGGGATATCTGGGAGGGATATTGTGTTCAGGCTTTTCCTGCTTGCCTGCCTACCCTCCTGGAACAAACAGCACTGCTTCATTTTCCTTCCGTATTTTACAAAGTTAAAGTAAACACTGTGATCACACTGTTTACTTTAATTTCCTGCAGTGTGCCAGCAAAGCAGCAAATTGGCAGTCAGCAATCAAGAAGCAGCCAGCATTGAAACAGCAGAGCTGCTTAGGAAAGCATCACTGATGCCAACTCATTTTCCCCTTTGTTTTAAAAATAAAATATTGGCTTCTGTGAAGTTTTACTTCTACCCCTATCTTTTCTAAAGGATCTGATTTTTTTTAGTTTCCTTTAATTTTCTTTTGGAAGAAAGCTGGAATCATGAACAACACCTAATTTATATGTCCAACTCTTTTTATATAAAGAAATGCATTTACAACTGTGATAAATATATTTTATTTATCTGTAAAAAATCCGTGGCATTGTTGCATGAGAGGAAGTTAACTTGTCTATAAATCAGTTGTTTCTGGGTATATCTTTATTTTTTATGCCAAGAGTTTTAGCCCATGTTACTTCAATTAGGTGTATGATATTGTGAAGCTAAAGCCTCATGCATTACGTGCAAAATACACATCTGCCCAAGAACAGTCCTAAAAAGCAAATAGATGTACTATCAGAGGTCATTCTCTCTCATCTAGTACTACATAAAGCAAGGAATATAAATACAAAGGAAAAAGTAAGAAGACTGGGATAGTATTTTGTACCTCAGAGGTGTAAAGCTTGACAAGGTGACTCATTTATGGCTTTCTGGAAGATACTGTACAGAGGGAATTTATTGCTATGTAGGTTATAATTCCAATATATAAAAGAGGCCAGATACCACAATCAGTTATTCTCCTGACTATGTGCATTCCTGCACATATTCTTGCTGAAGACAATGAGATTATGAAGAGGATTAGCTTTTTGTTAGAGTGGCCAAAGTATGCCTTCAGAAAGTCCAAAACATGACCTAATTTAAAGTGGTTGAAGTCTTGTGGGAAAGATTGTAAAAGGATAATTATTTTAAAAGCCATGACTTTGACACCAGGAAATTAAATTCATATCTATGTGTCTTTATCTATACACAGCAAATCCAATAATCTTGAGCTCTCTGCAGTCACTTAGCCAGCTGGCAAAGGGAGCAAAGTCAAAACTAACAAACCCCATGCCTAAGGTATGTTGACATCAGTGATTCATGATTCGTCAATAATGGTGCTAGGAAATAAGTGTAAGAGGGCATTATTGCCTTTTGCAGCACAGAAAACTCACGGGAAAATGTTTAAGTGTGTCACATTGAAAAGACAGGGCTAGCAAAGGAATAACTTTTACAAGTATTTAAGAGGTGTTACAAGCAAGTGAAAGTAGGGAAACAAATGTAAACCTTTCAAGAACTGAAAGAATGTACCTATAAATAAAAATGAAGGGTTTCTCAGCTATGAAAGCTTAAGAGGACTAACCTGAAAACTAACATTTTCTGTTCAGCATGTTAATAAGAACGATAAGGAATTTGAATTGCTTGTTTCAGAATAAGGTCTCAAAACAATGACAGTTCTGGTTTCATTGTCTACCAGGGTAAGCACAATGGAGAAGTTGGATCTACGTTACGCAAAATTACTAATGTTGTTGACAGTAATTATGACTCTCACAACCTATCTAAATAACTAAAAGGGCAAATATATACACAATGTAACATATAGGCTCTTTAGAAAATGCCTGTATTAGCACATAATTGATGATGTCCTTTGAAGGTGACTGCACTATCATTGTAAAAGACCAAGATTATTAACTGAATAAAAATGGGTAGCTATCTCCAGAACAGCAGATACACCTGCTGCTTTCGCCACACAGAACAGCAAGATCTCATACATCATTAAACAACTGAGGCTTTGCTTTACGTTTTCACAGCTTTAAACTATTTATGATAGGGTGTAGCCTATATTTCTAATCCTTTATAGGACCTACCCAATTAAAATTCCGGTTACTTTTTTATGCTATTAGAGGACTACTGCACAATATTAATAATGCACCGAGTAGCATGCTGCCCTAGAGAAACATTGTCTCTCTTTCAGGGCCAGCAGCCACACAGTTCTGATATAAACTTTGCTGCTTTGCTGGAGGGTAAGTGACTTTGGTGGCTGTTGAGGTATTTTACCAGAGAAAATGTTGTTCTCCTGACATGAGGCTTGCTTCAAACCATTGCCACTTAGCTGCAAAGCACCACACATACATCTAGTACCTTGTTTGCCTGGACTGACATTGGAAATTTTATTTTAAAGACTGGGTTTTCAAACACTGAGTGTAATTCTTAATAAACTATTAATGGATTAGCAAGATTTGTGAATGCATATTTCCCTGCACTGAATTTTCTTTAATTGCTCAATAAATGTTTTTATGAAATTTGAATGTAGATTTCCCTTAGAAAATACAGGTAAAAGAGAAAGTAAGAGAAAGGTACTGTACGAGAAAAAAAAGCATGGTAGGTAAGATAAATCTGTCCTCACAAATTTGGATTTAATAACTTTATAATGGGTACATATATAACGGATGGATTTAAGAACATCAGTCATGGGAGTGAGAACAACAGGTATCTTTACTGCAAATTTAATTGATGATTCGTAATCTCAGACTTTCTAGACCAGTACAGACAATGTAGGGGGTAACAGATGATGTAGGTAAGTAAATGCTAGTTTGATTTATTCCAGACAGTATTGCTAAAATTGACTTGGTTTTCTTATTTCTCTGCATTATTCACAAATGTAGGCCCTTGACTCTGCAAACATGATGTGCACTTATCATTGAAATCAGCTGACTTTTTCATGGTACTAAAATTGAACTAGTGCAAGAGCAAAACCAGTGTTGTGAAGGCCATTTCTTACTTTCTTTTGAACAGCTTGATAAACAAATAATGATTAACCTATCAGGGCAAGGTTAACATTAAATTCAAGAAATATGTTTAGAAACTACATGAAACTTGATGCAAATAAGAGACTGACAGAATAGTGTTTGTTCAGACTTTAGAAGGGAAGGCAAAGGGCAAATAACAATGATGCCTACACTACCAACTGGGAGGTCATGAGGGCTGATGGAGAAGATGAAGCTAAACTATTATTAGAAATGTGGTAAGTGCACATGGGAAGGAAAAGTTACAAGCTTCAACCAGAGGAACCTCAACCAGACATCAGAAAAAATGTTTTCACAATTATGGTGGTCAGACACTGAAACAAAGGCCCAGAGATGTGCAGGTTTCATCCTTGGAGACACTCAAAACTCAGCTGGCCAAAGCTCTAAGCTACCTGCTCTAAGGTGAACATGCTCTGAGAGGGGAGCTGGACAAGATGACCTCCAGAAGCCTCTTCTAAACTAAACTATTCTATGATTTTTTGATTTCTTATTTTTTATTATTTTAACCATCTATATTTCTGTTTAAACATTACCACCTTATAAAAGTGTAGACACCTTTCTTAGAAAAAAGGCCTTTGCATTTCTAAATTTTCCTGACCATACTTCCAAACACAGCATGGAAAATGAGCTATAAAAATCCAAAATACCTTTGGGCTGCTTTCCTGCACTCTAACCAAAGAGTTACTGCTAAGCAGTAACTGCTAAATTTCCCAAGACACTTGAAACACAAAAATTGACCCGGTGGATGGTTACTACTCATAACTACTTCTCAGGGTACTGAAAACTGACAAGATTCAAATGAATTTCAGCCTGTCTGCAGCTGGATATAGCCACAACTAACAGTGAAAATAAGTATTACACCTATTCATAGTGGAAGACAAGTCAAAAATGAAGGCAGGCAGGAAAAATATCCTTTTCTTTGGATGGAAGATAGAGTCATCCAAAAGCAGATCCCTTAACAGGATTTCTGGCATGTTTCTCTTGCTGTAGTAGAAAAATCAACATCAGCATGTCTCTGTGGCATACACACCTCCTCGGTTTTCTAGAGCAGCCCAGGAGCTGTCATTTGATGAGGATCAGCTGCTGGGAAGAGTGGCCAAGTGCTGTGTGTGTGGGGCAGGGAGCTGAGGGCTGTACAGTAGCCACCAGCCCAGCCCCAAGCTCCAGAAATCCCCAGTCACAGGGGAAATTGCTGAAGGTAAATCAGCAAAGATGCATTAGAACTCTCATGGAAAAGGAAAGCTGGAAAACAGGTCACACTCAACTGAGATGCGTGGCAGGCTGTATCAAAACACCAGGCTGAGAGTAATTTGGATAATTTCTCAGAAAATGGTAATGTTTTTGGCTTTGAAAGCATGTTAGTGCATGACACTGTTGTGACATAAAGTTTAATCCTTGCGCTAGTGCGCTGTTGAGTAAGTTTGTCAAGGGAGCACATAACAAAAAAATGTATAGGCAAAATCTGTTTACCTTTACAGACTGTTATGCCATTTCCTGTGTATCCTTGGGAGCAATAGCAGCCTGTTGTCCCACCCTGAACTTCACACCTGGCATCTTTGTGGCATGTCATGTTGCAGCTTGGAGAAGTGCAGCCATAGTCCAGCAGACTGGAAATCAGAACTGGAACAAAGGAAAATCGGATTTGCTTCATTATCTAAAAACTGTATTCTGAGCTCTAGAACAAGATCTGGGCCAAAGGTTTCCACAAAATGTGTGTATTTCAGTAAACTTAACATCACAGACTCAGCTCTACTGCAGGATAGGGCAAGGGCCACCAGCTACAGGGGTTTCTGTGGTAAAACAGAGAATACGGTAGATAAAGAACTTGAGTGTGTTCTCAACCAGTATAAAATTGGTAAACAGCACAGAAGTTACTCAGTGATCTGGGGGAAACATTTGGATGGCTTTCAAAGCTCTCTAGTAGCTTCCAGTAAAGCACAGGCATTTATTTGCACTCTGAATTATGTATTGAGTGTAATCCAAACTGCCCTACACGTCGGAGGGAAAAATACCAAAGAAGGTTCCCCATATCAGACTTTTTATTCTTATAAGCACTGCCATACCTCTGGAGCTAACACATAGGCATGGTCTGGTAGATTAAGAGGCAATGTCGCATGTTTACAGCATTATGTGACAGCATGGTTAAAAGTTATTTACAGTGTGGCAAATTATTTGAATTCAATCACTTAAAATACCATAACTACTTTCCCATTGTATGAATGCATATGGTTTTCAACACAAAGAAAAAAAGAGATCTCGTCTTTTTAGAAAACTTACAGGTCTCTGTGCTATCACACACACCCTATAATAGGTTAGATATGAGGCATTTAGATCAGAAGGGAAAGTAAGTTTTTCACTTTGTAGTTTATAAATTGTTAGTAGGACATAGTGAAAGTTGCAGAACACAAAGATCCTTCTGGATGCCATCTTCCCCCTCAGCTCTGCTTTTCCCTACCTAAATGTAATTCTGGATATTTGCTAGCTAGTGTTACAGTTTCATTGCCTCATTAAATCCCATTGAGATGTTGTTTTCTTGGACGAATGAAGACTTCACAAAAAATTCAAAAGACTAAAAATTACAGATAATTTAAAAATAATTATATATAATCCAAGTCAACTTAGAAGTCAACAAATTTCACATTTTCTCTATGTTTCTGAGAGGAGAGACCATCTTCCACAGCGATTAAAACAGAAACAGGTGGGATTCTGTTGTCATTTTACTGTTTTCAGCATGTGAAATCCAAAAATTTCCCAAGCAGATGGAGAGAGAGAAGGAAAAAAACCCAAAACAAACTCACAGAAACCCACAATGTTTCTGGTTTTTTTAGTACAAAAGCCACAGTGACATAAAGACAGGCGTTTTGGGGTTTGGCTGTGGGATGGTACTAACCATGCAATTACCAAATCCAGCAGCACTGATCAAAGCTACAGGGACTTGCAGTCCTGTGTATCCAGCAGCTTTCAACCATCCCCAGTAGAATAATTTCTCCCTGCCAGATCCCACTCCCTTCTCACCTGCCACACGCTCCCCAGAGACAGAGATGTCACCTACCTAGGAATGGAAGCAGTTTCATTGGTGATGCTGTTGCTGTGCAGCGCCTGGTGCAGAGCCCCTGTGTCACAGAAAAACCTCCCTGCTTTAAAATAAATGACCATGTGCAAAATATGCACATATGCCTATCAGGAAAACAATGTCCCGGTGCAGGCACAGCCCTGGCACTGCCCTTTGTCCCAATCCTCACGCTTCCAAAAGTTCCTGAGGCTCACAGGCAGGACAGGAAGGGTCAGGAGGGGCTGAGGACCTGGTCTTCTGGCGAGTGGAAAAGCAATGAGAAAGTAAAAGGGAAGCAAGAGGCTGCGTCTTGCAGAGGATATCAGAGAGGATTCGGGGGTGAGGAGGTTAGAGGAGCACGGAGCTGTTTGGGAAGTGGCTGGGGCAGGGGGAGGGTGAAGCTGGAAGGGGTGACTGCAGCCTGCTGGCAGTACAGGAGCAGCAGCAGAATGGAGCAGGTGGAGCAGATGAGGGAGGGTGAGGAAGAGGTGGAGGAGAACAGTAACTTGCTCAGTGTTTACAAGCAACAAGTAACAGTCTACATGCTTCCTTCCACCTCTTCCTGCTGACATGAATATATGTGAGCCCCGAGACTTTTTATTTGGAATCAATCTTGTCTAACTGCTGTTGTTCTTACTGCTTTCCTCAGTTTTGAGATGGATCTTTACTGCAGTCAAGCAATGTTGCTTTAAGGGTGATGGGATGTAAGGGAGGTACAGGAAATCTCTGAACTCAGCTTCGTGAGGAAAACAAAGACATAGGCAGGGAGGAAAGAGGCAGGAAACTCAGGAACTGAAGGAGACCAAATTTCTATGAGTCCATGGGTTGCATAATAGGACATATTCAATAAAGCATTTGGCATGTCTTTGTGTTTAACGTGAGAGCAGTTCTATTCTCATTATGGCATCCTGATGAGATTTCAGCATGTACTTATATCGTGCATTGATATGGCAACATTTTCTCTAATCTTGCCGTGGACAATGTGCCTACAGTCATTTCCCAGCCTCCTGGAGGTGACGACTCTCGTGCTGAAGCTCTGTAAAACTGAGGCAGTGACGTGTGCCTGTCCTTATATTTGCAAGCTGAGGGACGTGCACAAACAGCCATGCTGCTGGCAGAGAGGAGAATGTCTCTAAGGTAAATAAAACACACGAGGCTGTGGAATGTCACTGTGACAAAATACATGTCTGACTGGAAAGTTCTGAGGCTGGGACTTTGGTAGGTACCTGATGGGAAAGTGTCAGTCTGCTCTTGGGAATTATCTCTAGATGTGGCAACATTTTTTTCTGAACTTTTTAGGAAATATTTGCTCACCACCATTTTCCAGCCTCATGATCACTGCTGGCCGGAGTTCAGCGGGTTAAACTACTCAGGCCAGGGAGGTGTGAGGTGTGTAGAAATAGCACGTAGGTGTCGGGTTGGCACAAAGGACTTCTGGAGCACCTTGGCAGAGAGAGAGGAAGCTCCAGGAACCGGATGTTAATTTCTGATGAACCACAAAATAATGAACAAAAGGTCCAGGTGTAGGAAGACTTTTTCCTCCTGTTTGACTTTGTGATGGGGGAAGGACTTAAAGGGTAAGAGAGGAAGGGACTAGGAATTAGTTTGTTTTGTTAAGTTTTCCCGTAATCTAATGCATGGAGACACGGAGGAACAGAAAATCAGATGACCCGAGGACAGCTTTGATCTGCACATCCTGTCCCTTGTGCTGGCATGTGCTGTATCATAAGCTCAGCTGGTCTGTACTAACTACAGACCCTGCTGCTAAACCTCAGTGGACTAATAGGGGCTGAAAACCTATAATGCAGAAAATACATGTTATTGTTCTGTGTCTTATCACTCCTCAAAATCAAACTAAGAGATTCTAACAGTAAGCAAGAGAGTAAGAAATTACAACCTAAGATTCAGGTTTTAATAGCTGGAAACACATTTTTTAAACATCAGAGATATACATTGCAAATTTGTCCAAACATCAGCTTTCTGCAAGGGTGTCTAGATAGGCTGATTGGAGAGCAATTTTGTAACCTCAGTGATAGTAAATTTATAGTAGAAACTTTAATTCCTTTTCTGATTCAAGGCCTAAGGACACAGGAGAAATGGTGGATGACTCAGAAAAAACCCCTATAATCTTACTATTGGAAGAAAAATGCCTCCTTTTCTTTTTGCTAGACAAGCACATGATAACACCTTTTCACTAGTCAGTGATTCAGACTAATAAAAGGGATGATGCCAATGCCACCAGGACACTTTCCCTCTGGAATAGAGCTGTTGAACTACTCCCTGCACTCACAGGTATGGTGGATGGCATCGAAGGCAGTGCACAGGTCTAACTGGCAAATGGTTTACACTGTGACTGGCAATGGGTGAGGAGGGAGCACATAAAGAAGAAAGACGTGGAAGAACAGAGCAAGGAGAGGAGAAGGTAGGCTAGGTCAAGAGCAACTCTGGGTGATAAAAGGAGCTTCGATCAGATTTAGAAGGCAATAGGGAGACAGTGAAGAAGAGGGATTTAGGAATATCTTAATGAGATCTCAATACTGGGAGCAGTGGATTACTTTTGCATTACACTACTTTAAAAACTGGCTAATGTGAGTGTCATTTAGAGGCTGAAGACAGCAAGGTCGCAATAGGAATGGATGTGGAGAAGGATGGACTTGACAAAGATTTTATGGGGAGAATGAAGAGGAATGAAGAGATTTCTGAAACATTTTGGAGATTAAACCAGGAGGATTTACTGATAGTATCTATTGGCATACAGGGATAGGAGTTAAGCAAGTGGAGATGAGCAGGTGAACACATGAAAAAAACAGACACTTTCAAATTTGTGCTGTCAAAAATTTCAAAAAATGCTGAGAAAAAAATATTGAGGTGTCACAAAACTGAAGTATTGATGGGTGCCTGTCTTTATAGGCAGAGAGGAGGGACATCCACAAATGTGCATATTCCTGAAATACTGGAGACTATGTCTAAATTAAATAAAATGGGTACAAGGATGTGGAATGTCAGTGCTGCAGAATCCATCATTAAGAAACATTAAAAATAAATGGTTTGTGGAAATATTTCAAAAGGCAGTCTTTCCATTCTTATACATGGAGAGCAAAGCCCCAGTTCTATACTTAAATGTGTTGCTCATTTATCTTTGCAACACCGAGTTAGGAAGGCATAAGTAAATGAATATACACAGGTTAACATGCTTGACTTCGAACCACACATTTCTGATTACTGATCACTGTGATTACAACACCTTATGTGTGACTGTAGAATTCTCAAGGTTTTTTTTTTTTGCTGGTAAACTGATAGGAAGACATCAGCCTGCAGTTATAAATTATTGGATATTTTCCAAGCTTTGCATCATGAAAAAACATACTTATTCATTTTTTAAAGATAATTGGGATGTTGATTGTGCAGACAATGCTATGAAACTAACATGCACAGCTGATGGCTTCCTAGAGTTCACTCTTAGGTAGCTTTCAAAAGATAAATATAAATAAGTACAGAGCACTGCTTTCTTTCCAGAAACTGCCTATAGTGCCAACAAAGGAGAAAAAACTGAACAGTACTAGGTGTGTTTTTTTAAATAAGCAGAAGCATGAGCTACTGTATCAAAGATATTAATTCGTTTGGTGTGATCAAATTTGGACAGCTAGCTGAATATAAAAGAAAGAATCTCACCAAATTTAGAATTTGCCATGGGTTGCGGACTCCACTTTCAGACCACAGCAGGTCATCCTTAAAGGAAATGGTGAGAGGCTCAATCAGATTGAGAGATCCTGAATGCTCCAGGTAGGGTTTATACATCTTCAGCCTCCTTGGTGTTGAGTTCTGTGTATTTTCAGCACCCTGAGATGCCAGTATCTAGCCCATCCCAGTGTGCTTCAGTATAATCCACCCTGGATGTGCAGGACAGCCAAAGGCATGTGCATGCACACACACGTTTATCTCTGTCACATAAGCACATACATGTATCAGTCACTGAATTAAGATAATAAATATTTAATGCCAATAATAAAATTATGATCACGATCTTTCCTTTCAGTCTCTGCTTTTTTTTTTTTTTTTTTTTTGACAAATGGCTCTTGAGTCACCAAGTTTTCTGCCAAAAGGAAATATAATGTAAAACAGACAGAGGATGCACAAATGCATAGGAAAAAGCTTTTTCTCTGATGCTTGCTGTGTTTTTAAAATTAAATTTATTTATTGTTTTCAAATCAAGTCCTATCACTTCAAGAATTTAGATGGTCTTATAATAGTTCAGAAATTTTTCATTTATCCTTGTCACTAGAACAATTATAGGTTTTTTTTTCCTAGTCACTGAAATCTGGATACAATTGAAAATGTACTTAAATGTCAGAACAAAATAATGAATTTCCATTATTGGTTAAAATTATTTTCAAATAAAAAAATCCATGGAAAGTAGTTTTCAAACACAGACTAGTCAATCATAGGGCAGCCTATCTCAGAAGACTCTAGCTCAAAAGTAGTGTCAGCATCTGTTTTATAACTGTCTCACCTCACCTTCCTGTCTGAGTGCTTTACAAATCCTTATCATTTTATGTGCAAACATCATATTCCATCTGAGCATACAGGGCTGAATAGATCTCTTGGGATGATGTAACTCTAGGCAATTCTGAGGCAATAAACACACAAACTCACATAAACATATGCATGCACACATCCTCCTAAATCTGCGTAGCTATGTCCATCTGAAGGAAATGGCACATTTCAGTGCTCAGAGCCAGTTCCTTTCTTCTCTTTGTTTTACCTTGGATGAAGTCATGAAATGAGGGAATTTAAAGTGAATGCAATGTTTCTGAAAGCCAGATTAACTGCCCTGAAATTGGGCTCTGTTTCTGCATCTGCTGTAATACAGCAGAGATGTACAGATTGAGTATAAAGATCCCCACAGCTAAAAGGGATAAAGTAATTCAGTTTCCATGTCTGTTTGTGTTCTCCTGGTCATGCTACAGTGAAATTGTAACAATAGTCACATCTCTGCAGGAGGGATAGAGTGAACTCCATGAATAATTACACCAACGAAATGCCAGACTTCCAGCTCCTTTTAATGCACTCATTTTATACCAGAGCAGCAGAAGCGAAGGGCTCTGACAGCGCAGGGCTAACATCTGAACCAGCACACGACCAGACTAGGTCCTACAGGCCCACAATTACATCTCTGTGTTTTTCACATTGGTGAAGAGTTCTGACACTTCTCGTTTGCCTGCCACAGAGTCCTAGACTGGCAGTCCCTGTCCTGATCTGTCCAGGTATTTACCCTCAAAACGCTGCAGTCAATCTTCCAGCAGAGCAATATCCCACAAAAGACATCTAGAATTTTTTCTCCTCAGGTAACACTCTGAAAAATGGTTAAATTATGACATGGGTTTGGGTCCTGACCAATCAACTTCCATGTTTATTGACGAATGACTAGATCCTTAGTGAGGATATCAGGATTTGGTCCTGCACTGCCCAGGAACCTTGAAGTGCCATGGGGGTGTATCTTGCAGAAATGTGGGTAAAGGGAGCAGAGGAGGAGGCGTGGCCAGCTCGATGTGGCCACAGGGATGGACATGACTGTGGTCAGGATGAGGTATACTCAATACTGGAAAAGAAGATGCTCTTTTCCATCCTCTCAGACCCTCACAATTACAGATGTCCTGGATAACAGTTCATAAAATTTCTGGCGCTCTGCTGTTGTCATGCTCTGCCTCACTTCCCACCAAGGCCAGGGCCCTCTTCCCCCTGCCCTCTTCCCTTCCTTACCACCTTACTCCAGCTGCATCCCTTCATCCTTTCTCCCAGTGACTCCTCAAGAATTTGTGCATTTCCTATCTGACAACTCTTGCAGAAGGAAAAATGATTGAGGACCATGACAGGAAACAAAATAATACTCAGAAGAGGAAAATAATGAATGATCATTTAGGACTGAGAGTGGAAAGTTCATCCTATGAGCTGCCAAGAGTGCTTTAAGTCAAACCCAAACATCTGCATTACAAACAAAAATCATATAATCACTGACTTTTTGCATTATCCCTTCCTAGGCAGAAAGTACTCTGTGGTGCATGGGCCAATAAAACAATTATTCTGTAATAGTACTTCTCTGTGATATCATCTCCTTCCTTGAAGCTTCAGGAACATGGGAATTTGCTGCGAAGTTGTAATGTTTGGAGAAAAGTTGGCTGTAGCACACAGAGTGTAAGTGAAGCCTCTCCATTCAATGACAGCACAGATAATGCTTTGAGGGAGAGCACGAACAGGAGGGACAGGTCCTCAGGCAATCCTGCTTTTCTCTCATACCAGTCCCCTGGTAAAGCATGTTCTTCATGTGGACTGGCTCCAGAATGGGATTTCTCTGGACCCCAGTACACAGCAGAGAGTGTGTAGCAGCTATGGAGAAGTTCAGACTTTTTTGTTTGGGCCAGTGGCTCAGAGCTGTGTTCTCCCTCACTCATGGTACAGGGTGATGTTTCTCTGGTGTTGGGGCACTGATGGCTGAGTGCTGGCAAGTCCTGTTGAAGCAGTTTAAAATTAAAGCCTGAAGTATGCTGGAATGGTTAGCATCTTAATATAAGACTAATAACTAATTGCTAAACCTTTCTGTCTGTTCTCTCATGCTAGGCATTGGATTGTGGCATGTCTTGAAGAAATTCAAAATATGCCCCTCACAGAGTTGCATATTTTGATTGGTGCTGGTGCTCTTGATGCTCTCTTGACTTCAAAAATAAACTTGCAAGTTTAACTTGCATCCTTTAGACCCCTTCGTGCCTGCCATTTCATCTGGAGTTGTTTGACTGTGTCCTTTCAGAGTTGCCTTTTATCTTAAATTGGTCTAATTTCATCCCCAAAATGAGAAATTGATTATAAATAAATCAATCTAGTGATTATTATTTTTTTTTCTTAGCTTGGACTTCTTCATACAAGTCTAGAGGTCACTATTTTTATCCTACATTAGCCCTGCTCATGGCTGCAGTATGACTGAAGAGATATTTCTGATCTGGACTTACCCTCCCCCCTGGCTTGCAGCACTTTTCCTTCCTCCCTGCTGCTGGATTGTGCGTCCATCCTAACCCAGAGGTTAGAGCTAATTCACACCCCATCAATACACACAAGTAGTTTAAATGATTTCTTACAGTATTCATTATCTTGTACCTGTCTGCAGTGAACTTCATCTGGTATCTTGTTAGTCAGTCACTCAGGTTTTATTAGCTCCTCCTGAAGTTCCTTACTTTGCTCCTTGGTTTATATTAACTTAAATAATTGTGTATTGTCAGCAAATTTCAGCACCTTGTTATTCATTCCATTTCCCATACCATTAAATATGAGTGGTGAGCAAATAGCGGAGGAAATTATTCATGAATATTCATTTGAAGTTAAAAGCAAATTCCATTTTCACAGCATTCGTGACAAGCCCTTGTTCACTTTCTGCAAACAACTGAGTGCTAAAGATTTACTAGTGTGAATGCATGCAGAAGATCCACATTTTATTCCCATACACAAATAATCCCTCCAAAAATTTCCACCTGCATGTTTCGAGACAAAATTCACATTTCAGGAGTAGAGGAGATATCTCTCGAGAGGGGATCAAATTCCAAATCTAAGACTATATTTTGAAAGACCTATCCCTTTCTCATGCAGAGACAATCTGACACAAGACAAGTGAGGAGGGAACTGCATTTCTGACACATCCCATTCAACATCTGCACCAGCATCACCCAACACCAAGTGAAGACCTGCAGACCTGACCAGCCTTCTGTTGCCATCTTCATGAGCTCCTGACCGTATTTCCAGCTAGTTTGGCTTATGCATTGGCTATTCCAGGCATCCTGGCATTCTGGTCCAGTCCCATCTGGTAGGGCTCCCTGCCAGCATTGGTCCTGCCTGGCCACCCAGACAAAGCTTTGGGCAGGTCCCTGCACCCCGTGGGTCCCTGGCCACCTTTGCCATCTCAAGAAGCAAGAGCCTCCCTCACCTGCACAGCAGAGGTTGCACTGCTTACACCGAGCACAGCTCCTTTTTAAACATTTAAACATACCCTGTGCATTTCTGAAACAACATAATGAGATGTGCCATAAATCAAGACCATAAAAGAATGAGCTATTTTTATAACAGCAGTTAAGAACCCATCCAGTCTGTTGGAAATGCTGTTACGGGTTGCACAGCAGTGCTAACCTAGATCAAGGTTATCTTTGGAATCCGTGTAGGAGCTAAAGGGAGAGAAACAGAAGCAAGGCTTGTGAAAGAGGGGGGGAATCTGCAATACTGTGGCACAATGCATGAGAAATGTTGTAGCCAGATGATTAAATTGATGTGTCTGCCAAATGCCAAGATGAGCTTGAATGGAGGTATCTGGTGAGCAGTTTAATTTGATTGCCCCCATACTTTATTCCTTATTTTTTAAAAATGATATCAATACTCTGTTAAGTGTGCATATGAGGAAAAGAGCCTCTTCAGTTGCTTCAGTAAATTCAAATCTATGCTCCACATTTATCTCCACGTGAACACAATGACACACACACACACTCATAGTGGACAATTTGGCTTTTTGGATGATTAGCCCAAATTGTTTTAAGGTCTGCTCCACGCATTAGTATAATGACAAAACCAGGACAGAATAGTTTGCAGTATTTAAAAAGCTGCAAGAAATATGTGTTTTCCTCACTCATATGTAGTTCTGTGTGTGAACACCCAGGTGTGGCAGACATTTCCTGAATAAACTCCTGCCTCCAAGCTAAATTTAGTGGACATTTTGCTCATGCATGGCTACAGGACTTGTTCTTTAAAAGAGCTGGAATACAATAAGTCTATTCATGAACTGCTTTCACCGCTACACTGAAGTCTTCGCTTACTAAATCAGATGTTTTCAGATTAAATATTTAAAATATTTTCAAAACACACTGCTGCTATATGTATGTGGCAGAGTCAGTGCTGATTATACCATATGATACAGCTTTTTTCATAAGATTGCAGGAAAGGAGACGTGCAGATAGTCATATGCAACTTCCTTCACAGAAATGCCTGTATTTAAAGTGGAAAAAGAAAGGAAATTAAAATGAGATTCCATTGTTTAGATGAGAAAGTGCAAAGGTTCATGACTAAATTAATGTAATTCTGACTTTGACCTTTAGACAAAGCGTTTAAGAGCTTTCCAATAATGACATCATAATTACTTGGTGCCTATGCCTTAGTTTGCAGTTTAATTTCTTAAAGAATAAACCAACTATAGATTTATACTATATGCTTTATATAGTAGATGTCTTATAATCCTTACACTAATCACAGTTGCTTTAATTAATTCAAATGATGATATGCTGGGCTTCAGCTCACAAAGCCCTTCCCTACAGCCTCAAAGCCACGACCCTAGAAACATCTGGGTGCACAAATGGATGAACGTGAGAAATTCCAGTGGGTTTCAGGGAGCTACAGGGATATAGAAGAAGAACATGTACATTTGTTATTCTATATTTCACATTTTTTGCCAATCTTCATTTTTAAAAATTCTCCCCTAGGTATCTTGAATTATCTTTTATTTCAGTATTTTCGAAGCCTCCCTATCAAGGAGAGGGTTTCCTTGGAGATTTTGAGATTTTGAGTTCACAGAAGTCAAGGGAACTATGCTGCTTTATGCAAGCTGGGGATTTTGTCTGATAGTCTCATCTTAGTGAATACAGAGCAGAATGAATTTATTCAAACTTATGAAAGCCACATGAATAAGTTTGTTTGAACAATTCTGTTGTATCCCCTCTGTATTTACAGTGCAATTTACCAGACTGAAATTAATTTTTCTTCCCTGATTATGTTTTCTACAGACACTGGAAAGGTTGATGAGTACAATATAGTTTTAAATGATGTGCCTTGTTCATGCTTTTTTCTTTATGTTCCATTACCGTAGGATTTGAGTGGAACCATATGATTATAGTCTTAGGCTGTCATGCAAATGGACTAATTTTGTTCCATTTCCCATTCCCCTCACTGTCCTTGTCAATGCAAGGGATAAATCTTGCTCTGTGTTCTGTTCCTTATAGACTTGCAAGGCTGTCATCAGAGTGGATTAATCTACTGCCTGTGTTATCACAAAATTCTCTGTCCTAACAATGACTTATCACCGAATTTAAAGCTTGATATACTTTATACTCAATCTGTAGACTTAGTCTTGCAACAAAAATTGTAATGAGAGCTAAAAATGGTACAAAAATAATCCACTCTTATCACAGTCTTTGAATTGTAATTTCATGGATTTCCTTGAATACAGTATTTTACTGAACAATACCAAGAGAGAACATGATAGAATAACATACTTGAAATTTCAATTTTAAATGTCACCTAAATTAAGCTTCCAAATTGTTTAATTAAGTGACCATAGTTGCATTAGAGGTTATTGTCAGCACAATCGCTGTGCAAGCAGTTCCTTCGATAAAAGCCAGGGTGTGGATAAACTGTTACTCAACAGCACATAAAAACACCACTAAAAACAATTATAATGTTGGGACTTAAACCTAGAATTATACAAATTTTAGTTACTTTTTCCACATATAATCCTTTAATTCCCCCCTTCATGCTTGGCTATTGCATGGTTTTTAAACTGACATGTGGTTGTTATGCATGCTTGTAATTTATTCTTTTCTCAGGGTTCTCATAATGGTCTACATTACAAGAAAAAAAATGTTTTAAGCATTTCTTTAAAACATATATTTATCTGTGGGTTCAAGATACTAGAAGAAATAAAAATTTTTTGTTATTACTTGCCCTCTGCTGTAAGGTATAAAAGGCCAAAAGAAACTGATTTAAGCTACTCTACATAAAAATAATGCCTTCTAAACTTTAAGCTATCTTGGTATTTTTTTAGCATATTAGGTTTGCTTACATGGGAGTTTTAGAATGAGGCAAAGTCAGTGCTAGACTATGCTAAACAGAAGCAGGGGCTTCCACTCCACTTCCTAGAGCTGATTTACAGAAATTCCCATGTTAACCATTTCATTTACAGATTCTGTTTTTTTAACTTCATAGTTGGCAATTTTGGCAAGGAACCCAGTGCAGAATTTTGCATGTCAGCTTTGTGATTTTTCTCACCGTGCTGTCTGAGATGCCTCCTACAGCTGGCAGTAGGCCTGGGACTGGCTGTGTTAAACTGCCACGGAGCTTTTCCTATAACTCAGCTCTGTTTTGCCAGCTCCATTTCTAGACTGCCATGAGAGCAGCCTGGAAGACACACTGCTCACTTGCAGCAGGCTTTAGTACAAGCAGGATGATGTCTTGTGCTGGCACTCCTGCAGGCAGATGGATTTGGCTTTGTAGCTTTGGAGGAGCAGCATTGTGATTTCAGAAGAAAGAGGATGAAATAAAAAGCAGTTTGTTGTGGTTTTGGTAGTTTTGGTTTTGGGTTTTGTTTGTTTGTTTGTGGGTTTTCGTTGTTTTTGTTTTTTGTCTTTTGTTTGTTTTTCCTTTGGAGGCCTCTCTGGAAATACCTTCAGAAACTGCAACGTTGCTGCTTTCCTTGGCAAGCTGTCAATGTCTGGGAGGATGAATTCCTGGGAGGAAAAGCAGTGCTGAAGTATTTTATACTGGAGAAGGTGATGATCCTACTAAGCTGTTTGGTGCTCATTTGAAGGTACAGAATATCCACATGAAAACCATTTACTCCTTATAATTCAATACCCTTCTTGCCTAAAATACTGAAAAAGGAAAAGCTTGAAAGGCCCAGCAACAAATGGGGCAGGTACTGGGTGTTTTGGATGTCCCCCACAGACATTAAGGACATTTGGCTAGGTCTGTCACATACTGAGCTGCCCCTGGAGTGAGAAATGACTGCCTCAGAAATGGAAGAAGACCTGGACAATTCACAAGACAAAAGCAGTCTTGAAGTGAGCACGCTAAAGCAGACTGTCTGTTTTGCTGTGAGCTGTCCTTTATGACACACACTCCCACACACTTCACTTTGCACCCACAGTATAAAGAATGTTTTAAAATTATTACAATTTCTTATGAAGTGCTCCTACTTCAAGCTCTAGCCCACCAACGCAATGTTTCAACCCCAGTGCTCTCTCTCAGCACTATAGCACTGACACACAGCTCAGTCTTGGGAGTGAAATTCCTGCCCTGACTTTTACAGACTTCACAACACACAGAAATGATGTGCATGAAGAGCTCTCACTTGTCTGCAAGGTCAGATCACTGTTTACAATCACTGTTAAAAGTTTCCTTCTGGTCAGATCTCAGCATTTATGCAAAAAGGATGTTTTTCTCTCATTATGGTATCTTGGGAATTGGTCACCTTTTCTTGTGTTCCTGTTTGGCTACAACAATTTTTGAGAAACTTTCCAGCGTGTTGGTAAGCACACTGGAAGTGTGCAGTGATAGAACATCTTGGCAAAGTGCTCTCTGTTTTCCAAGAAAACAGGAAGGTGTTGGGAGCACTGACTGAGGCTTGGTTCTATCTTGTCTGCAGTCACTACCAGAGAATATTTTTCCTTTGACTTGGCACAGGGAGTAGGAGCAGGAATTACCATCTCAGTTTTATTTACTCCAACAACATCTTGTAGACATTTGCTTTTGTGACACCCTTCCAGATGGGACTGAGCATGCAGCTATTTGAGTCCCAGAGCTCTACAGATGTCCAGATGGAAGACTAGAGTGCACAGCAATCAGTGAGTAATTGGGTAAGTGATAGACCTGCTGCAAAGCAGCATTACCTCAGCCTTGAGGAGGATTAATTACAAAAGACCTATGATGCCAATTAATTCTCTCTAAAAAGTTGTGTGTAGATTCAAGGCACTTTAAGTCAAAGAAGCTGCAGATAATTCAACATAATATACCTACATAAATAAGCAAGTGTTGAAAGATATTAAGCACTTTATATAGCGCACTAGCAAAAGTATCTCAGTTTTTTTTTTTTTTT